>CM035804.1:9839677-10027177 GCA_020466265.1 Siphamia tubifer | reverse complement strand
TTTACACCTCTGCATCCGTACTTGGTGATTTATAGCTTGGATGCAGCTGTTCGTTTCCATGGAAACCCATTCCAGGAAACACTCTGCACACTCTTCTGTAGCTAATCTGAAGACCACATGAAGGTTGGAGGTCTGTCTGCCTTCACACTGTGCCCCAGCAGTGGCTTCCAAACACTTCTACCATCTTATGAAACAGGTGACTGTGGAATATTTCACTAGTGGATTTGATGCAAAGGTGTCATCCGATTTCCACACTGAAATTCACTGAGCTCCTGAGAGCCTCCTTTTCTTTCACTGATGTTTGTCAAACATCTGCAGTTCTAGGTGATGGGTTTTATTCACCTGCGGAACCACATGGAAGTGACTGGAACAGCTGGTTCTGATTATATGGATGGATGAGTGAATACTTTTGGCAATATTGGCTACGTTTACACAATGTTCTTAAATTCTTATTCTACGGCCCATGGCTGCCCATGGCAACGGGTTTTGTCACTTCAGATTCACTGTACCATATCACTCCGCAGGTAGTTCGGCCACTTTTAAAGTAAATATTAGCTTGGTTGTAACTGCTAGCTTATCCAGTGTTAACCTATGCTGATGTTATCCTTACCGTAGTCAGGAAATCAGGGGAAATATCCGTCCTCATCTCATACAAAATCTCCAGGGCCGAAGTAAGTATTTTACCCCTCAGTTAACTCCTCTATGCTCGTTTTTATAAAACAAGGAGCTGTTTCAGTGAGTTTCGTTTTCAGTATTTATTTGTAAGAACGGGACAACACCCGCTCCGGTCGCCGACCTGACTGTGTACAACCGTCTTTCTCTTTTCTCCGCCTAAAACTCTCTGCACCCCCCTTCTGTCTGCCCCGCCTATTTCACAACACTAGTCTGTTAGAGTAGTGACAGTAATAAACTGTAATAACCCGTAGAATAAGCAGGATAATACATGGAACACCAGTTACTATAGAAAAATATTTTTCTGATCGTAACTCGTCAGCCATACATTATCCCTTGCAAAACTGTTTATTCTGAATAAAATAATTTGAAATTAAAACAATTTCCTTTGTGTTTACATGGACATGTTCATTCAGAATAAAGGTTTCCATGGAAACAGGTGTATTCTGCTCGAGTTAATTGGTCTTTCAGAGCTGGAGGTACAGAGGGTTCTGATTGGACAGAACGACCACTTAACATCTGGATGTCTACTGGAAGAAAACAATGACGTCCACTTCCTGTTTTGCTTTTGTTTCAACTATCAACATGTTAGACCAGATACTACATGTGATGTTTGACTTTATTTTTGGGATAATTACGAAGCAGCAGCTCGACTGAACCAACCATAGAAATCAACAAACTAATGCAGAGCAGAATATGTGCATCATCGTGACAAGACCAGGAACATGTGTAGAACGACAGGAATAATATTAAAGAGGAATTAACTGTTTACATGTTAGAAGAATTATTGAATTTGGAATTAACATCAGAATAAACAAAAGACTTCAGAATTCAGTTTAATTGGGAATAGTCATTTTAGTTGTTTATATGGTTCATCTTAAAGAGGGAAAAAAAATCTCATGATCACATTTTATCTTAATTGTGACTTTTTTTCTCTTCCATTTCTCCTAAATGTTCTGTTCATATCCACTAAACTGAGTAACTGTGACCTGATCAAACACATTATTTACACACTAACGCACTTTAAAAGGCTTTATTTTTTGGATAGTTTTGAAACTTTTATAATTTTTTCCTGCTTAAATCAGTATTATTTCATCCATGGGGAAAACATGCTGTTTTACTTTTTACTTTATTACATTTCCCTTTTAGTTCAATAAAGAGGTTTAATGAGTACTTATTATTATTATTATTAGTAGTAGTAGTAGTAGTAGTAGTAGTAGTAGTAGTATTGTTGTTAGTATTATTGGTAGTATTGTTATTATTATTATTATTATTATTATTATTATTATTATTATTATTATTATTATTATTATTATTATTATTATTATTATTATTATTATTATTATCATTATTACTAGTAGTAGTAGTAGTAGTAGTAGTACTAGTAGTAGTAGTAGTAGTACTAGTAGTAGTAGTAGTAGTACTAGTAGTAGTAGTACTAGTAGTAGTACTAGTAGTAGTAGTACTAGTAGTAGTATGTTTATTTATGACTTTTTATCTCAGAATTTCAACTCTTTTTTATTGTAATTATTCATGTCTTCTCATATTTATTACTTTTAATCTCATATTTTTTACTTTTTATCTCAAAATGTTTTGTTTTTACCACATAATTTTGACTATTTATCTCCAAACTATGCATGTTTTGTCACTTTTTTTAAAAATAAATCTGATAATGATGAACTTTTTATCTCAATTATGTTTTTTTTTTTTTTTTAATCAGTACTTCTACTTTTACCAGAGTATTTTTCCCCCACACAAGTAGCTGTACTTGTACTTGAGTACAGAATGGCAGTACTTTGAACACCTCTGCTAGTACTTATACTTGAGTACAGAATGGTAGTACTTTGAACACCTCTGCTAGTACTTGTACTTGAGTACAGAATGGCAGTACTTTGAATACCTCTGCTAGTACTTGTACTTGAGTACAGAATGGCAGTACTTTGAACACCTCTGCTAGTACTTGTACTTGAGTACAGAATGGTAGTACTTTGAACACCTCTGCTAGTACTTGTACTTGAGTACAGAATGGTAGTACTTTGAACACCTCTGCTAGTACTTGTACTTGAGTACAGAATGGCAGTACTTTGAATACCTCTGCTAGTACTTGTACTTGAGTACAGAATGGTAGTACTTTGAACACCTCTGCTAGTACTTGTACTTGAGTACAGAATGGTAGTACTTTGAACACCTCTGCTAGTACTTGTACTTGAGTACAGAATGGTAGTACTTTGAACACCTCTGCTAGTACTTGTACTTGAGTACAGAATGGTAGTACTTTGAACACCTCTGCTAGTACTTGTACTTGAGTACAGAATGGTAGTACTTTGAACACCTCTGCTAGTACTTGTACTTGAGTACAGAATGGTAGTACTTTGAACACCTCTGCTAGTACTTGTACTTGAGTACAGAATGGTAGTACTTTGAACACCTCTGCTAGTACTTGTACTTGAGTACAGAATGGTAGTACTTTGAACACCTCTGCTAGTACTTGTACTTGAGTACAGAATGGCAGTACTTTGAACACCTCTGCTAGTACTTGTACTTGAGTACAGAATGGCAGTACTTTGAACACCTCTGCTAGTACTTGTACTTGAGTACAGAATGGCAGTACTTTGAAGACCTCTGCTAGTACTTGTACTTGAGTACAGAATGGTAGTACTTTGAACACCTCTGCTAGTACTTGTACTTGAGTACAGAATGGCAGTACTTTGAACACCTCTGCTAGTACTTGTACTTGAGTACAGAATGGCAGTACTTTGAAGACCTCTGCTAGTACTTGTACTTGAGTACAGAATGGCAGTACTTTGAAGACCTCTGCTAGTACTTGTACTTGAGTACAGAATGGCAGTACTTTGAACACCTCTGCTAGTACTTGTACTTGAGTACAGAATGGCAGTACTTTGAACACCTCTGCTAGTACTTGTACTTGAGTACAGAATGGCAGTACTTTGAACACCTCTGCTAGTACTTGTACTTGAGTACAGAATGGCAGTACTTTGAACACATCTGCTAGTACTTGTACTTGAGTACAGAATGGCAGTACTTTGAACACCTCTGCTAGTACTTGTACTTGAGTACAGAATGGCAGTACTTTGAACACCTCTGCTAGTACTTGTACTTGAGTACAGAATGGTAGTACTTTGAACACCTCTGCTAGTACTTGCTAGTACTGCTAGTACTTGTACAGCTCCTGCACAGAAGAGGGGGCGTGTCTCCTGCAGAAACCTGATCCTGCTCTGGTCCCTTTAAAGGAATATGGGATGAGTCTGTTGAATGGAGCAGTGAGGGAGTCCCACTGAGTCCACGGCACAAGAGGAAACCCAGCGAGCACGAGACAGCCGCGGGAAAAAAAAAACAACAGCCACGCAAGCCATGAAAGAAGCTCGTGGAAACAAATGAATGAGTGAAGACGGAACACGAGCTCCGAGGATTTTACCCACGAGTTATGAGTCCAACTGCCACTGTTCACCCGTGAGGCTGTCCGTGACCACAGAAACCCACGCAGACTACACACACACACACACAAGGTAACACGCACCGTGGAAACACTCACTGCACTGTGGATTCTATAAGGACTGAGATACATCTGTTATTCAACTGCAGAGGTGGTACAAGTACTATTATACTACTAATACTGTGATGAAAAAGTACTGTGGTAAAAGTAGAAGTACTCATTTAACTCCTTTACTGAAGTACAAAGTACAACTTTTCTATTGTAGTAAAGTTTAAAAAAAAAGGAAAACTGTATTTATATATTTATTACCATGAATAAAATAATACTTATTTAAGCAAGAAAAATGATAAAAGTTTCAAAGTTATAGAAAAATAAAACCTTTAAAAGTCAGTTAGTGTGTAGATAATGTGTTTGATCAGGTTGATAGTGAATATGGACAGAAAATGTAAGGAAAGTGGGAAAAAAGTCACAGTTGAGATAAAAAAAAAGTCATCATGAGTTTTTAATAGAGTTATACATATAAGAGAAAAAAAAACGCGTAATTATTTTAGAGAAAAAGTCCAAATTGTGAGATGAAATGTATAATTGTGAAATAAAAATTCAAATTGTGAGGTAATAAAGTCAAAATTATTAGATTAAAAAGTCAAAATCGTGAGATAAATAGTCATAATTATAATATATAAAGTTATTTTTTACACAATTGAGATAAAAAAAATCATGATTATGAGATTAAAAAGTAAAAATTCTGAGACTAAATTGTCCAAATTCTGAGATAAGAAAAGGAATAGTTACGTGAAAAAGAGTCAAGATTATGACATGAGAATTTCATAATTATGAGAAAGAGTCAAAATTCAGAAATACAATGAATGGTAAAATTGAGAAGTCATGATTCTGAAATGAAATGTCATAAATAATTACAATTATGAGGTTAAAAGTCAAAATTATGTGATTAAATATAGTCCAAATTCTGAGATAAGTAATGCATAGTTATGTGAAAAAGAAAAAAAAAGTGAGATAAAATAGTACAATTGTGATAGGAAGTCACAATTATGAAATTAAACATCATAATTATGAGGTAAAAAGTCACAATTGTGAGATTAAAAACTCAAAATGATATGATTAAAAAGTCCAAATTCTAACATAAGAAATTCACAATTATGAGGAAAAAGAGTAAAAATTCAGAAATAAAATGGCACAATTGAAAAAAAAGTCTCAATTATGATACAAAAAGTCACAATTATTATGTAAAAAGTCACAATTATGCGATAGAAAGTTAAAATTCAGACATAAGAAATTAATAATTACAAGAAAGAGTCAAAATTCTCAAATAAAAAGTCACAATTATGAGATTAAAAACTCAAAATGATGTGATTAAAAAGTCAAAACTAACAAGAAATCCATAATTATGAGGAAAAAGAGTAAACATTCTGAGATAAAATGGCACAATTGAAAACAAAAGTCTCAATTATGATACAAAAAGTCACAATTATTATGTAAAAAGTCAAAATTATGTGATAGAAAGTCAAAATTCAGATATAAGAAATTAATAATTATAAGAAAGAGTCAAAATCCTCAAATAAAAAGTCACAATTATGAGATAAAAACTTAAAAATATGGGAGAACAGATGCATAAATCCAAGATAAAAGTCCTAATTATAAAACATAAAGTCACAGTTTCTCTCCTCCACTAAACATCTGTTTAGTTAGAAAAAGTCTATTGTGATAATGTAAGGAGTATAAAGTACAGATACTTAAACTAATCTACTTAAGTACAGTAATGAAGTACTTGTACTGAGTTACTTCTGTGGGAAGTATACAGCTGTGTATTTTAATAATACATGGTTGAAGTTAGTTTTGTTTTTGCTGACTCATGGTTTTATAGTTCCTACTGTTCTCCTACCTGTTCCTTTGGTCCTTTTTTTTTGGGAAGAATCTTGGCCACTACTTACCCTTGGAGTACCTCTAATAACATTTTGATAGTTGTGTTAGCTCTGTATGTAAAGCAACATCTGTTTAATTATAGTTTATGACAATGGAAGTGTGTAAAAGTCTGCCTGCTGGACATAAATGTGTGCACATGCAGTTTTATGAATCAGTAGAGATTATTATGATTGTTCATACAGCCCAATAAATCAAACGTATTTCTTCAGGAGCAGCCACAGTAGTTATTTAACACCTTTTCAGACTGTTATATGACCAGAGGATGGATATTCTGTGTTCAAATGTGTGCTCAGGGATGTGTCTCACTGTAACTTTGGTCTTTTTTTTGGGTGAAAATACAGTGTTTGTTCATGTATCGCAGTGTTTTAAGAAGAGAAAGAAGAGGTAGTACTGAAGTACTGAAGTAGAAGTACAGGTACTTGTGTGGAAAAAGTACTGATTCAACTCCTTTACTGAAAAAGTACAACTTCTCAAATGTAATAAATTAAAAAAAAAAGAAGAAGAACAAGTAAAGCTGCATTTTTTTATTTTTATTTTTTTTGCCATGAATGAAATAATACTTATTTAACTAGTTTTAAAAGTATCCAAAAATAAAGCCTTTTAAAATGAGTTAGTGTTTAGATAATGTGTTTGATCAGGTCACAGTTACTCAGTTTAGTGGATATGGACAGAAAATGTAAGAAAAATGTATTAGAAAAAAATTCAAATGAGAAGAAAAGTCATTATTATGAGATAAAAAAGTCAAAATTGTGGGAAAAAGACAAGAATATGAGATAAAAGCTTATAAATATGAAATTAAAAAAATCCAGAATTAATGAAATACCCATGGAATGACACCTTTAAGTCCAGTAATGAAGTACTTTTACTTAGTTACCACCACCTGCACAGTGCAGGTTAATGACAGGCTTCAGTAAAATGACCACACTAGCTTTAAACACATGCTTTAACATTCCTTTGTTCTGAGCTGAAAACATTTACTTCTGCACGTTCTACATGTTCTGTACAAGTACACAGCTGGGAACGAAGTAACAGTACTACATACATTACTGTACTTAAGTAGATTTTCTTTAGGTATTTGTAATTTACTGGAGTATTTATTTTTCTGTAAACTTTTGACTTTTCCTCCCTACACTACTTCATAAATATATGTACTTTATACTCCTTATATTTATATAAATATCTGTACTTTATACTCCTTATATTTATATAAATATCTGTACTTTATACTCCTTATATTTATATAAATATCTGTACTTTATACTCCTTATATTTATATAAATATATGTACTTTATACTCCTTATATTTATATAAATATCTGTACTTTATACTCCTTATATTTATATAAATATCTGTACTTTATACTCCTTATATTTATATAAATATCTGTACTTTATACTCCTCATATTTATAGAAATATTTGTACTTTATACTCCTTATATTTATATAAATATATGTAATTTATACTCCTTACATTCTTACAATAGACTTGTTACTTTTTCAAATTAAACAGATGTGACAGTACGAACAATAAGTGACTTCAGAGAGAAAATCAGTGAAGTAGAGAAACTGTAACTTTATATAATTATAATTATGACTTTTTATTTCATAATTTAGATTTTTTTGAGTCTCATATTTATGATGTTCTATCTTATAATTCTAACTTTACCTGAATTATGTCTTAATTTCAACTCTTTTTCTCATAATTATGCATTTCTTCTAATATTTTTTTGACTTTTTATGACATAAAAAAATCACAATGATGGCTTTTTTATCTTAATTATGTTATTGGTTTTTTTGGTTTTTGTTTTTTGTTTTAACTTTTTATACATTTTCTGTCCATATCCACTAAACTGAGTAATTGTGACCTGATCAAACATATTATCTACACACTAACGTACTTTTAAAGGCTTTATTTTTGAAACTTTTATCATATTAAAAAAAAAAAATCAGCTTTACTTCTTTACTTTCTTACAATTGAGAAGTTTTAGTTTTCATAATTATGCATTTCTCAACTCATATTTATGACATTATATCTCACAATTATGACTTTTTTAATCTCAAAATAATGTATTTTTTAAAAATGACTTTTTTATCTCATAATTTTAACTTTTTTTTCTCATAATTATACATGTTTTATCAAATTTTTCTCACTTTTTTATGATGACTTTTTATCCCAATGATGACTTTTTTTTTTCTTCCATTTTTTTTTTTTTAATATTTTCTGTCCATATCCACTAAATAACTGTCACCTGATCAAACACATTATCAACACACTAACTCACTTTGAATTTATTTTTGGATACTTTTGAAACTATTATAAGTTTTCCTGATAAAATAAGTATTATTTAATGTATGGTAAAAGAAAAAAAAATCTGTTGTACTTTTTTACTTTTACTTCAGTAAAGGAGTTGTATCAGTACTTCTACTTTTACCACTAGTATTTTTCCACACTAGTAGTTGTACTTCTACTTCAGTACATAATGGGAGTACTTTTGACTTTGGGAGGAGGTGGGAAAGGTACAGGAGGAGAAGGAAGAAACCTGGGAAGATGGAAAGTCAGAGGTGAGGAGAGGTGTGATGAAGAAGAGGAGGAGGAGGAGGAGGAGGAGGAGGAGGAGGAGGGAGGGGGTGTGGGGGAGGAACAGGAGTGGGAGGGGGGTGGGATAAGGTGATAAATGGAAGGAGGATGAATGATGCAAAGGAATGACTTTAAACAGTAGACTTCTACTGCCCCTGTAGTGTTTTAAATGTCCAAAATGAGTAATTACCCTTAAATTAAGCTCTAAATGTGAATTATGATGAATTCACAATAAAATAAGAACATGTTTTAAACAGAGGTGGGAAGTAATGAAGTGGAAGGTAATACTACTGTACATTTATATAAATATATGTACTTTATACTCCTTATATTTATATAAATATATGTACTTTATACTCCTTATATTTATATAAATATCTGTAATTTATACTCTTTACATTTATATAAATATATGTACTTTATACTCCTTATATTTATATAAATATCTGTAATTTATACTCGTTACATTTATATAAATATATGTACTTTATACTCTTTACATTTATATAAATATATGTACTTTATACTCCTTACATTTATATAAATATATGTACTTTATACTCCTTACATTTATATAAATATATGTACTTTATACTCCTTATATTTATATAAATATATGTACTTTATACTCCTTATATTTATATAAATATACGTACTTTATACTCCTTACATTTATATAAATATATGTACTTTATACTCCTTACATTTATATAAATATATGTACTTTATACTCCTTATATTTATATAAATATATGTACTTTATACTCCTTATATTTATATAAATATACGTACTTTATACTCCTTACATTTATATAAATATCTGTACTTTATACTCCTTACATTTATATAAATATATGTACTTTATACTCCTTACATTTATATAAATATATGTACTTTATACTCCTTACATTTATATAAATATATGTACTTTATACTCTTTACATTCTCACAGTAGACTCATTACTTTTTCAAATTAAACAGATGTGACAGTACGAAAAATAAGTGACTTCAGAGAGAAAATCCGTGAAGGAGAGAAACTGTGACTTTATATATAATAACTTTTATAACTTTTATCTCATGATTGTGACTTTTTCTTTCAGAAGTGTGACTTTTATGTTCCAGGAACACCCATAAATATAACTTCCTGTTTGAACCACAGGTAAAAACAGTCCTCCATCCACTATAATATAAAAACACAGTTTCAGTTTCAGTTTGCTAACGCTAACAAACTGTCATGACGTTCTACGAGGCACTATTTCCTTCTGACAAGGATCACTATGTTATAAACTATAATCTACAGGGGCTGGACTGTTATCCAAATACTTAATTATTTCACTCAGAGTTACTTATTGAACTCACCAAACAGGGTCACAGGGTGGCACAGTTGGTAGAGTGGGTCGCCTAATGACCGAGAGGTTGGCGGTTTGTATCCCAGCTCTGGCTGTCCACATGTCAAAGTGTCCTTGGGCAAGACACTGAACCCTAACTTAGGCCTTAGAAACCTACTGGTGTTTGTGTGTTTGTGTGAATGGGTGAATGTGAAGCTAATGTGAAGCGCTTTGAGCACCATGAAGGTGGAAAAGAACTATATAAGTGCAGAACATTTACATTAACATTATGTTTTTTTAAATTAGGTAGTTCTTATCTCCAATATTTTTCTAATAATATAACATAATATAATATAATATAATATAATATAATATAATCATTAGAATAACTTAATTAACAATTAATTGACCAATTAATTAATTGATAAATTGACTTTCAATTTCAATGTATTGTAACATTTTTCTCTCATTCAGTCATTTAAAACATAATAAACGAAGGTACATTGTACAAACTTTCATCTCTAGCTCCATATGGGTTTTGAATATCAATGATCACATTTACCACCTTTATTACCTTCACCAAGGACGTTATGTTTTTGCTAGTCTGTCTGTCTGTCTGTCTGTCTGTCTGTCTGTCTGTTAGCAAGATAACTCAAACAGTTATGGACGGCTCTTGCTGACATGTCCAGTTGGTAATAGGGAGATCACAAGGAACAAATTGATTACATTTAGGTGGTGATCCGGAAGAGATCTTAGATTCTGGATCACTTTGAAATATTACATTGCGGTAAATGGAAAATACATTTCAAAGTGATCCAGAATCACACAGTATATTTTCTGATCCACTGGACTCATTTGAGAATTCACAAATATTTATTTTATGCACAACTATATATAAATACGCACAGGTATATAATCTGTGGACAGTTATCTTACAGGTGTCAAACTCCAGTCCTCGAGGGCCGGTGTCCTGCATGTTTTTAGAGATTTCCCTCTTCCATGTGATTTAGTTTAACCCTTTAACTCCTGAGATTTTAACAATCAGTAAAAAATAAAAGAAAATCAAATAAGCAACAACACAAACAAAAAATAATAATAAGCTAACAAAATAATTGGTAACATGAGAAAAGTAAGACACAAATGGTAGAAAATCAAAGAAAAATAATGACAAAAACAAAATGTAGAAAAATAAATAAAATCAGCAACAAAATGAACAAAATCTAATACATATTTACAAAATGAAAAAATAATGTGGAAAATGTTGAAAAAAAAAAACTTAAAAAGAAAACTAGTATTAAAATTTGGTCGCAGCAGTTTTAATTTTGCCTTTATTTTTTTTTAAATAAATAAAAAATGTTGCTTTTTGACACCTTTTCCATCCACAAAGCTAAAAGGAAAATGGTTGATTTTTTCTAAATATTTAAGGGGGTGTCAAACTGTGGTCCTCGAAGGCCGGTGTCCTGCATAACCCTAACCCTAACCCTAACCCTAACCTGGAGGCCATTGCATCATTATCAGTCTGATGAGGAGCTGATTATTAAACTGAATCAGATAGAAGAGGGAAATATCTAAAACATGCAGGACACCGGCCCTCGAGGACTGGAGTTTGACACCTGTGGTATAATGGGAGCGTTTTTTTTTTTTTTTTTTTTTTTTTTTTTAATGCCAAAATCATGGAAAGCCAAGTCAGAGCTCAGCAGAGACAACAACAGCAGGGATTTAAAATGTGCGTTGGGGATGATATCACTGAAGCACCTAATGACTTCCATGGGCGCAGCTGCACGCTCAGCAGTGTGTGGACGTGTGCTATAGCTCCATGTGTTTCCATGTGCATCTGCTGAAGACTTATGACCTGTCTGAGCAGCGCGTGTGTTTGAATATGTGCTTAATAAGGAGGTTCTAGTCAAATCCAAAACTCTGACGGGACATGTGGTGCATGTGTTGTGTGCGTCTTCACATTCTCAGTCCTTGGTTGTTGTTGAATTTTTACAAAAGAACATTCCAGACTCAAATGACCCTGAAGTATTCAAGTGTCTGTGGTGATAAGAGCCAGTTCAAACCTCTGTTTGTCTTTATCGAGACATTTTCACACCTACTTTATTTGGTCTGGAACGTCAGATTTTTTTTTTTTTTTTTTTTTTTTTTTAACTTTAATCCAAACTAAAAACACTTTATCAAAACACTTTTTGGACTTTGCTTAGAAGTTAATATTTTAAAGTCACATATGACTTTCATCACAGATTTTTTTTTCATGTTTGTAAAACCCCAGTGATAAATTTAACTCTTTAACCCCTGGCTGATATGTTCTGAATGGATGGTTTAGTTAAAATATGCAGAAAAAGTTAACAGTTTTTTTTATTTCACTGTGTCTTTTTGTGACTGCTGCTCACAAAACTGAGGGGGAGGGGTCTATCTGCCTTGTCTTGTGCTTTTCTATTTCCATAAAGCAATATCAAGAAGACAGTTCCAGTTTTTTTATTGACAGAAAGCAGCACAATATCATTATATGTACATAAGAAAACATAAAATAATTCATTATGAATTTAATTTAATTTTATTTTATTTCAAGCACACAAAATCATCAATCTGGTCAACATTTTTTTTTGTACTCGAAAAGGAGTGGGAAGAAGTAAAATTTCTAAACTCCCACCCCTCTATTATAAATCAATAATCCAATAGATTCTGGTTCCGATGCCCCAACACACCTCATATTCACCCCCGATCAACACAAGCATCCATAACCATTTATCAACACATATATAACACATATATAATATATAACATATAACAATATCATATAATTAAAAAAATAAATTAAATTGTTCCACAACAAAATTCAACAAAATCAATATAAACTATATAGACTCAATATATGATAGATCTGGATATATATCTAAATCTTGACACATCACTCAGCACTAGTATAAACCTTTTTTATTTGTATTCCAACCTTGGTAATAAAATCTTTTTTTTCATCAGGTTGTCAATATTTACCGCCAATGAGGAGGTTATGTTTTAGTTGGCGCTGATCTGTCTTTTTATTTGTCTGACTTGTAGCAAGAGAAGACAAAAATGTATGGATGGATTTACATACAACTGTTAATGTTAATTACTGGCACAAGAAATAAATGATTCAGTTTTGGTGGTGATTGGTGGAGTTAGTGTGTATGTGGGAGGGGGGGCTACATGCACCTTTCATTCAGTGTTTAGGACAGACCACTGCTAACAAAAGTGAAAGTGAAACCTGTTGTCCATTTATATCATTTATGTGAGTGTGTGTGTGTGTGTGGGGGGGGGGGGGGTCTGCTTTGGCGGAGTCTACAGGCTGAGAGTTAGTTTCATTTAGTCATTTTATTTTCAATTATGTCAAACAAAAACATTTTATCTTTCAAAAGTCAATAGGTGATAAAATAATAAGACAAAGACAATATAGCATAAAGAAAAAATAAGAAGCCATGTAACATATTCGAAAGTGAGTGGGAAGAAGTTAAATAAAAAATAAATAAATATTAAAAAAAAAAAAAAAAAAAAAAATATATATATATATATATATATATATATATATATATATATATATATATATATATATATATATATATATATATAAATCTATTCCAGTTGCTAGTTACAGTTGTACAAATGTTGAAAATAGTGAATTATTTAACACTGTGTCAGAGTTACTTCTTTAACTCACCATACAGAGTTAACCCTTTGCTGCATACTGGTCACTCCAGTGGACAGTTGTTCTTCTACAGCTGTTCTCTTGTATATTCATGAGGGTTTTTTTTTTTTTTTTTTTTTTTAACTCTTTCTTTATTTACCTCTGTGAAGGAGGTTATGTTTGACCGTGCATTTGTTTGTTTGTTTGTCACCAAGATAACTCAAAAGGTTATAGATGGATTTTGATGAAACTTTCAGAGATGATTGATAATGCATCAAGGAAGAAACTATTCAATTTTGAGCTATTAAGGTCAAAGGTCAGAATCAAGACCAGATAGTATCACTATCTGGTCTGGTCACTATTTTTTGCATTCATTTCATCTTACCTTCAGACATCTGCAAAATGTATGACCTTTACCTTGACCTTTAAGATTTAACAAAATATGTCAATAACCTGCTGTTATTGACATATTTTGTTAAATCTTTTGCTTCATATTTAACATTAGATCTAACATGTGAAATTTGGTCGTTGTGCGACGTCGTATAACGTCAGAGTGTACGCCATACGTGGTCCAATATCTATTTTTTAAACCCTCATAGGAGTTTTTATTAACGACTAATAAAGTAAATCATTAGTGAACATGGAACACTAGTTTACAAATAAGTTACAAACACCCAGATCCAAACCTTGGCAGACATCCACTGCTTCACAGAGGTCTGTGCTCTAGTGGCATTTTTTGACAGTGTATTTAACAGAACTAGTAACAAACATCTTAGTTTAATAGTCTTTGGTCTGTCGTTGGTGAAAAGATAAGATGTTTTATCCATTTTTCTTGACTTTATCTTATGTGTCAATAATTCCATAGCATAAATTTCCAACCAGTCATCAGGGGGGGTCCTCACAGGCTGCTAAAAAGATTTTCAGGACAACATTCTCCATCATACTGCATAAATATAGTAACATACAGGTCTTAGGTATATCATAACCCAGGTATATTTATGGGTTTTGTTGTTTTAGTTCCATATGAGTCAGTTCATATCATTACTGTAACTGGTCTGTTCTTAATACCTGAACATATTTACCTGGAAATCAATGAATTGTTGTTATTAGACTGTAATTAACAGTCTCTTCTTAAAGAAAAACTGCATTGAAAATGTTTTATTTCATAGTTTTAAACATATGTTTTTCAGCTGAGTGGACATTTTTGTAACTCCATAATAATAAATAGGTTTATTAAAAATATTTGATTTGCTCATGCTTAAAGATGATTAAAAACACTTAGGAAATAATCTTGACTAAGTTCCTCATAATTCAGGCATAAAAGGGTTCAATTAACACAACTTTTTTTATTTTGGTAGTTTTGATTTTGATTTATTGGATTTATTTGAACATAAAAAAAACCAATAATAATGAAAAAGAAAATATACATTAAAAAAACAACCAAGCGTGTTCAAAAGTAGTGGGTGGAAGTTAACACTTATAAAATCCCACCCCTTCTCCCCTTCCTCCAAAAGAAAAGAACACCAGATTTGTTAACTATTTCCAATACATACATACATATATACACAAAATGAAAACCATATACAAGAATAAATACAGAACCAACAACAAAACTCAATAATAAACAATAATAATAATAATGTATTTGTGGAAAAAGACATGAAAAACACAAAAAAATGAAAAGAAATGAAAATAAGATGACACTAATAACTCAATATGGATCTAAAATAAGCCACTGTGAACAAAATAAGTACAGAATTATCAAACATAGATTAAGGAAAACCTTCACACCTCCATCTCATTCTCATATTGTAGAAAGATATATCATTTATATTTTGTTTTAAACTGATGTCGACTGTTTAAGCTCCTACCCCAAACTGTTCCACAGTTTTACCCTACAAAATTAAATACAAAATTATTTCCTATGTGAACGTATTCTATTTATTTTAAAATTGTGTTTGCCTCTCAATTGATATTCCCCATTACGATCCATAAATAGAATTTGTATGTTTTGTAGTAAATTATTGTTTCTAGCTTTGTACATAATTTGTGTTGTCTGGAATTTTACAATGTCTGTGAATTTCAGTAGTTTTGACTGTAGGAAAAGTGAGTGAGTGAGTTCTAATCTCTAATATTTATAATAATTGAATATAATACGATAATTAAAATGACATAATCAACTAAGTAATTGATAAGTTCCAAGAAAAAATAACTTTGAAAAACATTTAATGCTATTTAATGTGCATTGATAAAGAGTGAAGATGTGTTTTTACGGTTAATTCTCAGCTCTTCGCTGTTGTTCCGACTTTTCCTTTCCATCTTTCCTTGACTTCATGGCATTTTCCTTTAAGGTCAAGGGAAATTGGTCAGGAAAAAAAGCAGATAGGAGGTCAATTTTTAGACTATTAAACTGAGAGCGATGGCAACGTTTGAGTCAAATGATCTGGTTTTTGCAACAACCAGACCAGACAGAAATTTTACAGGACGTTCTGTCCAAACAATTTTATTACAATCTGTGATAGCTGCCACGCTTTGAGTGGAAAACAATCATTTCTGGATATCAAATCTCATTCTGTCTGAGGAACGTTACTGTATAACTGTCAGAGTAGTTGATGGAAAGCCATTTTCAGCAGTTGCAACATTAGAAACGATCCTGTTGGGAGTATTGTGGTGGCGTTTCCAACCAGTCCTCTTTCCCACTGTTTGCTCTGGCCTGGGTTGCCTGGAAGTTCTCGCAGTTAGGTAGAAGTAGAGAAGCTCCTAGGGCTTACCGGTGTTGGGTCAGACCAGCAGAGGTGGATATTTTCCAATATCTGCCATTCTCGCACTGTTTCTGGGTACGGAGGACATCCCATTTTTAATCATAGTGAAGTTAAGTGTACTGTAAATACCCAAATGATGCCCTCAAAAGTCTAGTTTTTTTAAGTGTGTAGTTATATGTGACCCACCACCACAAAACCAGGCATAAGTGTGTGTAAATCCAGACTGAGTTATCCTTGTAGCTTGGTAGAGTGGAAACTAAGGTTTAAGATGGTGAAAAAATTATGTTTCTATCACAAGTAGAACCAAAGTTATGGTCATTTTAATATCCACATTTGGACATATTTTGCAATTTGCATATTTTTAGATATTGTCCGTTAAAGTTTTGGACTGTTTTGGGGTAGGAAGTCCTTAGCAACGCATAATAATTTGTATCTGATTGACACAAATTTCTCACAGATGTTAAAGGACACTCTGATGGACATGTCACAGAAGTTTTATATATTATAATAATAGGACAGAATTGCAACATATTATAATCATTTGGCTTACACCATTGGACAGAACATTCAGTATAAGCTTTTACCTCGTACCAAACACTTGGGTGTTTACCCACGGAACGGAGATCGGTTTGTTCGGCGAAAAGAGGTGGAAGTCGTCTTTGTCTTTGCTCAGCAATACCTGAACTTTTGTCACCGCTTAAATAATTGACTCAATAAACACCTTTATTGATTGGATTTCAATGTAATGACCACAGGAACTGAACATAGAGGTGTTAAGGTACCGTTTTTTGATAAGGTGTAAACACAAATAACAAATCGCCTTCCAGCCTAAATTTAGCTGTAGCTCTGAACGGCTCAGCGCAACTTATGCCTGGTTTCGTGGTGGCGGGTCACATATACACTTTTCATACTCAACCGCAGTCCTAAAATATTAGTATGTGTGTACATGTCATATGTGTACAGGTGTATATGAGTGTATACAGTAGGTGTAAAGACAGTAATATATATTATAGGATATTTTTATATGAGATATTTTTGTATCATTTTGGTAAACTAACCGGAATAGATTTATATATCTATATTTTTTTGGCATTTGTATTATTGTTTGGTACAATAGGGATGGGAGGTAATTTTAATTTTTTTTTACTTCTTCCCACTCCCTTTTGAAAATGTTACTTGCCTTCTTCTTATTTATTTCTTATTTATGCTATATTGACTTATTTTTATCAATTATTGGCTTTTGAAAGATAAAAAATGTTTTTGTGTTTGACATATACAAAATAAAAATGACGAAAATAAATAAATAAATAAATATTGTCTATGTATTACCTAAGTAATGGACGTGATGTGAGAAACTGCCTGCAAACAAATTCAGAAGATAAAAACATGGCGGACGGAGCAAGCCCAGTGACCCCTACAAACCTGTAGATTTAAGTTCTTATGCTTACAGTCTTAAAACTTCAGTAATGGTTCGTCTTGAAAGTTATGTGCAAAATGTTTTTTTACAAGAGCATCTATTTTGGTAAGAAAAAAAAGGTATATTGTTTTGCGGTTTCTGACACTATTTCTGGTAAGTGCAACAGACAGAATCAGATCTGGTATTGGAATTGGAACAGCACGTGCCCACTGAAAAATTTACATTTACTAAGTACAGAAAGTGTACTGTGTGTACGTGTCCTCATGACATATTGGAACATAGCACTGGTCAGGGTAACATACCCGTATGCCAGTTGGACAGATGCTATCAGGTGGTCATACTTTATCAGATTAGCATTCCTGGATTTGTTATGATGATAATAATGCACTGCAATGAAATACTGATGCATGCTAACCCTACAGCTATCAGGGTTAGCATAGCCATCATTTACAACTGGACTCAATACAGGCATAATTATAAGCTAACACGTTTTAACAAGAGTATGCTAATCCAATGACTGACATGACTATAGTTTTGTCAATAGTAAATTGTGACACTATCAAAACTGGAGTCTGGACCCAAACACATGGCTCAGAGAGATAGATTATATTATATTATATTATATTATATTATATTAGATTAGATTAGATTAGATTAGATTAGATTAGATTAGATTAGATTAGATTAGATGACGTTATGAGTATCCAGAGAGAGATTTGGTTTGTGGTCATATGAACAAAACATATTAAACATTTAGGACACACATAGCATACAAACATTTCAAACTGAACATAAATACAGAGTGCATCTTATTAAAAAAACATGGTGTCACATTTGGTAACAGAGATAAAAGAAAGGTAGCACATAAAATAGAGTTAGTTTAATGAAGAACAGGGTTCAATTCACAGGTAATCTGTCAGTGAAACAAACAGGATGAATGAGGGACAGGCAGCAGACACTTCAGTACACAGGTGGACAGGGGACAGGCAGCCAAACGGTTGGTACACAGGTTGTCTATGAGCGAAGCAAACAGATCCAAAAAACAGCAGCAAAAGGTCAAATCCAGGAGACAAGGACAAGGTTCAGGAAACAGGTAAGAGGCAGACAGAGGTCATATATGAGGAGTCAAAACACAAGAATAATCACTGGAAGGTTTAACACCAAGTCAGGGACGAACTGTCAGAGAAGACACGGAGGAGAAGAGAATATAAGATAATGAGACGCAGGTGGACAAGACGAGGGAAACTAGAGGAAAGGTGAAACACAGAGAAAGAGAAACTCAAGGAAGTGAGAAATCTAACAAAATAAAACAAGAAGTAGACAGAAAAGACAAAACATGAACTAAAAACAGTTGACAAGACATATCATAACAGTAAATACTTCAATGTATTAATGTACAATGTGACCCATGACCCTGTGCATAACTCACTAAGTGAAAAAATTTAAACATTATTAAATATTTGCATAGCTCCTATGGTTATTACTAACTCCATATATATATATATATATATATATATATATATATATATATATATATATATATATATATATACATACATATATATATTTTATTTTTTTTTAATTTTTTTATTTTTTTTGAAAACAGAGATTCTCACGGATCGACTGAGATTAATTAACCACAGCAGCTAAAAAAATACTCATTTGTTCAAACTTGTTCAAATGAAAATCCAACAGGAAGTGGCATGACTTACCTTTTATCTCCCATAATTCTCCACAGATGAACAATATTCCAACAGAAACATCAAAACCAAAAAAAATATATAGTCTAAATATTGTCCAAAACATTCATAAATATCCACAAATGTCTGTTACATCATATTTTTAGATACTCATTTGTTGTAGTATTGCTGTAAAGTGTTCATGTAAACTAGGTCAGACCTACTGCTGTGGTCCTATAGTGTTTTCAGCTCTCATTGTTCAGATACACTTTTTATTCAGGTGTTTTACTGAGGAAAAAGTTCTGACGAGATATAAATGTATTTTATTTCACTGTGTTCCAACCTAAAATACTCAGTGTCAGTAACAGTGACTCTGACTGTACTGGAAAAACATTTAGGGTGTCAGCTTTAAAAAGAGAGCAGCCCCATGGATGTACTCCAAATTATACTTTTATTAAAACATTTAGGTTAGAGTTTGACAAAAATGACTGGAAGTTTAAATGGATATGCAATAAAATATAGAGTAAAATCTTCAGCAACACCATCATTTTGCTCGAGTATGCTGCTATGATGAGTCCAATGTTGTTGATGTGTCATTTCCAACTGTACAGAACAGTGAGGTATGTTCCTCCAACGAGTATGATGATCTGACACCAGCCCTGGTTGGTCTGTTACCAAACATGGATTTACTCCACTGTGCACATCCTGGACCCCTCATTTGTGTTAGGTTTCTTCTAGTTTGTTTCTTTGTTTATAGAATAGAATAGAATCCCACAATTTGGAAATTGCTTTTTAACAGCAGCAGCATTCACATACTAAGAAAAATAAAACAAAGTAAGGTGCAATGGCATAGTAAAATGTAAATAGAGAATAACTGTAGATCATTTTTTTCCATTTATATCCCTTCTCTTCTTATAATAATAATAATAATAATAATAATAATAATAATAATAATAATAATAATAATAATAATAATAATAATAATAATCTTGATTATTTATTTTATTATTTTAGCACCTTTCATACAAAAACTGTAGCCTAAAGTGCTTCACATTGATTAAAAATTAAAATACAATTTCAAGACAAGGGTGAAATAAGAAATACATTCAGATATGATTGCACAAAATGAGAAAATTACAAAAGTACAAGATAAATGGATTATACATACATTATAAAATTTGAATAAAATACATAAGAAATACATTAAGATTTGATTACACACAAAATATATATTTTCCAGCATGGGCATGAGCAAGACACATCAGAAGATAATAGTATATATCAGTTTGTATATAACAGTTTGTATATAACAGTTTGTATATAACAGTAGACTCACTACCTGCTGTGTTTCTATAAATCATCCCACAATGGAGGGTTATACTCATGCAAGAGAAGAAAATGACTCTGGTTTAAATCTGAGTTTCAACAAAAGTTAAGCACTGAGCTACTCCCACACTCACAGCGAAAAATGACCTCATTCTTGACAGGCTGGTGTTGTGGGCTTGATTTTATCCTTACTGATGCAGTAAGATGAAAGATGTGACCTTTTATAACCTCTGCTTACTTTTCTTCCACATCCTGTTCAAGTAGAACATGGTACCTTAACATTTGCTCATTATTTTGTTAGGTTCCTGGTACTGGTTAGCATGAGCTCGAACTACCACCCACCCTCCACCTCCTTCTTATCCACCAGACCTCCCCCATGTTTAACCAAAGCCCCCTTTTCCACTGCAGGAACGTTTACTTCATCAGGAACTTTGAAAAACCTCGGTGTGTTTTGACCAAAATTACCCAGGTAAAAAAAAAAAAAGATCAGATTCAACTTGATGTGTGTCCCTATAGGGCAGTTAGTCAGTACATTTACATGCACTTAGAAATTTTAATTATTTATTAAATTAAAAAAAAAAATCCTGTAAATGTAGCTCAATACTGTGATATGGATTAAAATTTTCTAAAAAAGAAAAATGACAGGTCACATATTGATAACACCTTTTAATTCAGGGGCCACATTCAGCCTAATATGGTATAAAGTGGGCCGGACCTGTAAAATAATAGAAATAATAGGATAAAAATGTATAAATGATGTCAACTCTAAAGTTTTCTCTATGTTTTTGAGCAAAAATGGTAAAATTCCATAATGAAAATGTTTACATCTACGACCTGTACTTGAACATAACATGAACAACCTGAAAATTCTGAAGACAAATAAGTGCAATATTAACAATATTGTGCTTTAGTTTATCATTCCATGTCCCTAAAGCCAGCTATCGTAAGCTTTCATGGCCTTAGAAAGTCTGAGGCCATGGTTCTCAGTCGGAAGAGGGTGAAATGTCCTCTCCGGGTCGGGGGGGGGGTCCTGCCTCAGGTGGAGGAGTTTAAGTACCTCAGGATCTTATTGACGAGTGACAGAAGGATGGAGTGGGAGGTCGACAGCCAGATTGGGGCAGCATTCACAGTAATGCGGGTGTTAAACCGATCCATTGTGGTGAAGAGGGAGCTAAGCCAGAAGGCGAAGCTCTCGATTTACCGGTCGATCTACGTTCTGACCCTCACCAATGGTCATGAGCTGTGGGTCATGACCGACAGAATGAGGTCACGGGTAAATGTTCTGCACTTCTATAGTACTTTCCCACCTTCATGTTGCTCAAAGTGCTTTACATTAGCTTCACATTCACCCATTCACACACACACTCATACACCAGTAGTTTTCTAAGTCCTCCTGGGGGCTTAAGTCAGGGTTTAGTGTCTTGCCCAAGGACGCTTCAATGTGTGGACAGCCAGAGCCGGGATGTGAACTGCCAACCTCTCGGCCATTGGGCGACCCACTCTACCAACTGAGCCACAGCCGCCGTACAAGAGAGTTTCCTTCGCAGAGTGGCCGGGCTCAGCCTTAGAGATAGGGTGAGAAGCTCGGACATACGGGAGGGGCTCGGAGTAGAGCCGCTACTCCTCCATGTCCAGAGGAGCCAGTTGAGGTGGCTCGGGCACCTCGTGAGGATGTCTGCTGGACACCTCCCTGGGGAGGTGTTCCAGGCATGTCCATCCGGGATGAGACCTCGGGGCCGACCCGGGACACGCTGGAGGGATTATATCTCTCGGCTGGCCTGGGAACACCCTGGGATTCCCCTGGAGGAGCTGGCTGAGGTAGCTGGGGTGAAGGAAGTGTGGGCTGCTTTGCTGGTGCTGCTGCCCCCGCAATACGGACCCGGATAAGTGGAAGACGACGATGATAACAACAACGCTTTAGTTTAACATTATACATGTGCATCACAACTTGAAGATAACAGTGGATTTACAAATACACACAACATTTAGTAACATTCAGAATATTGATAAAATTCCAAATACATTTCACATTATTCACATTTTTTATAACAGGCTAGTCTTATTTATTTATTTAGTCCCTTTTTTTACCCTAAAACAAGGATGAAAATTTGCATTTTCCATTATTATTATTATATTATGATTATGGTCTGATCCATTTTAGATTGAAATTGATGGCAAATTATTTTAACTTCCTTAATTATTAATATCTTCTGTGTAATTTTTGCTTTTAATAAATTCATCCCAGGGGCCAAATTGGACCCGTTGGGGGAGTTGGCCCCCGGGGTGCATGTTTGACACCCCTGGTCTATGCTGTTTACATGTCATGTTGTAGTATCAGTTGGAATCTCAGTGGAGTAGATACCAAAAATCTAGTACTGAGTACCATGGTACCGGGTACTATTAAATACTGGAAACGAACCAAAGTGAGTAGAATCGAGTCGAATCAATACGAGTAAGAATTCTTAACAACACTGTCTAGTAACATGTGTAAATACAATACTCTAAACCCTGAAATAAATCATATGTTGTTATACATTTTTACTTTGTAATATATTTTTTAATCTTTGTTTTAGTCGAGTATCTATTTAAAGTTTAAATCATTGTATCTTGCTACTGTGTGTTTTTATATTTGTGTGTTTTTCTTCTGCAATTTCTGCACCTTTTCTTTTATTGCACTGGTTGCAATACAAAGTGAATGTGATGAATGTGATGAATAGTGGAAACGCAGCATAAGTTGTATTGGAAGTGTTGAAAGAACGGTTGTGAGTGGAATTAGCAAATCTGTGCTGAGTGTGTTTAACCAGCAGACGACTTGTTTGCACCCAGCTGTTTGACACTCCTGAGGGGGAGGGGGCTGTCCTGGTCTGGTCTGATTTGTCTTGTCCTGGTCTGTTCTGTCCTGGTGTGATCTGTCCTAGTCTGTCCTGTCCAAGTCTGTTCTGTCCCGTGGTGGTCTGTCTTGTCCTGGTATGGTCTGTTCTGGTCTATCCTGTCCTGGTGTGGTCTGTCCTAGTCTGTCCTAGTCTGTCCTAGTCTGTCCTGTCCTGGTGTAGTCTGTCCTAGTCTGTCCTGTCCAAGTCTGTTCTGTCCCGTGGTGGTCTGTCTTGTCCTGGTATGGTCTGTCCTGGTCTATCCTGTCCTGGTGTGGTCTGTCCTAGTCTGTCCTAGTCTGTCCTGTCCTGGTGTAGTCTGTCCTAGTCTGTTCTGTCCAAGTCTGTTCTGTCCCGTGGTGGTCTGTCTTGTCCTGGTATGGTCTGTCCTGGTCTATCCTGTCCTGGTGTGGTCTGTCCTAGTCTGTCCTAGTCTGTCCTAGTCTGTCCTAGTCTGTCCTAGTCTGTCCTGTCCTGCTGTAGTCTGTCCTAGTCTGTTCTGTCTTGGTGTGGTCTGTCCTGGTCTGTCCTGTCCTAGTGTGGTCTGTCCTAGTCTGTCCTGTCCTGGTCTGTCCTGTCCTGGTGTGGTCTGTCCTAGTCTGTCCTGTCCTGGTGTGGTCTGTCCTAGTCTGTCCTGTCTTGGTGTGGTCTGTCCTGGTCTGTCCTGTCCTGGTGTGGTCTGTCCTGTCCTTTCCTGTCCTGGTGTGGTCTGTCCTGTCCTTTCCTGTCCTGGTGTGGTCTGTCCTGTCCTTTCCTGTCCTGGTCTGTCCTGTCCTGGTGTGGTCTGTCCTAGTCTGTCCTGTCCTGGTCTGCCCTGTCCTGGTGTGGTTTGTCCTGGTCTGTCCAAGTCTATTCCAGACAGATTCAGATCCAGATCTAACTGAACCTCTTTACCTCCTCATGTCTTTTTTCCTTGTCCTTCAAACCCTCTGGTCTCGGAGACAGCAGTAGTTTGGACCTGGTCAGTCCAGCGGTCTGCTGTAAAAACCTCCACATGCACCACTTCTGTCATTTGTTCGTTAGGTCTATATTTATGACTTTTCAAATTGTAGGGAGCGCCATGGTGCAGTTATAGAGGCTGGACTTTGAACATCTGCTGTTCTGCTGACAGTAACTGGTCTGTCTGTCTGTCTGTCTGTCTCACAAACTGCTGCTGAATTAAAGCACTTCAGACCAGAGGTGGAAGTAAAAGAACTCTGTTATTGCACATATTGACTTTATCACATACTTTTGTACTTTAGATTTTTTATGACATAATTTGGATTTACAGTACGTCACATTTTTGTCATTATCTGTGAATATTTTGTCATAATTATGCATTTCTTATCTCATATTTATGACTTTATGTCACAATTTCAACTTTTAATCTTATAATTACCTCCGCCAAGGAGGTTATGTTTTTGCCTGAGTTTGTCTGTCTGTCTGTCTGTCTGTCTGTCTGTCTGTCTGTCTGTCTGTCTGTCTGTCTGTCTGTCTGTCTGTTAGGTAGCAAGATGACTCAAAAAGTTATGGACAGATCTTGATGAAACCTTCATGATGTGTTGGGGGTGTCACAAGAACCCAAAGATTACATTTTGGTGATGATCCGGAAGAGATCCTGGATTCTGGATCACTGAAATTTTACATTGCGGTAAATGGAGAATACATTTCAAAGTGATCCAGAATCCAGGATCTCTTCCGGATCATCACAAAAATGTAATCATTGGGTCCTTGTGACCAGTGGCGGATCTAGATGACTATTTTTAGATGGGCCTAAGTGAAGTCCGGGTGGGCAAAGGGGGGGGGGGGGATAGCATTTCCAGAATTTAAACAAAATTTTACTTTTTTTAAATAAACACAAATAATTGACATTTACAAATAAATAACTATATTAAGGATATCAATCAACATTTCAATTTGACGGTCTATAATTCTGTTTCTGAGCTTGTGTTTAGGTGGACACAGCTGTCAATCAGGGTGGGCCCCGCCCACCCAGGTCCGCCCATAGATCCGCCCCTGCTTGTGACACCCCCAACAAATCCGGAAAATTTCAGCAAAATCCGTCCATAACTTTTTTTATCTTGATTTTTTGAGTTATCTTGCTAACAGACAAACAAACAAACAAACAAACTCTGGCAAAACCATAACCTCCTAGTCGTAGGTAAATATCTGTACTTTATACTCCTTACACTCTCAGAATAGACTTGTTATTTTCAAACTAAACAGAAGAAATAAGTTAGCCTGGGAAGGCCGACTATGACATGACTTCATTGTCTGGAGACAATTCATAGACTGAGCGTAAGTATATGGGTGGGATCAACAGCTGTCTGTCAAACTGCTCTGTATGTAATAGGCCAGTGTTACGACCAATGAGAGCAACGAACAATGTGATGTATACAGAGCAACAAAAACAAGTCTAAACTAGTGTCTATCCAGTTGTTTTAACATTACCTAAAAATCTCCTTAATTACAGTAATGAAGTACTTTTATTGAGTAAAAAATATTGTGGGATAAAGTCATAAATATTGGATTAAAAAAAATAATCTTGAGAAAAATAGTCGGAATTATGAAATAAAGTCAAAATTCTGACATAAAAAGTCCAAATTATGACCAAAAAACTTAAAAGTATGAGGAAAAAGTTGTAATAATGAGATAAAAGTATGAAATCAAGTCAAAATGATGTCAAATAGTCCAAATTATGACATAAAAAATGTACAGTTTGAGCTAAAGTCACAATAATGAGTTAAAAATTATAATTCTACGGACCTCTAGAAAGTTGCGATGATTTTTTTCGATAACCACTCACTGCACCATCAACACCCGCTGCCAATGGCAATGAGTTTTATCACTTCAGATTCACGGGACCGTATCACTCCGCAGGTAGTTCGGCCATTTTGAAAGTAAATATTCGCTACGTTGTACCGGCTATTTTTTCCAGTCAGTTAAATTAGTAACAGTAATAAACTGTAATAACCTGTAGAATAAACGGGATAATATATTGCACATATGTGAAATATTTAACGCGTGGACAATACATTATCCCTGACTAATTATGACATTGAAAGTCACAATTTCTGAGTTTCCCTCTGAAGCCACTCACATCTGTTTGACAAAACTTTAAAGAAAAATAAATACTCAAAAAAAGTGCAGATACACAGTAAATTTTGCAGTGTTAAATCAACACTTAGAGAGTTTATTTAACTTCTTCTAGAGTGTATTTGGTCCCATTGTCTCCAAATTAACACTGCAAAATCTACAGTGTACCTTAAAATTCTACTTAAGTACAGTAATGAAGTACTTTTACTTATTCTATGGCCCTCTAGAATGTTGTGACAGCAACATTCACTTTGAATGGATGTTCCCAGCTTTCAGCAGGTGGATGTTTTTTGATAACCGCCCGCTGTGCCGTTAACGCCCAATGGTTTTTTCACTTCAGATTCACTGTACCGTATCACGCCGCAGGTAGTTCAGCCACTTTTAAAGTAAATATTTGCTACGCTGTACGGGCTATTTTATCCAATCTGTTAGAGTAGTAGCACTAATAAGATGTAATAACCTGTAGAATAAGCGGAATAAAGTATTGCCCACGCGTTACTATCGAAAAAAAAATTCTGATAGTAACGCATGGGCAATACATTTTTCCTTATTTATTCCACCTGTGCACATGCAACACATAAGAGCATATCCACATGGTTGTATCCACAGTTCCAGGAGCATGTGTCCAGTCGGTTCCTTCTTCTTCTGCACATGCCCACACACACTGAACAAAACCTCAGCAGGGTTCCTCTGGGTGTGGGTGAGGGTGGGGGGGGTTGGGTTCATGCATGTTGGCTCCCAGGCTTGCCAGCTACAAAGCAGGTCAGCACTCTGCTTTTTAGCCAAATTACCTCCTAACCTCAAAACCCCACCCCCCCACCCCCTCCCAGCCGCAACTCCCTCACCGTGCAATCCGTTCTTAATTACAAGGCAGGAGTGAAACGGGATCCTGCACGGCACAATAGTGTCTTTCTACATGACAGTCCCATCACAGCTGGGGAGGTAGGGAGGTGGTGGTGGTGGTGGGGAGGATGGGGGGGGGTCTGTCAGTCGGGCCTATGCAAAGAAAGGAGAAAGGAATGTGTGAGAATGAATGAGCTGCTGCTGCTAAATGTGGGAAACTGGGGCGCTGAAGTTATTTTTACCTGAGTTGAATTGACAAGTGGCTCTTTTTCTCTGGTTGGACACTCATTGACAAAGGTTAAGGCTTACTGTGTGATCTCAATAAAAGTCTGATTATACTGAGATTAAAGCTGCAAGACAGATAATATACACTGTTTATGAAAGCACTGGAGTGATCAGGAGGTGCAGAGCTGGAAGTAGCTCAGTAAAAGTACTTCATTACTGTACTTTTTTTTTAGGTATCTGTATTTTACTGTAGTTTTTATTGTTCTGGAAACTTTTGACTTTTCCTCCTGACATTAGTTCATAAATATCTGCACTTTATACTTTTAATTGTGACATTTATCTAGGAATTATGGGTTTGTTTTGACTTTTTAATTTCATCATTTTGACCCTTTATACATTTCTCTAGGGAGAATATGCATGAATCTGAAATTTAAGAAATGCATAATTATGAGATTAAAATCCAAATTATGAGGCAAAATAGACAAATTTATGAGATAAAGGCACAATTGTCATTTTAAAAAGTCGTAATTATGAGATAAAACTCAAAATTCTGACTTTTAATGTCATAATTTTTACTTAGTAAAAGTACTTCATTACTGCATTACTTTTTAGGTGTCTGAAGTATTACATTTTCTGGCAACTTTTGACTTTTCATTACTGTACTTAAGTACATCTGTACTCTACTTGAGTATTTATTTTTCTTGAAACGTTTGACTTTCAGTGGAGAGAAACTGTGACTATAATTATGACTCTTATCTCAAAAAATATGCTTTTTTAAAATCTCATATTGATGTTTTTCTCTCAATTGTGAGCATTTTTTTCCCCATTTTTCCATCATTTTCTGTTCATATCCATTAAAGTGAATACTGTGACCTGATCAAAAACATTATTTACACAGTAAATCACTTTTAAAGGATTTATTTTTGAAACTTTTATGATTTTTCTTGGTTAAATAAGTATTATTTCATCCATGGCCAAAAAAAGATGTTTTACTTTTTACTTTATTACAATAGAGAACTTGTACTTTCTTTTTTTTTTTTTACATTTACTTCAGTAAAGGAGTTAAATCAATACTTCTACTTTTACCACAGTATTTTTCCACACCAGTATCTGTACTTCTACTTCAGTCCAGAATGGAAATACGTTGACCACCTCTTGTTGCATGTGTTTTTCTTTGTCATGTCCTACGTCATTTGGTAAAACAGAAAGTGAGAAACAGCTGTGATTAAACCCACGCTTTGGTCGACTCACTTGTAAAATTCGCATTAGTCAGGTTTTCTCAGTGAATCATGGGAAGTGCGGTCAGGAGGGAGCAGAACAGGTCACGTCACGTTATAAATGACAACAGAAACTGGACCAACAGTGTTTGCTTCCTGTGCTTTGTGCCTCTTATTTATTTAATTATTTTAATAATAATATGTCATTCTATATTCTTATTATCTGTTGCATTTGGAGAGGTAGGAAGTAACGAAGTAAAAGTACTTCATTATTGTACTTAAGTAGATTTTTTTTCCTTTACTGTAGTATTTATTTTTCTACATTAGTTGATAAATATCTGTACTTTATACTCTTTACATTCTCACAATAGACTTGTTACTTTTTCAAACTAAACAGATGTGACAGTACGAAAAATAAATGACTTCAGACAAAAAATTAGGAGAGAAATCGTGACTTTCTATATTGTAATTATGATTACGGCTTTATTATCTGATATTTATGACTTTATATCTCCTAACCCCATTTATCCATATTTTTTTTTCCATACTCCAGACATTTTATCTCAGAATTTTGACTGTATCTTATATTCATGCATTTCTTATCACATATTAATGACATTTTTTTGTCAATTGTGAGGTTTTATCTAATTATTTTGACTCTTTCATTTAATTATGCATCTCTTTAATTCATATTTATGACTTTACCTCACAATTTTGGCTTTTTTTTAATCTCAAAATTATTCAAATTGTTTTAAAATCTCATATATATCTAACATTTTCTGTCTATATCGACTAAACTAAGTAACTGTGACCTGATCAAACACATTATCTACACAGTAACTGACTTTTAAAGGCTTTATTTTTAGATACTTTTGAATTTTTTCAAATTTTTCTTGCTCTTCTATTACACAAAACAGGTATTATTATTTATTTTTCTGGAAACTTTCAAATTTTCCTCTCTACATTTGTACATTTATATCCATGTACGTTTGTAAAAACCTCCAACAGAGTCAGAACAAAAGTCTTGACAATAAGTAGACAAACTCTGTCCATTCTGAGTGGACTTGTTCTTGTGTCTTTCAGTCCAGTCTGAGTTCAAAGCTTCTCTCTGAACTCTTGCCATGGCCGACGTGCTGGAGAGCGGCGGCTCAGGAACTGTGGGAGCGGCCAGCGTGGATTGGCAGAAACGCTGCGTTGCTCTGGAGATGCAACTGCTGAGGTTCCGGCTGCAGGCAGGGAAAATCCGAGAACTTCTGGCAGAGAAGGTAAGTCAGAGATTATTATGGGTTGTACAAGTGTAACAATCTGTATAAAGAATCTGACTACAGCTGTGTGCACTTGCTACGGTGGGATAACGTGGTCAAAAACACACTGAATACAGCTGTTTTCTATTGTATAGTATTTATTAGTACTTTATTTTCTTGCTAAATATTGCACTGTAGGTGAGAGCACATCACACACATACACACACACACACACACACACATGGGGCTGTGGCTCAGTTGGTAGAGCAGGTCGTCCAATATTGGAAAGGTCAGCGGTTCACATCCCGACTCTGGCTGTTCACATGTCGAAGTGTCCTTGGGGAAAGACACTGAATCCTAAGTTAGTCTCCCAGTAGGACTGATAGAACATTAGAAACCTACTGGTGTAGGAGTGTGTGTGTGAATTAGGGCATTAACTAAAATGTCGACTTTCGTAGCACAAGTCGACTTAAATTTGGAGGAGTCGACAAGTCGCATGTTATTCTTTCTCTCTCTCCCTCTTTTTCTCTCGCTCGCTCGTGCGCGTAAACACCGACCAGACGTAAGCAAGACACCTGCAGGTAAGACAGTTGTGGTGGGCTAACAAAACAATAGTGACACACACACATCGCATGTGTGGAAATACTTCACTTTAGATGAAAAAAACAGCATCTGAAGAGGTATCGGCTAATGTGAATGATACAGCAGCATTAGCTAGCTAACCTGTGTGATAAGCAGCACTGACAACACACTTTTTTTCCTCCAAACACATGATATAGACAGTGTTGTGTTCATCTTGTTGGCCTTAAACTTATTACACGTAATATAAAAAGTGAGGACGTGTGACAGACGTGTGGACAGTCCAGTTTTAGAGTCGTGGGTCCAGACCAAATGCAGACATATGTTCACCTACTGATGTTCACTTACAGTTAACACAAAACTCTTTGCTAACGTTAGCCTTTGTTTTGTTGCAGTTAAATGCTGTTTGTGTCAGTGGACATTGTTATGTTGCAGTGAACTTTAATATAAGTTGCTCATTACTGGACAGACGTGTGTCCGTGTTTTTTGTTTTGTTTTTTTAGCCATGTCTGTTGTTTGTCCGCTGACAATGTGATGACGTCGTCATGACCCAGTCGACGCAACGTGACTTTATTGACAGATAAGTCAACTTGAAAAAAAGTGAAGTCGTTAATGCGTGAATGTGAGGCTAATTTTTCTTCTTCTTTTTTATTTCTTTTGAACTTGTAAATAGTTGTTGCACCATGAAAGAGAGGAAAGAAATTGTATCTGTTCTCTCTTCTCTCTCTCTCTCTCGCTACACACACACACACACTCACATATATATATATAATGTCCACATTACGTCATGTAGACATTGGCAACACCTACGTGGGGTTAAGCCCGCCCACAGAATGCAGGTGACACTTCCCCCAGCCTGTCCCCCATTGCAGTGAATCTGAAGTAGCATTAGCATTAGCATCTATAAGAGAAGACGGTGCCATGGTAAACACAGAACGAGAGGAGAGGGGGGAGTGTCCCTTCACAAATTCATTCTCTGAGCCAATCGAAGACGCCTCATTACTCATTACACTGGGTTCTTCCCATCATTCAAAGACATGCACTGATAGGGCAGGTCTCCCTAGAAAAACAGATCATTGATTTCAATGGGACACACTTGGGTAAATAAAACTTAAAATAATAAATAAATAAATAAATAAAGTCACATGTGGGACAGGTGCGGGTGGTTTGATTAACATGTTTGAGTGACTACTTCTGGCCTATATGTGGACCCTTGGAAGGTTAAAGGGTTAAAAAACACCATGTAAATATAAAGAATATGGAGTCATTTAACAGGTTATTATGCTCTTCATCCCACGGGCTGCATTTGGCCCCCGGGCCACATGTTTGACACCCCTGCTCTCTGCTCTCCAGTTTTCTTCTTCTCTCCCTGTGAGTTTGTTTTCAAATGTTTTATACATGAGGAAACAATTGTAGCATGTGATAGAGTTGAAAAACAGGTGCTGGTGCTTGTGTGTTTATGACTATGAGTAAAGACAGATGACATTACTCAGCTGATCTGCTAAACATTTCACTCCACTCACTCTGTGTCATCAGCGTTTGGCTCCACTTTCATCCAAAATGAATATTTAACATTTTACTCATGTCTTGTGGTGCTTCCCTCTGCAGCCGTCGGCCAAACGCTGGTAAAATCGTAGCGGTTGTAAAGTCAGACTAACAGACTACACTCTGGAAAGTCAGGAGGAGGTTCAAGTCTGTTTGGAAGATTTGTCAGTAAAAGAGTGGAAATGTTTGGATTAGAAGGAACAGAAGCATGTTTAGTAGCAGCACAAGCACTTCACAGTCTTTTTATTCTCACAGTTAGTTTGGTTTCTTTAAGAGGTGGACTTTTTAAAAGCTGACGTCATGAGGAAACCCAGAGAGAATTAATTAAGACATATTAACACCTGCAAACATCCTCCTTCTATCACTAATGGACTATCATCATCATCATCATCATCATCATCATCATCATCATCGCATTTTTATTTATTTTAGTTAGTTTATTTACACGTATAAAAACAGAATACATAAAAGAAACATTAAATACATGAATAAAACTGAATGCATAAAGTAAATATCAAATAAAGTATTTTCTGCACTATAAGGTGCACTGTCAATGAATGATTTGTTTTTGAGGGTTTTTCATATATATGGTGTTCTGGACTATAAGGTGCATGAGATAAAAATCATGAGATAACAATACAAAATCTCAAGATAAAAAGCCAAAATTATGAGGTAAAAATTCAAAATTTATGGGATAAAGTCAAAATTCCAAGTTATTAAGCACTATCAGAATTTATCCATATATAAGTCGCTCTGGATTATAAGGCACACTGTCGTTTTTGGAGAAAATTCAAATGTTTTAAGTGCGAGAGTAAATATCAAATACATGAATAAAACAGTATACAGAAAGTAAATAACCTATAGATAATAAATGTGCTGGAGGCAGAAAAAAAGCCATAAGGTTCCATTACAATAAAGAGTGTAATTAATGATCATAATTACATGTTTATTTAAACCTGACACAAATGACAAGTCAAACAGACAATCTGATCCAAAATGAAAACCTCCTTAGTGGATGAAACAATTAAAATTATAATATATATAAAGTCTCAGTTTCTCTCTTTTTTCCTTTGAAGTCACTTATTTTTCGTACTGTCACATCTGTTTAGTTTGAAAAAGTCTATTGTGAGAATGTAAGAAGTATAAAGTACAGATATTTATGAACTAATATAGGAAGGAAAAGTCAAAAGTTTACATAAAAATAAATACTCCAGTAAAGTACAAATACCTAAAAAAAAAAAAAATCGACTTAAGTACAGTAATGCAGTACTTTTACTCAGTTCCACTCACAGTGGGTTTAAGTGGAGAGTCATGCTGCTGAGTGTGTTTGTCTGAGTTTTGAGGGAGGGGGTGGGGGTGGGGGGGGGGTGTCTCCTATTCCATCATGTTATTGCTGTTTGGAAAGACTGCTTCATGCTCCTCATCTTCCCTCTTGCCAAGTTAAGAGTGTTTTATGCATTGACCCACTTTGATATGGAAACACATGAAAAAAAACTCAAGTTTAACTGTGACACGGCATGAATGTGCAGAGGCTGAAGGAGGAGCACATGCCCCGTCTGTGCCTCTACTGCACTCTTCTACAGTCTGTTACAACAGTGGTTCGCAAACTGTGGTACGCGTACCACCGGTGATACGCGAGCACTCTCTGGTGGGACAACGTCATTACTTTCCACATTATTGTCACTTTTTTAAAGTAAATAAATAAATAAATCAGAAACATACAAAGCATTCAAAGTAAATGTATAGCTACATTTGAGATCGAACTGTGCATACGCAAGCAGGGCAGCGTGGAATGATGGGATCACTTACATGGGATCAAGTTGAATGTGATGCGAGCAAACGTAAATGCGAAGGGTAAATAACAAGTGCATTAGTATGTCAAGTCTGAATGTGTTTAACAGTGTGGCTACAAAATGGAGGAAAGAGATCAGGATGGAGAGGAAGAGGGTAATGGTTTGAGTTACAACACTGTTACTGAAACGTTCACAACTTCAGCCAAAAGAATTTGCCGCAAAACTGCACGAAAATATGACCCAAAATATATCACTCTCAGTTCTTTTGGATTTTTGGTTAATTTTGACTTTATATCACAATTTTGACAATTTTTTTGATTATCTGTCAATCGTGCATTTATTATCTCATATTTATCACTTTTTGTGCCGTTTTATCTCGCGATCGTGAACTTTTATCTCATAATTTCAAGTTTTTATCTCATCATTATGATTTTTCTAAATCACAATTCTGCCCTTTATCTCATAATTTTCGACTATTTTGCCTCATAATTTAGACTTTTAATCTCATAATTATTTTTCTCACAACTTTTGACTTCTCCCTACACTTCTCCCTAGAGAAATGCATATAATTATAAGATAGAGTCAATATTCTGAGATAAAAATTCACAATCATGAGATCAAAGTCATAAATATAATATATAAAGTCACAGTTTCTTTCCTCTTAAAATTATGATAAAAGCCACAATTCTGTAAAAAAATAAATTAAAAAAAAATAAATAAATAAAAACTATGAGATAAAAATTCATAAATATGAGATAAAAAATGCATGAAAAAAAATTGTGAAATGAAATGGCACAACTGAGATCAAAAGCCTTAAAGGGCATCATATGACTGAGCTGTGAGCCCAGTTCTGGTCCAGTTTTGGTCGAAGCGACAGTAGTCCCAGCAGGTTACGTGGGGTCAATAAAGTAAAACTTGTTTCTTCTCAAAACAGTATGTGCTTGAGTGAGTGATTTATTTGCATAACAAAACCGTCACGGAATGTAATTGCTTGGCGCTACTTTCTCTCAATAGTGATCGATTCTCATTGTCACTGCTAACAGCTGCGCACCTGCATGTAGCAGCCGTAAAGTGACAGTTAGCATCTAGGCTACCTGTTTCATTCACTTACTTTACTGCTTGGGAAGTTAACGGCACCATGTCTGACTGTAGCGATGATAAAAGCATTGATTTCAGGACACGACCAAGGGGGTATCTTTATGAACCCCAATATATGGATGCTGACATTGATCAGATGGAAGTAGAACAGGCAGAGAGAGAGAGAGAGAGAGAGAGAGGGTGGGCAGAGAGGTGGAAGATGAAGCTGGAGCCACAGCTGGAGCTGCGACACCCCAGGTGACAGAGTGTGAAGTAATGCAGACCCAGGTAGAATGTTATGGTTACAACGAATGGGACCTAGTTTATGCCAAAGGTGCAAGACCTTTCAATTGAAGAGGAGGCCGTCAGGCATGGGCGTCGCACCCGTGGGGTATGGGGGTGTTACGACACCCACTTCTACAACCACATGATTTCATACCCCCCACTTTTTCCTGAGGTTATATATTGTAGCGTTCCACTGCATCCAGGAAACGGTCAGTTACTGTCGGTCACCATCACGCCGAACAAACATCAATAACATTGTGGGGTCATTACACCGGTGGCATAACAGCATGTGGAAATGAAGCGCACCCCAGTTTGCCGGGTGAAATGTAAACATCTCTTCTTCACGGTGTTAACAAACAGTCATTAAGCAGTTAGTAATGAGAAATGTTGTCGTGGTTAAAATAACTTAACTAAACTATGTCTTGTTCTGTGACATTTACCATAAGATAGTGGTTGTTAAACTTTTTCAGTGATGTTCCCCCTGAGGAACATATTTTTAGTCCAGTATCCCCTGACATGGACAAACATTTTTTGTAAGAAAAAAAGAGGAACAGTGTCTGTAAAATCATTGTCACATTTTTTTAAATCCAAACTTATATCAGTTTTTTTTAATCTAATAATTTAGACTTTTTATCTCATGATTAAAAAGAATTTTGAAAAGTTTCACATACCTCCTGCAATACCTTCATGTACCTCCATGGGTACACGTACCCCCATTTGAGAACCAGTGCCCTAAGCTAATTAGCTGACAGTGTGAGGAGCACTTTTGAATGTTTTCAGTGGAGGTAGGGGGGGCAGGTTTTCATTCTTATTTTATTTCTGTCAAAACTCGTCCTTCTTACAATAAATGTTTAAATGAGGAAAAACACATTTTTGTTATTATATTCAGCCATATATTACTTTTTTTAATATAAAAATGTAACCATTAATGGATAATTGTTCGTTAATTTTCCCAATGATAGATTCAGAACATTTTGCTGATGTGCCACAACCTAGACCACCCCCACATTTTAAATATCTGTGACGCCCCTGCTGTCAGCATCTGTCTGCATCACCAACAATAATGATTTACCTGCGCTCCTGAATGCAGTTGTCTTGGAGACATTCTTCCATATCCCAAAAATAAACTGGAAGAAGCGTCCCAGACCAGCTGGACCTAATGGGCAGAGTGAGTGTCTATTTACAGGCTGTTAGATTTATTCTATAACTGATGAAAGTAGTTTCTAAGGTGCACAGCTGTTACTGTAGCAGTGGCAACACGTTACATGGTGCAGATAGACACCATGTAACCATTGTTTCTAAAATATCTTACTTTGTGCAGATTTACCATCTTACTCTATCTATTTACCCCCCCCCCCCCCCCCTTAGCTGTTTTCAAATGTTTTTATATGTTATGTGTTTTTAAATTATTCTGTGTCTTTAGTGTAAGTGTGTGAGATGTGTACCACTACTGCAAACCCATACTGGGACAAATAAAAGTTACTGCTACTACTGAGCGAAAGTAGCTCCAAGCAATTACAAGGTGTGACTTTTTGTTCTATGACGGTTTTGTTATGCAAATAAATCACTCATTCAAACACATTCTGTTTTGAGAAGAAACACCTTTTACTTTGTAGACCCCAGGAAACCTGCAGGGACTACTTTCACTTTGACCAAAACTGGACATTGTCTGGGTGCACCAGAGTGCAGACAGTGATGCAATATATATTTATGTGAAAAATACCAAACTTTAATTATGAGATTTTTAAAAAGGCATAAATATGAGATTAAAAAACTGCATAATTATGACATAAAAAGTTAAAATTATGATTTTTTAAAAAAGGCAAAATTATGAGATTAAAAAGTCAAAGGTATGAGATATAATTTAAAAAATATAAGATAACAAATGCATAATTATGTTAAAAAATAAAAATTGTGAGATAAAATTGAACACTTGAGATAAAAAGCAATAATTATGCAATGAAAAGTCAAAATTATGACATAAAAAGTCTCCATTCTCAGATAAAAACTCATAATCATGAGATCAAAGTCATAATTATAATATATAAAGTCACAGTTTCTGTAGTTTTCCCTCAGAAGTCACTTATATTTCATAGTTATTTCCCTCCTCTGCTGTTTCTATAGTGTATGTTATGAAAGGCTATGATCAAACCACTCCTACAGTTTTATTAGTAACTCAACAGATTTGATGAAAATGGGTTTTGCATGTATCGCCTTTAAGGATTCCTTTCACTCTTTGGTTAATCTAATTGTAGATAAATGAGATTAAAGTCCTCCATAAGCCTCACGTGGCTCTAGGAACAAACCGCTGAGGGATACAGTAGAAAGGTCAGCAAGTTCGCATTTATATAAACATTTATTTTTGTCAGAAGATATGTTTGGATCAGAACCTTTTAATAGTAAAGTCGACCAGTTTGGTTTGTCATGCGTTTGTTTAGCTTTATGGAGGTCTGTGTTTAAAGCTAGCGTGGGGAATAGATCCATGAGAGCTGAGACCTGATGTCTGTCATCCAGTTTTAAATACACACTGTGTTTTATTCTGCAGCTGGACACAAAACACTAATAAAAACACTGGAGTACACTGAAAAAAATGGAGAACAGGGGTTGTTGATTTGTTACATATTTATTTACTACACGAAATATACGTGATTTATGTCCATTCTCTTAACATGTATAAATCATGTAGAACTATTGTATTTATGGGGGGGGGTACAGTCTCTGAAATAAAGTCATCAATCATGATGTTTGGTTTGAAATGTGAAGCTCCGCCCACTACGAACAGTTAAAGGTGTCATTCCGCTGAAAACCACTTTTCCACGCTCCTTTTGGAATCTGATGGGTCAACCCGACTTACTAACACATGCTGTATTTGAAAGTGGTTTGTCACCTCCACTGGCTGTATTTCACATTCATAGAAAACAACACAGAGAAACGAGTGAGTCAGAAAAAGCCTGTCCACTACATGTCATGTGGATATGGGCGTCAGTCACCTGCGCACGGAATGCAGGTAACACTCCCCCAGAGCTGTCCCCCATTGCAGCCAATCTGAAGTAGCATTAGCATTAGCATCTATAAGAGAAGACGGTGCCACAGTAGCTGCTGCACAAACTGGAAAAAAATGGCGGCTCAAACTAGTTCATGTGTTCTCTGTGGAAATAAAGCACGTTTTTTTTCCCCTGCACCTTTTCAAAACAAGTGATGGCACAAAACCTTGCTGGATGCTACTGTGGGATGGTAAACACACACAGAACGAAAGGAGAGGGGGGAGGGTTCCTTCACAAATTCATTCTCTGAGCCAATCGGAGACGCCTCATTACCACATCATGGATATGTATGAGGAAGGACCAGAAAACTGCTGTTCATTCATTTTTCAAAAACAGCTGGAAACAAATCAACCTGGAGGTTATTTTTTTTATTTGTATTTTTTATAGAATCAACACAAAATGCATTAAAGTTGCCATTCCATGGTTATTTCATTAATATTACTGTGTTCTCCATTGTTATCAAATACATTGTGTGTTGGTTCCATTTAAATAAAAAGATCCAGATTGTTTTGTTTCTAGCTGTTTTTTCACAGTAGAAAATTGATTTGAAGTCAAACAACAGTTTACCGGTACTTACTCATACATGTCCATGATGCAGTCACGAGGCGTCTCTGATTGGCTCAGAATGCGTGAAGGAACACTCCCCCCTCCCCTCTCGCTGTGTATGTATTTAGCTTTACCCGAGTATCATCCAGCTAGGTTTCATGCCGTCGCTTGTTCTGAAACATGCAGGAAAAAAACAAGGCTTTATTTCCACAGAGAACACATGAACCAGTTTGATCCGCCACTTTTTCCAGTTTCTGCAGCAGCTACTGTGGCTCCGTCTTCTTGTGTAGATGCTAATGCTAATGCTACATCAGAGATTTGTTGCCGGCTTAACCCCACGTGGGTGACGTTAAAGTCCATCTGATGTCAAATGGACCGGCTTTTTCTGGGTCCCTCGTTCCTCTTGTTGTTTTCTGTGAATGCAGTATGCAGCCACTGGAGGTGACAAACAACATGTGTCGGTAAGTTGGGGTGACCCATCAGATTCCAAAAGGAGCGTGGAAAAGTGGTTTTCAGCAGAATAACACATTTAAATAACAATGGAGAACACAGCAATATTAATGAAATGACATGGAAGTTGAGCTTTAAGAAGCTGCAAACGACGGACATCTTTCTTTTTCCTGGTGCGGAACCCTAACGCTAATGCTAATGCTAATGCTAACCCTAACCCAGAGTCTCATACAACAGACTATTGCTTGAAACACATGAACTCTTGTAGGTTCTGTATCTTTCTAACTCCTTTACTTTTAGGGAGCATTTCTCCTGGGCTTGTGTTACACAATTTAAAGGACAACACTGGGTTTTTTTTGCAATTGAGGCCTTTATTATGATGTAATTTGAATTGTTCTACTCACCCATGTGACTTTATTTCGATTTTGATTCCCCTGGAAGAAATATCCACAGTCGCCAGGGCAGCATCTTGCAGATGCTAAATCAGTTATTTTGTTCAGATCAGTTATTAGCATTACTAGCACTATTGTATCACCATGGACATACTATTGTGATACAGTAGTGCTACTTCTGTTGCAGACCCATTTCAACTTTTAAACACTGAGCTAAAATAAATAATGTAACCTGAGACACACATGTGATGTCATCTCTGCATGTGCCAAGTCAAGATGCTTTAGCTTTTTGCTGGAGCTTAGCTACTTGGCACTCAGCAGTTGATAGCAAAAAGTCACATCGGAGCTGTTGTTTTTCATTATCACTATAATAGTTCCAATGTTTCCATACCCTCACAATGGACATATCTGATTTGAACAAAATAAATAATTTAGGGTCTGCAAGTCGCTGCCCCACTGACTCTCATTGTATGACGTTTTGTGGATATTTCTTCCAGAGGAATCAAAATTTAAATAAAGTAACATGGGTGAGAACAATTCATTCATTCATTCACTTGCAAAAAACTAGTGTTGTTCTTTAACCGTAAAACAGTGACTGAAATGTTCAGTTTTTGTCATGACCATATTTGGCAGGTGCCTCCAGCTTTAATAGTAGATGTTGTTACTGTGCTGAAGCTTTGGAAAATGACAATTAAAGCAGTAAAACACTGACAAGCTCCTTGTATTCTGTTTAAAATATTAATTTTAGGTAATGCTTTATGAAGTAGTTAATGATCATGCTGATGTACATTAGTGATAAAATAAATAAATATAATATTAGTCTATTATGATGTAATTATACTGTATATACTAAACATAAAATAAACATGGTAGATTTATATGAAAAAATCATGTTTATTCAACTAAATGGAATCCTTTTTAATTAAAACTATGATTTTCAGAAAACATGATATTAACATGTGCAACCAATGTGCATGATTTTTTTTCCCATTGTATTTCGAAAGTGTTAGTTTAACTCTGTAGAGTGTGGAGCTATAGAAACCCTGAAAAAGTGTTAATGTTAACTCTGTGGGGCTTGAATCAACACTCCAGTGTAAAGATAGTAAACAGGTATTTAGGTGAGACACAGTTATTCAGGGTGCAGAGAAGATGATGGTTTGTCTAGATCAGGGGTGTCAAACATGTGGCCCGGGGGCCAAATCTGACCCCTGAAATGGTCCAGTCTGGGCCCTGGGATAAATTTGTGAAATACAAAAATGATACCGTACACTGTAGATTTTGCAGTGTTAATTTGGAGACAATGGGACCAAATACACTCTAGAAGAAGTTAAATAAACTCTCTAAGTGTTGATTTAACACTGCAAAATTTACTGTGTATATATTAGGTGCTATCCCACTGTAGGAACCGTTTGTATTTACAAGAACCTTGTTAGTTCCACCTGGCAGGCTGGGTCTTTTATAGTTCTCCAGGAACTATATGACGTAGGTGTTTGGTGATTGGTAGAGCCCAGACCACGCCTATTTCTGCATGTCCTCATCTTGCAGTACCACTATCTTTAAAACCATCTGTGTAGCATCCGCTGTGTGTTGGGAAAAAACACGGAGAAAGTAATAAATAAACGGATTGATATTTTTGGGTTAATAAGGATGTTGGTTAAAGCTATGACGTTAATATATGTCGTAGTATCACCTGCCACTGGATTCTTCGTCTCCTAACTCTCTCTACAAACTCCTCCATTCTTAACATTAGATGTTGTATTTGACCATAATTAACATTCCTGTGACACAGAACATAAACACTGTGGCCTCCTCATTCTCTATTTTAGTTTATAGTAGCGCTGTCTTCTACTTCCTTGTTTGATTGTTGAATTTAGTGCTTAAAGAATCATTTTTTAATCATAAAAAAAATCACAATTCCAAGTATGAGAATTGTATAAATTTTCATTCCGCATCATTTGGTACCAATCAGAAAGTTCTGTGACCCTGTGTTCTTGACTTATACTAATGTGATTTTGACATTTTAGTTAATTTTGACCTTTGACCTTTACTCAAATGGATCATTGCATCTGATGCGCATTAGCTATATGTATATGCCCATGTAATTTCATGGTGACATCTCAATTAATTCATTGATTTATAGCATGATATGTCTCTGTAGACATAAAGTAATTACAATAATATGTCTTTTTCTTTTGGTCTTTTCCACAGTCTTGTCTCTATATTCAGTAAGTAGGAGTTCACACTGAAACGTATTACAACTCTGACACTTCAGGTGTAAATCTGGTGACATTAGTGGATCAGGACGGTGTTGAACAGTAGTATGTGGTGCATGTGGTCCAGACTATTTCCAGCGTCAGGTTTGGTGGTGGTCTTGTGAGCATTTACAACAGTGCGTGTGGGGTTGACTCCAAATAAACTATAACGTCTGTGTTTTTGGTAATGAAGGAACATGCTGCTCAGTTAAACGCCCATGTCTTTTAAAAAATCTTTACCACAGAAAAATAAGCTGCACCGTCCTTATTCTTTATATACTGCTCTGTTATGCTTGTTTGTAGAGTAATTACTGGTCTTTTTGTGTTGACAGCAGGACAACTGCAGTGCCGTATCCTTGAAAGAAGCCACCCAAACTGCTAATGCAAAGCTTTACAGCCTTCCAAATACCAGTCTGTGTTCTGCAATTTACAGAAAATAAGTTTGGTCTAGGGATATGATTGTAAATTAGAGCATTAGAGCTGCCAGTTTTAAATCCTGCACAAGGACTTGGTACCTACTTTAAATATAATGAACAGTATACAAGACACAATGCAATGTATGAAACACAGGTATGTACTTGATGACTATGGAAACATTAGAGACATTTTATTTAATTACCCCAATGTTTGCTTATTTGTCAGCAGGTTTATGCAACTCTTTTTCTCATAATTGTATAATTAGAATTATATAATTAGAATTTTGACTTTTCATCATCAAACTCATCATTTTGAGTTTTTAATCTCATAATTGTGACTTTTTGCCTCATAATTATAACATTTAATTTCATAACTGAGACTTCCTATCATAATTGTGCTATTTAATATCAGAATTTTGACTTTTTAATCACATCATTTTGAGTTTTTACCTCATAATTGTGATATTTCATCTCATATTTCTGATGTTTTATTTCATAATTGTGACTTCCTATCTCAATTGTACTATTTTATTCCAGAATATTGACTCTATCTCATAATTATGAATTTCTTATGTAATATTTTGACTTTCTATTACATCATTTTGATTTTTAGGCTGTATCCCATTTCACTACTTGGCCCTACCCCTTACCCTACCCGTCCATTTTGCACGTTCACGTGGAGGGGAAGGGCGGAAGGGTAGGGGTAGAGGTAAGGGCAAAAACTACTGGACCAATTGCCTTGAAATTTTCAGTAAAGGTGTGAGATCAACCAAAATAGACCCCATTAAATTTTGGTGAATGTAGGTCAAAGGTCACAGTTATAGTTGTGTGTTTTCACAATGATAAAAAAAATAGGGTAAATCAGGCAATACTTGTTTATTTTAAATTAGTTGATTTTTTTTCTGTTTTTGGTTTATCTTGATTATTTTGTAATTTTTTTTTTTTTTTTACATTTGTTGACTATTTTATGTTTTTTTTTTTTTTTTATCTAATCTTAATAATAACTTTTTAATTCTAATTTGTTCCAAACTGCTTTTTATCTTAGAGCTATTTACATCCAGTATTATTTATTTAATCACTGATGTAATATGATTGTATTTTGGTTGTGTGGAGCTGTGACTAATCCCCATAGGAATTACTAAAGTATATCTTATCTTAAATTTATTTCAATAATATTTGTTTAATTTCTTGATTATTTTGCTCATTTCATTGATTGTTACTCTTATTTTAAAGTATGTAAGATTTAACACATGTAAGATACTTACTAAAAATAAAATATAGAGCAGTGTTATCAAGGAATGATAACTTTTTTTGCACAGAAAGATCTGCGAAGACTGAAATAAGAAGAACAGTGAAGGAATGAAGAATTCTATTAATGCCATGGGTTATAAAACTATATGTGCTGTAAATATAGGTATTATTAGTGTGAGAAGGATGTACAGTGGAGATTTGGGGATTTGCAGAAAGGATTTCGAAATTGCAGAAGAAAATGTTGACAACTTGCAATATTGCACAAAATTAAATAACAGTATTTTGACCAGTGCTTTATGAAATATGACCCCCCCCCCACCCCCACCCCCAGCCTTCTCAGCAGAAGCAGTAGTTAGTGTGTGGCGCTGTGTCCTGACAGATGCAGGATTACAGACATAGTTGTGTCCCGCCTGCTCGGCAGTTCAGGCCTGTGCAGTTGTATTCTGCTGCAACTAAACACACGCACACACACACACACACATAGTAAGACACTGGTTTATACATAGAGTGATAGGATTAGCATGTATAGTATGGTAGCTTAAAGGGGACAGACTGTGTTCAGGTCACATGTATGATTACTCAAGATGAATCACAGCATACTAAAGGTCTGGTCTGAGCTCCAAAAATATGTTGTGAGGACACAGTGTAAACCTGGCTCATACAGTTATTTATGGTTTATCTGATCAGGACAGTTCAGGACGTCACTGTGTTAGAGTACTTTCAGTTCAGTTCAGATATGATAGGTTTGCATCAGTGGTTAAAAACACAATAAAAACAACAACAATAAAAAAAAAAAACAACACAACATGAAACCAACTGTGTTTGAAAGGAACCTAACCAACCCCAGTACCAGGCACTGCACCAAAAAGTCATCCTAAAAAAAATTATATCCATATACATATACAGTGCTACCTCTACTTATGAAAGACCCAGCGAACCAATAATCCAAGTAACAAAACTTTACCTCAATTTGTCGTGTCTGAATACAAAAGAAAATTAAATTTACGGAACGAAACTGAAACATCCAAGACATAAATACTATGTACATTACTGTATGTACTGTATGTAACCAGGGCTCTACAGTGCGCCCATTTCACTCGCATTTGCGAGCAAATATTTCAACGTGCTAACGAGGAAAACAAAACAGTCGCACATGTGCGAGTGCTTCTTGCAGCACACAATAAGACACACACACAGACCTGAGGAGCTAATGAAAGTCTACTAGAAATGAATTAAAACTGCACGAACAGCTCCGTATAGTCGAGACGAGCACGGCACATATTGAAAGGATTAACCCTTTAACTCCTGATGCGTCAGCGCTGACACGTTCTGAGTGGATGGTTTAGTTTAAAAATTCAGACAAATTCAAGTGTTTTTTAACTGTTATTTTACTGAGAATTTGGTTCATGGAACTGATGTACAGGTGTCGAAAAGCAAGTGATTAAGAAAAAGAAAAAACCCAAACTAAAACTACTGGAACTAAATTACAACACTAGTTATTTATTCCTTTTTTTTAACTTCATTTTGGGTTTTGTTGGTTTTTGTTTTTTGCCCTTTTTTCCACGTCATTTCTTATTTTGTGAATATATATTAGTTTCTGTTGATGTTGCTTATTTTGTTTATTTTTCTGTTTTTTTTATTTTATTATTTTTCTTTAATTGTGTTCTGTTAGTGTCTTACTTTGTTCATGTTACATATTATTTTGTTGGTTTATTATTCATTTTTGTTCATTTTTCTGATCACTTTGACTGTTTTTTGTTCATTATGTTGCTTATTTTATCTTATTTTATTTTTTACTGTGTCTCAGTCTCAGGAGTTAAAGGGTTAATCATTCTAAAATGTATCTAATAACAAGTCAGCCAATACAACGTTCTAAAATGTATCAAAGGACAAAGCATCCCATAATACAAAGTTATGTTATGGTCTGCTCTAAATTAACACAAATAACAGCAGTCATTCAAGAATGTTGGTATCTGTGCACAAGTACTGCACTGTAAATAAATAAACATTTAAAACTAAAACCGACTTGTGCCCCTATTTTTTTTTTGTGTGCTCCTAAATTTTTTAACTTAGGGGCACATGTGCTCCTGGAAAAAAAAGTTAGCGTAGAGCCCTGTATGTAACTATGTAACATACATAAATATGTCATGTACGTACTGTAAGTAGTATCCCATTGGCTATGAAGAAGCTACCCATGATGCTTTTCGTGAGCCTTTGACCCTCATTCATCACAGTTCTAACCATACATATGTAAATGACAGAGCCACCACTGCCTCCAGCGGACAACCAACAGAAGTGAAACAGGTGACGACAAAAAAAGGAGGAGGCAGCTATCACTTTAGCATTATGAACAAAAGACATATGGAAAAAAACAACCACGAAAAAAATGTCCATGAGCCGTGTCATCACCCACCCCATGAAGATCACGAAAAGCCCTCAGAGGCACCAAACGTCCGTCAACAAACAACACTGTAGGTGAAAGTGACAATTAAAACAAACACAATGGTATGAAAATGACCCACATGTCTGGTTCATTTTAATGGTTTAATGTTTAATGTTCAGTCAGTGAAGACACATTTACCCACTGAGAACAATATATTACATCTAAAATCTTTTATATTTTTGGTTGGTTTTAACACATATTTCATACAAAATGTGTATACTTTTATAATTTTTAAAGGGTTTGAGGGGTACTATTTGTGGCCTTGGAATGAATGAGGCCTTTTACATGTACAGTAAAATGTGACTATTTACGAAAAATGTATGGTAAGAAAACACTTCTGGAAAGACTTAATTTTATAAGTAGACCACTGTGTATATACATACATATATATATATATATATATATATATATATATATATATATATATATATATATACACACACACACACAACATGACACATACAAACAACATCCATTTACAATGGATATTTATAAATATTCCAGTCGAAAGAACCTGTTAAGTCTTGTCTCATCATCTAAACCCGCTTTATCCTCACTAGGGTCATGGGGGTCTAATCCAGCTACAATGGGTGAAGGTGGGGTACACCCTGTATGAGTCTCCAGTTCATCTCAGGGCTGAACATATATAGACAAACAATCACTGTCACATTCACACCTATGGGTAATTTAAATTAACTAATTAACCTATCAGTGCATGTGTTTGGATGGTGGGAGGAGCCTGGAGAAAACCCACACAGACACGAGGAGAACATGCAAACTCCACACAGAAAGGTCTGGTGTGGGATTCGAACCAGGGACCTTCTGGTAGATCTGAGACCAATATTCCTTTGGACTAAAACCTATTCTCTTCTTCCCCAGACTTATCTTGGAAACTTGATCCAACCAGAGTTTAAGCCTTGAGTTTTCTTTTTCACTAACACATATGTGGGAATATTTCATTAGTTTTATTCCAGAAGCATTTTACTTGTAGACCAGTGTTATTAGATGGCATTAAAGATGACCAGAAATGAACAAAATGATCAAGAAAATGAAGAAAAATGACCCAAACATTCAGTAAATGAACACAAATAATCAAAAAAGGACCAAAATTACCAAAATATTTGGTAAAATGAACAAAAATGTCCAAAATAATAAATAAAACAAACAAAGATGACCAAAATCTTCAGTACAATGACAAGTAGTAGTAGTGAATAATAATAATAACACTAATAATAACAATACTACTACTACTACTACTAATATAATACTAATAATAATAATAATAATAATAATAATAATAATAATAATAATAATAATAATAATAATAATAATAATAATAATAATAATTTTAACAAATAAATGATATATGTAAATTAAATGTAAAAACTAGATGAGTGTACAGGGGGTTCACTGAGCTTATATGGTTTTACAAACACATGCTGCTTTTTGTGCCATGACCTCAGTGCTCTGGCTTAAATTTACGACTATAGGTTGAGTTTCTTACCGACAGCTCCAACCTTCTGTGTGAACACTAGAAGCTTTGGCTCGTCCACACTTTAATCTTACATCCAGTCACTGTTGACCTTTGACCTCCACATGAGATGAAGGAGCTATTTCAGGTGTTTGTTGGCTTCTACTGACCAGCACTTCTCACATATGTTCAGGCTTTTGACCTCTGACCTCCATATTCACATTAACTGTTCACTTTCCATTTCTGTTTCTTGAGCGAAGGCCAAATGTTGTTGGCTCATCTCTTTGCTCATGCTTCGTAAAACTTTAGATTTGTAATAGAGGTTACTGACCTCCACCCAACATGCTTAGTATGTTTACATTCACTTACACACGTTTGAATTATTGCTTCAGTCTGACTAAAATGTTAGTTTTCAAAGCCATGTTTGCAGGGGTGTCACAGCCATTTAAAATGTGAGGGTGTTCTAGGTTGTGGCACATGAGCAAAATTTTCAGAATCTATCATAACCATTAATCCATTAATGGTTAAATTTTTATATTAAAAAAATAATGTATGGTAAAAAAAATAATAACATAAATGTGTTTTTCTCCAATTAAACATTTATTCAATTCATAAGTAAAAAAAAATGATGAGGTTGGTTGTGGTCCATATTTTCATGGTTGTGGTCCATATTTTCATGGTTGTGGTCCATATTTTTGTTGTTGTCCTCCTACTATGTCTGCTTCAAATCTAATGCCTTTGTTTTCTGATTTTTCTTCTTCTATGGCACCAACCCCCCAAAATGCTAATGCAATAAGGTGTATAGTACCACCTAATTTCGTTTTTGGGCAGCTGTGGCTCAAATGGTAGAGCAGGTAGTGCAATGACCGAAGGGTTGATGGTTCACATCCCGGCTCTGTCTGTCCACATGTTGAATTGTCCTTGGGCTGGTGTATGAGTGGGTGTGAATGGGTGAATGTGAGGCTAATGTAAAGCACTTTGAGCAGCATGAAGGTGGAAAAGAACTATATAAATACAGTCCATTTACTATTAACATTTACCTAGTGTCCAGTAGTGGAACAATAATTCGATTCTGTGGATGTACAATAATGTTCACTCAGACTCGTGGGAAACTCCAGTTCAGTCTGTAGCTTGATTAAATTAGTAAATGTCTACTTTATATTTCCTTTAGGTTTACTACACATTAGGCCAGGGGTGTCAAACTCCAGTCCTCGAGGGCCGGTGTCCTGCATGTTTTAGAGATTTCCCTCTTCCATGTGATTCAGTTTAACCCTTTAACTCCTGAGATTTTAGCAATCAGTAAAAAAGTAAAAAATAAAGTAAAATTAAATGAGCAACAACAAAAAACTAAAATTAATAATAAGCTAACAAAATAATTGGTAACATGAGCAAAGTAAGACACACAAATGGCAGAAAATCAAAGAAAAATAATGACATAAAAAAAATAAATAAATGTATAAAAATAAACAAAATCAACAACAAAATACATATTTACAAAATGAAAAAATAATGTGGAAAAATTTGGAGAAAAAAAAGAGAAAACTAATATTAAAATTTGGTCCCAGCAGTTTTAATTTTGCATTTAATTTTTTTTTAAATAAAAAAAAAATTGCTTTTTGACACCTTTTCCATCCACAAAACTGAAAGCGCTGACACTTAAAGAGTTAATAATCAGCTCCTCATCAGTTCTGCAGAACACTGATAATGATGTAATGGACTCCAGGTGTAATGGAAGAGGGGAACATCTAAAACATGCAGGACACTGGCCCTTAAGGACCACAGTTTGACACCCCTTCATTAGTCATTCAGTGGACGGCAGACTAAGAATTTCATTGTACAGGGAAACATGTTTACCTACTGTTCACATGACAATAAACACTTTGAATCTTGAGCTGGACTTAGATGTTACTGTAAACACAGTGAATGTTGATCCTGCTCTAAGGAAGAGTTCAAATATTGTGAGCAGTGGATTCTGGGAATTAGGGGCCCTTTATGAATGTGACGAGAAAAGCCGCAAGAAGGAAAGTAACAAAGGCGAAATGACGGGAGGAATTCGCACGCATCCCTCAGAGCGAGTGAATCCATTAGTGTGTTTATTCTCCTTTCAGCTGGGTCACTGAGCTCAACACAAGGGTCTTCCTGTGTCCAACTGGTGTGTGTGTGCACAGGCATTTTGGTGAGATTATTGTACATAGACTCAGTTTGTGGACAAGTGGTGGTCTGAAAAGAGGCTACCTTTAGATGTGTGCATACTTGTGGGATTGGACAAGCCTTTGAAAACAGGAGCATGCATGCTTGCACAAAAGGTGACGTAAAGTTGTGTGCACAAATCCCAGCATTCTTCTGTCACACTGGTTTTGGACCAGTGGTAGTAGCATGACGCATGCTGGCCTCTGTGCTTTTACTCATTAGCTTATTTCACATGCTACGCTAGCATGGATTCCAAACAAGGCTGTGGTGGGTGGTGGGAGTTTCTGTCAGTGCAAACGTTTTTAGTCATGTCTTCGTACTACTGTGTGCCAGGGTGGAAGTCCTAGAAAAGAAAGGAGTCTATATTTTGAATAAAAAAAATAACATGTTATGAACCAGATCATTTAACTAGCATTATTTTCAGTGTGTTGTTCATCTACGAGTGCAACTTTTCCCCCTTTCTCCACCCTCTATTTTCTTCTCCTTTTCCCTTTGACATTGAATTAATCCATATTGTTTAGTCGTTCATTCATTGTAACATGATGTTGTCATTATTGTTGTTTGTTATTACTCTGTTGTAGTTGTTTCTGGTTTATTTGTCCACAGTAGAGCTGCACAATATGTCGTTTGAGCATCAACATTGCAATATACATGTGCACAATAGGTCCTGCAATTATTTTTATTAGATTTTTTTATTTTGCTTTTTTTTTTAAATTAATTCATTTATTTGTTTATTTTTAAAATGTGTTTATTTATTTGTCTTTTTTATTCATTTAATGTTATTTATTTAAAAAAAGTTTGCTTAAGGAGCACTACCTGGACTCAAAATAAGTAAAAATAATTAGAGGTGCTATATTGGATAGGAAAAAACAGAAAAAAGAAAGAAAAATTCCAAGGCAGTCTCTTAAAAGTGAAGAATAAAAAGCCTTTATTAAACTGGCCTGGTTACAAAAACCTATAAAACCTACCTATTATAAATAGGTAGGTTTTATAGGTTTTATAAATATATAAATATTATATAAATAAATAAACCTATTTATTTATTTAATTTGTATTTATTTATGATTTATTTATTTTTAATCTCTATTTTTTAATTAAATTTAGTGATTTATATTCACTTATTTTTATTTAATGAATTAATTTGTTTGTATTTATGTATTATTTTAAATTTTTAATGGATTCATAAATTAATATTTGTTTTATTTATTTATTTTTATTCCATTTATTTATTTTATTTTATTATTTCAGCTGTTCTGTGTTTGACCATGTGTGTCGACACCACACAGCTGAGGATTTTTTCATATCACATTATATATCACGGGGTAAAAAACAAAAAATCACTATATTATTTTTTCTAATATCATGTCGCCCTAGTCCACAATGTCTTGTTAATTATCAGTACCATTTAAAACAATACTTTTTTTTTGACGTATTCAGTGCACTTTGTGTTTATTCGGGTAGAATTCAACAAGGAGGACAAACAAGTGTCCAGTTTGGGACTGCACTGGGTCTCAAAAATGTGGACTGTCCACCCTAAAGCCAGATGGATGGAGACCCTAAGACCTCCTGTTGTTTTTAAACCCTTCTGTGTTTACCCGCCCAAATTACCCGCCTAAATGTTCTGTACTTATATAGTTCTTTTCCACCTTCATGGTGCTTAAAGCTCTTTACATTAGCCTCACATTCACCCATTCACACACACTCATACACCAGTAGGTTTCTATGGTCTAAGGTCAGTCCTACTGGGAGACTAAGTCAGGGTTCAGTGTCTTTGCCCAAGGACACTTCAACAGTGGACAACCAAAGCCGGGACGTGAACCTTCAGTCCCTTCAGTCATTGGACGGTTTAGGTTAAGATGGCCGCCATGTGATAAAGCCTCACACTGTTCACCCCAGTTCATAAAGAAACATTCCATTTAAACAGTAAATAATTAAGTTGTTCCTCCTTGTGTTACTTTCACCCACTGTTTTCCTGGACTTGGCTTATGTTGGAGTCTCCTTTTTGTCTCCACCTCCCTTCTGTCAACCACTTTTAGAAATAGTTATTACCTTATTGATTTAGCCGTAGTATCCTGACATGGAATGGTTGAAGTTCAGGCTACATTTGTCTTTGAAATGTCTTCCCTATGGCAGCAGCGATTAAGAAGGATCAAGTGTGTGTGTGTGTGTGTGTGTGTGTGTGTGTGGACAGATGCCTGGCTTGGTGGTCTTGGGCTTATTTTGTTGTTGCAGGATGTGTCTGTGATTGTTGGAGGAGAAGCCAGAATATGAAAATAATATTGTTATTATTATTATTATTATTATTATTATTATTATTATTATTATTATTATTATTATTATTATTATTATTATTATTATTATTATTATTATTATTATTATTATTATTTAACCAGGAAAAAGCTCATTGGGCCTGTTGTAAACATAGCTTTTATTCCTGTTTAATTCAGAATAAAGCTTAATTCCTCTTTCAGATGAAACATGTAAACACCTAATTCCAGTTGAAAATTCCCAATTAAACTGAATTATGGTTTATTCCAATCTTAATACTGAACCCAATCATTCCTCTGACATGTAAACAGTTCATTCCTGTCATTCTGCACATGCTCCTGGTCTTGTCGTGTTGATGACACACATATTTTTGCGCTGTTGATTCGGTCGAGCTACTGCTTCATAATTATTACAAAAAATGTTTTCAGTTTAAAAGGATGTATAAGGATAGAGTGGAGAAATGATATGAAAATATGTAATGAAGTGGTTTTGCTTATGATTTTGATTGTATTTGTTTACTGTTATGTAAACTGTTTTAGTTTTTTGCTGGAACGGTGACTGTCTGATGGTAGCACATGCTGTAAGAAAGGGGCAGGTATTATATGTTTTCTTCCTTTACAATCATAGAAATTGAAATGAATAAATAAATGAAATAAAAACTGAAAAAAAGGCTTTGGACCACCGATATAGATAAGGGCCTGTCATTATACATTTCACACGTAGGCCTTCAGTGGTGCTTCATCTGAATCAATCCACTCTTCAATAACTATTTATATGCAGAAATACAGTATAAAGAGCTGTTGCATCACAGATAGATAAGTGCAATAAATGCCTTAAACACACACCACAAGTCTCCTTCTACTCTAGCTACAGCTGTGACACACATAAAGCATCGATAATAACCTCATAAATGTGTTTATTATGTGATTATTTAAAATAACAACATTTTATTCACCAAATATTCTGATTCTTCGTACACAAAATACATCTTCCTTTCTTTTCTCAAAAACAGTTCAATTCCTCTGTGGTACAGATCCATAACACTCATAGTCACCCTGGACATAAAGTGTTTATCCCCCTCCCCTCTGGAAGGAGATATAGAGCACTGGGGGCATGGACCAATAGGCTGCTCCATAGCTTTTACCCACAGCTGGTTAAAAACACAACACTTTGGCACTTTAGCACCTTTTAAGTACAATAGCACCTTTAACCATACAGTAGCACTTTAGAAATATTTTTAACAGGACGTATTTTATCCATGACGTGTGTGTGTATTTGCTTTTACTACTGTTACTATATGTTATTGTCTTTATATTGTTTTTATATGAGGCTGATGTAGAGGGATATACTATATACTATATACTATACTATACTATACTATACTATACTATACTATACTATACTATACTATACCATACCATACCATACTATACTATACTATACCATACCATACTATACTATACTATACTATACTATACTATACTATACTATACTATACTATACTATACTATACCATACCATACTATACTATACCATACTATACTATACCATACCATACTATACTATACTATACTATACTATACTATACTATACTATACTATACTATACCATACCATACCATACTATACTATACTATACTATACTATACTATACTATACTATACTATACTATACTATACTATACTATACTATACTATACCATGCCATACTATACTATACTATACTATACTATACTATACTATACTATACTATACTATACTATACTATACTATACCATACTATACTATACTATACTATACTATACTATACTATACTATACTATACTATACTATACTATACCATGCCATACCATACTATACTATACTATACTATACTATACTATACTATACTATACTATACTATACTATACCATACCATACCATACCATACCATACCATACCATACCATACCATACCATACTATACTATACTATACTATACTATACTATACTATGCTATGCTATGCTATACTATACTATACTATACCATACCATACCATACCATACCATACTATACTATACTATACTATACTATACTATACTATACTATACTATACCATACTATACTATACTATACTATACTATACCATACCATACTATACTATACCATACCATACCATACCATACCATACCATACTATACTATACTATACTATACTATACTATACTATACTATACTATACTATACTATACTATGCTATGCTATACTATACTATACTATACTATACCATACCATACCATACCATACCATACTATACTATACTATACTATACTATACTATACTATACTATACTATACTATACCATACTATACTATACTATACTATAGTAAGTGGACTGCAAGTGACAGTAAAATCCATTTCCTGGTTCTTACAGACTCGCTCGCTTCAGAATTGTCCGACCTTTCTTAACGATGTCCAGCTTTTCTTGATAAAGTCCGCCTTTAATATGGCTATGGCAATAAATCTGCAGCCAAATTCACTTCTTCTTGCTATAGATACTGTTTATTAGCTTTGGCTTTGACACTCTCTGACTATCCAATCAAAGGATGCGAATATGCTGAAGTCACCGTAGCCTGTTCAAAGGCCTTGGTTAAAGCAGCAGTGTCACCCACATTTATATTTTGCTTAGAGAGCCACCAGAAGTGATTCTGAAGACCTCCAGGCAGAGTTCTTTGACTCTACCTGGCAACAAGTGATGGCAGAATGTGATTGGTTAAATGTTTCATTAAAAAATACATGTATGGAAGCAGCACAACCAGAGGAAAAGCTTTGAAAGGAAGTGGACAGACTATTTGGAATTATTTAATATGTTTTCATGGACAAAGTATAATTAACATCAGTCTGTAATTCAAATATATTTTTGTGGACAGCAGAGCAGACATCCCAAGTTCCAAAAACTCATTTCAGGGAGATGTTTATCTTCCCTTCCAACCCCCCCACCACCTTTCTGAATTATTGAACGAAAACGAGTAAAAAATTGCAAGAAAATCAATGAAGTGGTATAAATTAAATATACGAGGTGTATTTTGTGTGCCTAGACCAGGGCTATAAATTAAAGGCCTATTGGAGTCCAGAGGTCACATGACCCACACACTATTGAACAAAAACGTGTAATTTGAGTAAGCATTGGCTAGTTAAATTAAATTAATATTAATTATTCATTTATTTATGTATTGATTCATTCACTCATGTATTTATTTTTTTACATTTTAGATGAATATACCATTGATTTTATGGAGAAAAGTTTTGTTTTGTTTTTGCCGGTCGATTTATTTTGCGACTTTCCCTAAACTCCCCAACAGCAAGGAAGTCTGTGTCCGCTCCTGAAGCCTCTCCAGTAGGGTAAGGCTGAGCGGACAACCACTGATGCTTGTGGAGAAGCTGCACATCTGTCAAATATTAGACTGAAGCAGCTCACTGGGCATAAGTTTGATTGGAGAGTCGGTGGAGATGTGCCTGCAAATAGTCCAAAATCCAGAATATTTTATATGACTCACGGGCATCAGTGAGACACTATCGAAATCAGGGAGACTCCTGGAAGTTCTGGGAGACTTGGGATGTTTGGCAGAGAAGGTCTTACAGGTCCTGACAGCCCACCACTGGCAGAACTAACTGTTAGTAGCCAGTAAAACAGTTGCCACTACAACACCACTGATGCCTCATCCATCCCACAAAGAAATGTTTGACTGAGAACGACAACCATAGTAACTTGTTTTGTTTCCATCCCAGATGCAGGAGCTGGAGCAGAGGGTGACGGAGGCGGACCAACGAGCTGAAAACGCTGAGAAACAGGTAGAGGGTCTGCTTTTAACATTTACACTGGAGTCTGTAGAAGATTTCAGACAAATAACATGTACACTTTATACATGTGGTTATTACACTGGTTATTACACTGGTTATTACACTGGTTATTACACTGGTTATTACACTGGTTATTACACTGGTTATTACACTGGTTATTACACTGGTTATTACACTGGTTATTACACTGGTTACAAGTCAAATACTTCCACAGTGGTGTAAGATAGTTTTTTTTTTTGTATATAAATAAAAAAAAAATTGCAGACAAAAAAAAGAAAGAAAGGAGAGAAAGAGATTTTTTTTTTAATTAAAATGTATGTGTGTGTGTGTGCATGTGTATGTATGTATGTATATGTGTGTGTATGTATATGTATATGTATATGTATATATGTATGTATATATGTGTAAGAAACATTGAAACAATGTGTTTATGTTCAGTGGTAGGGATGCTGAATTAGGGGGTAGGAGTAAATAAGCATTGTCCTTCATCCTATTCCTTTTGGACTTTTGTAAAATGCATAATGATAATAACAAATGCACGTTTTTCTTTTCTTTATTTATATTTTTTCTTTTGCAGTGTGATCATTATTATGTGTTTTTATTTTGTTTTGTCTTTTAAATTGAGGTCAAATAAAGACTACCAATCAATCAAATCAAAATCAAATAGATGTCAATAGATTTGTATCCACAGATTGGATACCTGTGTGTATTTGTCAAAAATTACAAGTATGACTTACAGCTTGCCAACGACTTCCCACAAGTGACATAACTGACATAACGTCATCACAGACATTACTTGTTGAGAAAAGAAACCTCGATCAGGCCTTAAGGTGAACGCCCATAGACATATTATATACAAGGCTATGTGAAGCCTGGTTTCATTTCATCTCACTTTGACGTCTCTGAACTATGAAATATATCCTTTAATATTAAGAATGAGAACTCTTTAAGTGGCGCGATAAAAGTCCTCACATTAAAATTCTGTCAATTCTTTGCACCGAACAATTTTGTGACAAGCTAGTTTGCTCAGAGTGGAGTCAGAAAATAATGTCTCGGGACATCACATGATCATTCTGGACCAACCGAGTTGCCAATTTTTGACAACAGACCAGCTGACAGTCTGTGTGTGATTACAGTCATATTAGAAGAAAACTTGTCCCAAATGTCCTAAATAGTGCACTAAGACAATAATGTATATATGTGGTATATTGAAGTGTTTACATTATTATTATTATTAGAATAAAAAATAAAAATAAAAAAATAAAATAAAATAAAATAAAATAAAATAAAATAAAATAAAATAATAATAATAATAATAATAATAATAATAATAATTATTATTATTATTATTATTATTATTATTATTATTATTATTATTATTATTATTATTATTATTATTATTATTATTATTATTATTATTCGAAAAAAAATAATATATTTATTATTATTACCGGTATTATTATTATTATTATTATTATTATTATTATTATTATTATTATTATTATTATTATTATTATTATTATTATTATTATTATTATTATTATTATTGTTATTATTATTATTATTATTATTATTATTATTATTATTATTATTATTATTATTATTATTATAGTACAAAATATGATGTAATGGTCAATGACCAGGACTATTCATGTATTAATTCTCTTCGACTATTAACTATACAGTACAGATCGACTGTTAAATAATTTGCTTGAAAAACATTGAGCTTATGATCAATGTAATGTAATGTCTGTGGATGAGCTGATGACATATTTTGACAGTTACGTCACTGTTGTTGTAGGCTAGCTGTTAGTCATACTTGTAAAGTTTGAAGTTGTAATTGTAATTTTTAACAAATACGCACGGGTATCCAATCTGTGGACACGAATCTATTAACAGTTATCTTACACTATATTCCAGAACATTAAACTTTTCTTCACATTTTACTCAATGAACTGAACTGAAAAACATGAAAAACCCCAAGGGCTGAGATTAGTGTTGGATTCTTAACCACTAAGTCCATGTCAGCTTTTGACAGACTTTAACAAAAGGACTGTGGTTGGAGGATTCTTTGTTGACTGATTGGCTGTTTTAGGTATTTTCTGCAGGTGGCAAATTAATGGTGTCCTCACTTTAAAAACAAGAAAGACCTAAGGGCTTAAAGAGGGTTTGTTCTGTTTTGTCTTGTTTTTTTTCTTGCACCATATTTTGCAAAAAACCAAAACTCTTCTCAGTGTTTTCTTCGTGTCCCCTTCTATCGTCAAAACTAATTGAATGTTTCAAATGTGGAATGTCTTGTTTTAGTTTATCCTTGTGTATTCATTATTTTAATTATGTATTACAGATCCATGTCATGGAAGAAAAGCTGAAATCTGCAAACATACAAACCAGCGAATCAGAGAGCTCTTTGTACAGAAAGTATCAGGAGCTGACCAATCAGATTGAAGAAAAAGACACAGTGATAAAGAGATTAGAGATGCAGCTGGAAAAACAGGTAGGAGATAAAGAACAGAAATGTCCATTTATGTTCATGACATATCGACTGAAATAATCCACAAACTATGTGTTCTCTGACTACAGGTCTTAGTCAGAGCCCAGGAGGCAAAAATTATTGAGGAGAAGGCTGCCAAGATTAAAGACTGGGTCACCTTTAAACTGAGAGAGGTAAGATCTGAGAGAGAGAGAGAGAGAGAGAGAGAGAGAGAGAGAGAGAGAGAGAGAGAGAGAGAGAGAGAGAGTGAGACAGAGAGAGAGAGAGACAGATACAGAGAGAGAGACAGAGCAACAGAGAGAGAGAGACAGAGAGAGACCGAGAGAGAGAGACAGAGAGAGAGAGAGAGAGAGAGAGACCGAAAGAGAGAGACAGAGAGAGAGACAGAGCGACAGAGAGAGAGAGAGAGAGAAAGAGAGACAGAGAGAGAGACAGAGAGAGAGAGAGAGAGACAGAGAGAGAGAGAGAGAGACAGAGAGAGAGAGACCGAGAGAGAGAGAGAGAGAGACAGAGCGACAGAGAGACAGAGAGAGAGAGAAAGAGAGACAGAGAGAGAGAGAGACAGAGAGAGGGAGAGACCGAGAGAGAGAGAGAGAGAGAGAGAGGGAGAGAGAGAGAGACAGAGAGAGAGAGACCGAGAGAGAGAGAGACAGAGAGAGAGAGAGAAAGAAGATGTACTGTACTGTACACACACACACACATATATATATATATATATATATATATATATATATAGTACATCTTCTTTCTCTTCTTCTGTCTTTATCAAAAGTCTAGCATGTTTTTCTTCATAAAACAGTGTTAATCATCAGAATACTCTGTGATAGTGTTAACATTTGTGCTTGGTGTGTTGTGTTGCAGATGGAACAGGAGAACCAGCAGTTAAAAGTGGCCAACCTGAAGCAGACAGAACAGATAATACTGCTGCAGGACAAACTGCAAGGTCACTACTGATGTTCATACTGAACTGAAAATATAACACATATTTTTATTCACCTTTCCATTTATGTCATGTGATAAACTGTTTCATTTGACAGTCAGTACGTTTACTGTACACACAAATTTAAATTATTACCTACTGCGACCAAATGACAATACTCTTTTCTTTTCTTTTCTTTGCACATTTTTTTCCACGTTATTATTATTTTGTATATATTTATTAGTTTTTGTTCATTTTGTTCATTCGTTTGTGTCTTACTTTGTTCATGTTACTTATTATTTTGTTGGTTTATTAATCATTTTTGTTCATTTTTATTGATCACTTTGGCTGTTTTTGTTCATTTTAATGCTTATCTGCCAAGGAAGTATTAAATTCGAGTCAGTCTGTTTGTCTGTCAGCAGGATTACGCAAAATGTTCTGAACATATTTTGATTAAACTTTCAGGAATGATGGATAAGGGGTCAAGGATTTTAAGCAATGAAGGTCAAAGGTCAAGATCACACTAAAGGTCAACAGCTAAAACACATAAGTGGTAATATCTCAGGATTCAGACAAGACAGTCTAAAATCTTACCGTTTTTTTTCATTCACATCGTCTCACCTTCGGACTTCAGATGGGTCAGCACCTATGACACCATATCAAGCCTTGGTGGAGCTCTGCTGTCTCTGACTGCCATGTTTTGTTTATTTTTCTACATTTTGTTTTTCATTATCTTATTATTTTTCTTCAGTTGGCTTCCATTTGTGTTGTACTTTGTTCATGTCCCTAATTATCTTGTTAAATGGTAAATGTTCTGCACTTCTATATAGTTCTTTTCCACCTTCATGGGACTCAAAGCTCTTTACATTCGCCTCACATTCACCCATTCACACACACTCATACTGTCATTAATATGTTTTGTTTTTCTCTTCTCTGTCTATTTTTTGTCTCTTTTCTGTTTCTCTCTGCTTTTCTCTGTCTTTCACCTTCGTCCTGATCGTCATTACAACCACCTGAGACCCCACACCTGTGGCTAATCAGGTGGCTGTATATAAGCCTACCCTCTTTACCAGATCGTTTTTGTTCGTCAATACCTTCCGGCGTTATCATCTGTCTGTTTTCCCCGTGTTTTTGCCCGTGCTCTGACAGTTCCAGCCTGCCTCCGACTTCGACCTGTTTCCACCTGACCACGTCTCTGTCTTCGACCTCTGGATCTGAGCCTTATTCTGTCCCAACTACGTTCCCGTCTGCTGCCCCGGTACCCGACCTGCCTTTCTGGACTCTGACCTCTCTGACTGTCTCCCCTGGATCTCCGTTATCGAACCCTGGACCGGACTACGTATTCTCTTGTGTCTTTTCCCCTGTGGACTCTGTATCTTACACTGTGTGATTAAACCTGTGTTTAAACTTTTACATCGGGTGCTGTCTGAATTTGGGTCCAACTCCGGTTTGTTACACATACACCAGTAGGTTTCTAAGGTTCTGTCAGTCCTACTGGGAGACTAAGTCAGGGTTCTTGTCTTGCCCAAGGACACTTCAACATGTGGACAGCCAGAGCTCGGTCATTGGGCGACCCACTCTACCAACTGAGCCTCAGCTGTTGGTTTATTATTCATTTTGTTGGTTTTCATTGGTCACTTTGGTTGTTTCTATTAATTGTATTACTTATTTTATTTTATGTTTTTTACTGTGGAACTACTAAAGGGCAGCTATGGTTCAGGTGGTAGAGAGGGTTGTCCAATGACTGAAGGGTCGGCTGTTCGCGTCCCAGCTCTGGCTGTCCACATGTCGAAGTGCCCTTGGGCAAAGACACTGAACCTTACTTAGTCTCCCAGTAGGACTGACAGAACCTTAGAAACCTACTGGTGTATGAGTGTGTGTGAATGGGTGAATGTGAGGCTAATGTAAAGCACTTTGAGAACCATGAAGGTGGAAAAAAACTATATAAGTGAAAACATTTACCATTTAAAGTGTCAGGAGTTAAATGTTTAAGGTCATTTTCCCACAGCATCAGTGTAAAAACCACTGAGCAGCTGTCGTCTTCTTCTTCTTCTTCTTCTTCCTCTACAGTCCTCTTAGAGAAACCTGCATCCCATGGATCTCCTGCCACCTCCCCTCTAATGGACACCCACCTGGTGCCCATCAGCCCCCTGTTTCCTCCCAGCAGCCCTGGCACTCCACCTGCAGATGACAGCTGGAGACAGCCGGGTGGTACCCGCGGTACCCTCTCTGTTATCAAACAGTCACTAACAGGTGCAGCACTTTTCTATATTACCGTGGGATAACTAACAGGAAGTGTTTGAGACCTGGGGTTTAATCCAGATGGAGTTGATCATAGAACAGGAAACACTAAAGTGTAATGGAGTCTGATGGAAGCCTGTTTAATACTTCAACTGTATTTAAAAAAATGTAAATAAATAAATAGTATATTATAATTAGGGCTGTCAACATGAATACATTAACACAGATTAATCCATTATCATGATTAATCTGATTAAAAATGTTCATACAATTGAACAGAACAATTGTTTACACTGGTTTTGTTGAAGCTGTTGATGGCGTTGAATAAACATATTAACTGCATGTATTTTTTGCTTATGTTTTGGATATTTTCTCACACGTTTTAAATGTTTTATGTGTTGTCTTATGTTTTGAATTTTTCAGCATTTTTGTTGTATTACTTTATAGTTTTGAAGGAAATTTTTGTGGATTTTAGGATGTTTTGTATATTTTTTGGTGTGTTTTTTTGTGTATTTTTGTGTATTTTGTGACCAAAGGCAGAAGAGTCGACTGACAAACTATTTTAATTATGATTAATCGAAATTAACCCAAAGCAACTTTCTGATTAATCTGATTGAATCATTTGACAGCCCTAGTTCTTGTCAGCAAACTAACATATTAACCTATTTCTTCTCGTGTCTTTTAAACTTATTTTCCTACTTTTATATACAGCACTTTGGTTTTCCCTGTGGATTTTTTAAATGTACTATACTAATAAAGTCGGGCAGTCAGTCGATCAATTGAGCGATTGACGGAGATATTGCACATGAGTTTCAAATATTCGAATATTTGTGACACGCTTGAATATAGAATACTAATTTCGAATGCTGAATTACTCGTATTGCATATTCACTTGGACAGAATGTCATATTGACTTGCATTGTACGGTGGCCGACAGGGGCAAAAGCACCTCACCAACAAAATGCTGCAAACACAAGAAAGATGAACAAACAAAAACACAAACACATAAAATAAATGCAAGAGAAACATGTTGCAATAACAGAAACAAAGTAAAGTGTGTACGTACCTTTCTGTGCCCGCAATGTCTGTGCCATCAGAGTGCATGTTCTCTGCAGCTGGATTAATTATGAATATGCGCACCCACTTCCCCCCTGACCATGTAGACATGTTAATTTTTAAAAATAAAAACCTGGCGTAGATTCATGTGACTATTGTTAAATCCGTTCAACATTGTAGCTGAAATCAGCTGTTTCACCCGGTTCTACTGAGACAGTTAAATGAAATATAGCATTAGCTGCAGTTATTGCAATTTCAAAATAAAAAGGCCTAACTTGTTTCATGCATAAGATGAGATGAATTGCTCAGGGAAGATCAACTTGTTGTGTGATTTGTAATATTCTTGTTTATTCAGTAAACGTTTGGTTACCACTTTTACCCTTTCTGTCATGGTATGTGTGTTTCGGGGTGGGGCACACATCAGCACAGGGGTGGGTGGGGGTGGAAACACGTTCGATTTTCGAATAATATTTGAATAGTTGTCAGCGAAATTTGAATAGTGTTTTGGACCAATAGGCACATCCGTAAATGGATGGATTGATAGTTAAAATGTATTGTGTCTCTTTCCCAGATTGCAAACGGACTCCTGATCAGCTCAGTAAAAGCGTTGGCCTTGCAGACCTGGATGGTCTTCCTCAGCCTTCATCCTGCAGTGGTCCAGACATCCCAGTACCTCCAGAGGCTTCAACAGGATGCTCTGACAAGGACAATTCCTCAGACGAGCTCAACAGCAAGTTCCGCTCTCAGTGCCTCCACTCCTCCTCCTCTTCCTCCTCTTCATCCTCAGCCTATGAGATGGCCCACGGACCCAGTTCCCCAGAACCAGCCATCAGAATACCCAAAAGCCCACTTCTGTCTCGCTCTCCTTCAACCAACAACCCTTTTCCAAACCCCTCTCAGACTCCGGGTCACCAGTTGGGTACCAGCATGACGTTACCAAAGGTACGGACTCCGCTCACCCCCAGGGACAGCATCCAACTGGTCAAGAAACATTACAGCCAGCCACAGCCCAGCCTGGACAGACTGCATCACCTCAACGTCAGCATCGACATCATGACCTCATCCTCCACCTGCTCCACCCTGAAGAGCACCGGTACCGCCACGTCCCCCTTCGCCCAGGTGGTCGAAGAAACGGATATCGATGATGGACTTTCCGACAGCATGGACGGGGTAGTGGAGGGGCCGGGGTTAGAGGAGCCGGGCCAAGATGGTGTCTCCTTTGTAGGACTGGCTGAAGAACTGGAGCGACTGGATCCAGAGGTTCTGAAGCCACCAACTCCTCCCTTACATCGTTTTCCTTCATGGGTATGAAAGACTATAATCTACAGCTTCACAATAGACTGTCTGAGAATGGACATCACAATGTACATGTGCGAAATAGTCACACACTCATTTTTATTTAATTTCTATTTATTTGTACATAATTTTATTTTTTAAATGTTTTTAAAACAATTTCTTTCTGTATTTTATTTTTGTGTATTTTTATTTATTTATTTATAATATTAATATGTTGTTTGAGCATCAACATCACAATGTGCAATAGTCACATGGCAGGTCCTGCTATTATTATTATTATTTTTTTTATATATATTATTTTTTTTAATTATTTATTTAATTATTATTTAATTATTTGTACATATTTTTTTTATTTTTTACATGTATTTACATTTATTTATTTATTTAATTCATTATTTATTTATTTGCATTTATTTTTAGGTGTTTTTGTTTATTAGTTCGTCTTTTTTATTTATTTATTTTTTATTTAATTTAATTTGAAAAAAATATTTGAATGTTTTAAATTAGATTGGAATAAACTGAGTTTATTCTGAATTAAGTAGAGGGAAACAAACAGCATTAATACACGTACCCTGCATTTCCTCACAAATGTTTCTTGTTTTAAAGTTGTAGCTAAGAATGTGTTCTGTAAATATCCCCAAAAACAAGTGTCTTTGTATAATATGTCAGTAACACGTGACATTTGTCTGTGCAGGAGAGTCGGATCTATGCTGTGGCCAAGTCAGGAATGAGAGTATCAGAGGCCAGTGCTGGTGCCAGAGCCCCTGGACAAGGTGACACTCCTACTCTTCTGCAATTCAATTTAATTCAAGTCACTTTTATGTGTAGAGCCCTAAATCACAACAAGGTTAACTCATAGGGATTTACAGAGTTGGTTTGAAAAAACAGTGAATGAAATATGAAGTAGATCAAAGTCCCCTCCCCTTGTCCTTAGCTCCTCCCTCTGCCCTTAGCCCCGCCTCCTCAGCAGTAAAAACTCCTTAAATCCAGGAGGAAAAGACAAACCTGAACAGAACCTCATTGAAGGACAGACTATAGACCAGTTATTGTTAACCTTGTTGGACGTACAGAACCCCACCAGGTTCATATGTACATTCACTGAACCCTGCTTTATTGAAAAAGTGTTAGTGTGTGTTAGTGTGTGTTAGGGTATCATGAGTGTGTTAGTGTGTGTTAGTGTATCATGAGTGTGTGTTAGTGTGTGTTAGTGTATCATGAGTGTGTGTTAGTGTGTGTTAGTGTATCATGAGTGTGTGTTAGTGTGTGTTAGTGTATCATGAGTGTGTGTTAGTGTGTGTTAGTGTATCATGAGTGTGTGTTAGTGTGTCATGAGTGTGTGTGAGTGTGTGTTAGTGTGTCATGAGTGTGTGTTAGTGTATCATGAGTGTGTGTTAGTGTGTCATGAGTGTGTGTTAGTGTGTGTTAGTGTGTCATGAGTGTGTGTTAGTGTATCATGAGTGTGTGTTAGTGTATCATGAGTGTGTGTTAGTGTGTGTTAGTGTATCATGAGTGTGTGTTAGTGTGTGTTAGTGTATCATGAGTGTGTGTTAGTGTGTGATGAGCATGGGTGAGCATGTGTGTGTGTGTTTGTGTGTGTGAGTGTGTGTGTGTGTGTGTGGATGTGTGTGTGTGTGTGTGTGTTTGTGTGGGTGTTTGTGTGTTGGTGTGTGTGTGTGTGAGTGTGTGTGTGTGTGTGTTTGTGTGTTTGTGTTTGTGTGTTTGTGTGGGTGTTTGTGTGTGCGTGTGTGTGTGTGTGTGTTTGTGTGTTTGTGTGTGTGTGTGTGTGTGTGTGTGTGTGTGTGTGTGTGTGTGTGTGTGTGTGTTTGTGTGTGTGTTTGTGTGTGTGTGTGTGTGTGTGTGTTTGTATGTGTGTGTGTGTGTGTGTGTGTGTGTGTGTGTGTGTGTGTATGTGTATGTGTGTGTTTGTGTGTGTGTGTGTGTGTGTGTGTGTGTATATGTGTGTGTATATGTGTGTGTGTGTGTATATGAGTGCAGTGTCTTGTCATTCAGCAGCTGCTGGGGCAGGAGCGTGCTCTGTTTGGACCTGTCACATCTGTCATTTCTGCTCTTTGATGTCACTTCCTTTGGCCTGGAGCTCCACACACCTGTGCAGGTGTGAGCCAGGAAAGAACAGATGAGCACAGGGTACTTTTTAATCAGCTGCAATGAAAGGACCTGGTTGGGGTGTAATTACTACTGTGGTGTTTGTCCCCACATCACCTCTTTTGTCAGGATGTAGACAGAGAGCTTTGACAGAACTCTAGGAATGTCACTTCCTGTCGTCCAGCTGTTGAACATTAAGTCAGAAGTTGCTCAGCTTCTTTTTTTTTTTGTTTTTTTATAAAGCTTGTCCACGATGGTGCCTTCAGGTACCTCTGCTGTTGATGAATCTGTCACTGTCATTGTAAATATTTGTGACTATTTTTAGTGTACTTAACTCTTATTATTCTTTAAATTTCTTATTTGTCTTTTATTTATCTCTCTTCTCGTCATCTGAACCCACTTTATCCTCACTAGGGTCATGGGGGTCACTGGGGGCCTAATCCAGCTACAATGGGTGAAGGCGGGGTACACCCTGTATGAGTCTCCAGTTCATCTCAGGGCTGAACATATATAGACAAACAATCACTCTCACATTCACACCTATGGACAATTTAGATTAACCAGTTAACCTATCAGTGCATGTGTTTGGATGGTGGGAGGAAACTGGAGAAAACCCATATAGACACGAGGAGAACATGTAAACTCCACACAGAAAGGTCTGTTGTGGGATTTGAACCAGGGACCTTCTTGCTGTAAGGCAGGAGTGTTAACCCATGTACCACCATGACGCCCTGTCTTTTATTAATTAATTAATTAAGTAAGTAAGGTATAATTTATTGCACACGCGTTACTGTCAGAAAAATATTTCCAGACTGGACCGAACAGTATTGTTCTGACCCGAAGGAAAATATTTTTCGATAGTCACGCCTGTGCAATAAATTATCCCGCTTATTCTACGGGTTATTACAGCTTATTACTGCTACTACTTTAACAGACTGGCCGTTACAACGTAGCAAATATTTACTTTCAAAGTGGCCGAACTACCTGCGGAGTGATCTGGTACCGTGAATCTGAAGTGACAAAACTTGTTGCCAGTAGCAGTGGACGTTAAAAGCACAGCGGGTGGTTATCGAAAAAAATCCGCACGCAGAACGCTGGGAACGTCCATTCAAAGTGAACAGGAGCTGTCGCAACATTCTAGAAGGCTGTAGAATAATTAATGTTATTTTTTTACATTTAAATTGTATTTTTTATGCACTTATTTATGTATTTGTCTTTTTTATTTATTATTATTATTATTATTTATTTTTACGTATTTATTTTTATTATTATTAATTTATTTAATTATTTTTGCTACAGGAACAATGACGTGTGTTCTGTGTTGACCACTAACATATTTAACCACTTATGTCGACACCACACAGCTGTTATATGTGACCCGCCACCACGAAACCAGGCATAAGTCGCGCTGAGTCGTTCAGAGCTACAGCCAAATTTAGGCTGGAAGGTGATTTCTTATTTGTGTTTACACCTTATCAAAAAACGGTACCGTAACACCTCTATGTTCAGTTCCTGTGGTCATTACATTGAAATCCAATCAATAAAGGTGTTTATTGAGTCAATTATTTAAGCGGCGACAAAAGTTCAGGTATTGCTGAGCAAAGACAAAGACGACTTCCACCTCTTTTCGCCGAACAAACCGATCTCCGTTCCGTGGGTAAACACCCAAGTGTTTGGTACGAGGTAAAAGCTTATATTGAATGTTCTTGTCCAATGGTGTAAGCCAAATGATTATAATACGTCACACTTCTGTCCTATTATTATAATATATAAAACTTCTGTGACATGTCCATCAGAGTGTCCTTTAACATCTGTGAAGAATTTGTGTCAATCGGATACGAATTATTATGCGTTGCTAAGGACTTCCTACCACAAAACAGTCCAAAACTTTAACGGACAATATCTAAAAATATGCAAATTGCAAAATATGTCCAAATGTGGATATTAAAATGACCATAACTTTGGTTCTACTTATGATAGAAACATAATTTTTTCACCATCTTAAACCTTAGTTTCCACTCCACCAAGCTACACAGATAACTCAGTTTTGATTTCCAGACACTTATGCCTGGTTTCGTGGTGGTGGGTCACATATATTATTATATAATATTTTATCATATCGCAATATATATCACAGGGTTAAAAAATTTTATTTTTTTCTAACATGGTACAGCCCTAGTGAATAAAGAATGTTTTTGTCCTGCAGGGTCCAGCTTGTCCCAGTATCCAGCAGCAGGTCCATTCAGTCAGCTGATCTATAAAAACATTAGTGTTCCTGTCTACACCACACTTAAAGGGGTCAGTCAAACATCCTTCATTCTGCACCTTTTTCATTCCTTTCAAGGCTTTGTACAAGTCAAACCCTTCTTTATGTGTGTGGTTTGGATTGTCAGAAAGCCACTCAGATCAGCAGCGTCCCTCTACCTGATGACGACTCTGGCTCTGAGGACGACAGCAGCTCATTGGCCAGTTTACGCACTTCCATCCTCAGTCCAGACAAGAAAGGCAGCGTCCCCGGGAGTCCACGGGCGGTCAAGAGAGGTCAGGTTTAAGAATGAATTAGGTCTTTTACATGTAAAATGAGACTGTTTATGAAAAATTCATGGTAGGAAAACACTTCTTGAAGGAATTAAGTAGAGGTACAACTGTACTTACCCTGACTTTGTACAAGTATCTGAGAAAATGTTTGTACACTAAGCACAGGATATGTACGTCATCACAAGACCAGGAGCATGTGCAGAACGACAGGAATAATGTTAAAGTGGAATTAACTGTTTACATGTGACAGGAATGATCTTATTCTGAATTAACATTGGAATAAATCAATGACTTTATTTGGAATTAAACAGGAATAAATACTCGCATGTAAACAGGCCTATTATCAGATGTGGAAGTAAAAGGGTTTTTTTTAAGTAGCTGTACTTTATTTTTCTGGAAACTTTTGACTTTTCCTCCCTACATTAGTTCATAAATATCTGTACTTTATACTCCTTACATTCTCCCAATAGACTTTTTCAAACTAAACAGATGTGACGGTATGAAAAATAAGTGAAGGAGAGAAAGTGTGACTTTATATATTATAGCTATATGAATTTTATCTCAGAATTTTGACTTTTAATGTCATAATTATGCATTTTTATCTCATATGTATAGATTTTCTTATTTGATTGATTTGATTTGAATCCTTTATTTCGAACATGTGCAGAATGCAACAATAATCAATACAGCAATAATACTAATATTAATACTAATACTAGTACTAAAATTAATACTAATAATAATAATAATACATTATGACATGTCCGAATCTTATTTAATCCTACCCCTTCTTCACTTTCTCATTAACATGAAGTCATCTTATAGCAATAGAGTGCATAGTACAAAAATAATGATAATAATAATCATAATCATAACAATAATGATAATAATAATAAATAATTGAAGTACTAAACATATACATATATATATTTAAAAAAACCTAAAAAAACAAACAACAACAAATGAGCAGATAGGAAAGTTAATTCAAATAGAATTAATAAAGGAACCCAGAATGTTCGACCCCTTCCTCTTCCTTGTACCCAGTGAAAACTATGTGCCTGTACCGCTTTTTATCTCATATTTATGACTTTATCTCATAATTTCAATTCTTTTCCCCACAATTATGCATTTAGGATCTCATATTTATGCCTTTTTTTATCTCATAATGGTAACTTTTATCTCACTTGTGACTTTTCTTTCCTATTTTTCCTACATTTTCTGTCCATACCCACTAAACTAAATAAATATGACCTGATTAATCACATTATCTACACAATAACTCACTTTTAAAGGCTTTATTTTTGGATACTTTTGAAACCTTTCAGATTTTTCCTGGCTAAATAAGTATTATTTAATTCATGGCAAAATGTGTGACCATTTGTGTCGGCACCACACAGTTGTTTTTTTTTTTCATATCGCAGGGTTAACAAAAATGCAATGTCAGCTTTTCCTAATATCGTGCAGCCCTACACTGAACTCCTAAACTGACATTTAAAACCAATGTCTTCCTGTGCTGATGACATGTAATAATGTCTGTATATTCTGTCTGATCCAAATGCTGATCTCCAGTCACAACCTTCTCCTTGAACTTGCGTCTTGTGTTTGTGCTGCTGCAGGTGTGTCCATGTCCTCCATCAGCTCAGAGAGTGATTACGCCATTCCTCCAGATGCTTATTCCCTGGACAGTGACTACTCTGAACCAGAACACAAAGTCCAACGCACTTCATCTTACTCCTGTGAGAGCACAGGGCCTGTGAGTATCGTCCTCTTTTCACATGAAAAACTCCTTATTTTTCAACTACTTCATAACTAGAACTGTAACATTTGTTCAACATTAACGTATGGAGCAGAAACATGGACAACGTCCAAGAGTGCAAAAGGTGCTGCTATAGAATAACAGATGTAACGACTAGTGCACTAGCCTAGCCGTGCTATCCCCATTCATGTCAAGTAAGTATCGACTGATACAGGTTTTTAAATGGCCGATGCCGATACTGATTTTTTTCCCTTGGCAGATGGCCGATATGGACTGTCCATTTCCTTAAGATGATATTTGGGGCCCATAGGGGTAAAGACTTTTGAGAATTATGAGATTTTTTAACTCAATGGTGACTTTTTTTTCTGGTTAAATAAGTATTATTTCATCCATGGCAAAAATACAGGTTTACTTTATTACAATTGAGAAGTTGTACTTTTTTACTTTGATTTCAGTAAAGTGGTTGAATCAGTACCTCTACTTTTACTATTTTTTTTTACTTCAGTACTGTCAGTACTTGTACTTCAGTACTGTCAGTACTTGTACTTCAGCACTGCCAGTACTTGTACTTCAGCACTGCCAGTACTTGTACTTCAGCACTGCCAGTACTTGTACTTCAGTACTGCCAGTACTTGTACTTCAGTACTGTCAGTACTTGTACTTCAGTACTGCCAGTACTTGTACTTCAGTACTGTCAGTACTTGTACTTCAGCACTGTCAGTACTTGTACTTCAGTACTGTCAGTACTTGTACTTCAGCACTGTCAGTACTTGTACTTCAGCACTGCCAGTACTTGTACTTCAGTACTGTCAGTACTTGTACTTCAGCACTGCCAGTACTTGTACTTCAGCACTGTCAGTACTTGTACTTCAGTACTGTCAGTACTTGTACTTCAGCACTGTCAGTACTTGTACTTCAGTACTGTCAGTACTTGTACTTCAGCACTGTCAGTACTTGTACTTCAGCACTGTCAGTACTTGTATTTCAGTACTGTCAGTACTTGTACTTCAGTACTGCCAGTACTTGTACTTCAGTACTGTCAGTACTTGTACTTCAGCACTCTCAGTACTTGTATTTCAGTACTGTCAGTACTTGTACTTCAGCACTGCCAGTACTTGTACTTCAGTACTGTCAGTACTTGTACTTCAGTACTGCCAGTACTTGTACTTCAGTACTGTCAGTACTTGTACTTCAGCACTGCCAGTACTTGTACTTCAGCACTGCCAGTACTTGTACTTCAGCACTGCCAGTACTTGTACTTCAGTACTGCCAGTACTTGTACTTCAGTACTGTCAGTACTTGTACTTCAGTACTGCCAGTACTTGTACTTCAGTACTGTCAGTACTTGTACTTCAGCACTGTCAGTACTTGTACTTCAGTACTGTCAGTACTTGTACTTCAGCACTGTCAGTACTTGTACTTCAGCACTGCCAGTACTTGTACTTCAGTACTGTCAGTACTTGTACTTCAGCACTGCCAGTACTTGTACTTCAGCACTGTCAGTACTTGTACTTCAGCACTGTCAGTACTTGTACTTCAGCACTGTCAGTACTTGTACTTCAGCACTGACAGTACTTGTACTTCAGTACTGTCAGTACTTGTACTTCAGCACTGTCAGTACTTGTACTTCAGCACTGTCAGTACTTGTATTTCAGTACTGTCAGTACTTGTACTTCAGTACTGCCAGTACTTGTACTTCAGTACTGTCAGTACTTGTACTTCAGCACTCTCAGTACTTGTATTTCAGTACTGTCAGTACTTGTACTTCAGCACTGCCAGTACTTGTACTTCAGTACTGTCAGTACTTGTACTTCAGTACTGCCAGTACTTGTACTTCAGTACTGTCAGTACTTGTACTTCAGCACTGCCAGTACTTGTACTTCAGCACTGCCAGTACTTGTACTTCAGCACTGCCAGTACTTGTACTTCAGTACTGCCAGTACTTGTACTTCAGTACTGTCAGTACTTGTACTTCAGTACTGCCAGTACTTGTACTTCAGTACTGTCAGTACTTGTACTTCAGCACTGTCAGTACTTGTACTTCAGTACTGTCAGTACTTGTACTTCAGCACTGTCAGTACTTGTACTTCAGCACTGCCAGTACTTGTACTTCAGTACTGTCAGTACTTGTACTTCAGCACTGCCAGTACTTGTACTTCAGCACTGTCAGTACTTGTACTTCAGCACTGTCAGTACTTGTACTTCAGCACTGTCAGTACTTGTACTTCAGCACTGACAGTACTTGTACTTCAGTACTGTCAGTACTTGTACTTCAGCACTGTCAGTACTTGTACTTCAGCACTGACAGTACTTGTACTTCAGTACTGTCAGTACTTGTACTTCAGCACTGTCAGTACTTGTACTTCAGCACTGTCAGTACTTGTACTTCAGTACTGTCAGTACTTGTACTTCAGTACTGTGTTGTCATGTGTTCAGGAGATGTTGGAGAAGTCTGGGTACCTGCTGAAGATGGGCAGTCAGGTGAAAGCGTGGAAGCGTCGCTGGTTCATCCTCAGGAATGGAGAGATCCTCTACTACAAATCTCCTGTGAGTGTGTTGATCCTCCAGCCTCCTTCTGCTTCCTTCTAAGGTTTCGCTGCCTCCACAGAAAACATTGCACAAATGTTTCTAGGTTTTCAGTGTTTACATGTGGAGCAGCTGCACTGAGTGTAAAAAAAAACCTTAAGTTAACCTATAATGATTTACTGTGTTTTCATATTTGTGCACACTGTCCACATTTCTATTACTATCAAAAAGGTTTATGCATGTGTGTTATAATGTCTGACAGAAATAACTGTGTTTTTAGAGCGATGTCATCAGGAAACCTCAGGGTCAGATCGAGCTCAACTCATCGTGTCGTATCGTACGAGGTGAAGGAGCTCAAACTTTTCAAGTAAGTGGTTTTTAAAATGTTTATAAAACTGTAGCACAGGTGGTAAAAGTACTCACATTCTGTACTTAAGTAAAAGTACAGCTATTACTGTGAAAAAATAAAATACTCTGGTAAAAGTAGAAGTACTGATGGAACTCCTTTACTGAAGTAAAAGTAAAAAAGTACAGGTTTTCAAATGTAATAAAGTAAAAAAAATAAAATAAAATAAAATAAAAAAAGTAAAGTAAAATGTAAGTCACATTTTTTTTTCCCATGGATGAAATAATAGTTATTTAACCAGGAAAAATCTGAAAGGTTTCAAAAGTATCCAAAAATAAAGCCTTTAAATTTAGTTATTGTGTAGATAATGTGTTTGATCAGGTCATATTTATTCAGTTTAGTGGATGTGGACAAACAATTTAGAAAAAAATGGAAGAAAAAAAGTCCTAAATATGAGATCAGAAATGCATAATTATGCAAAAAAAAAGAATAATTGAAATTCTGAGAGAAATTGGCATTTTTCAGATAAAGTCATATTTATGACATGAAAAATTTACAAATATGAAGAAATATATAATTGTGAGATAAAAACTCTAACTTTTGGGATTAAAAAAATCTAAATTGTGAGAAAAATAGTCCATATTCTGAGATTAAAAAGGGTAAAAAAGAAATAGAAGAAAAATACACAGTTCTGGAATAAAAAGCAACAATCATGAGATAAAAGTCATAATTTTAATATCCACAGTTTGTCTCCTTCACTGAAAAGTCATAAGTGACATAAAAGTCATCATTATGAGATAAAAAAAAGTCATAAATATGAAATCCTAAATGCATAATTGTAAGAAAAAGAATTGAAATTATGAGATGAAATGGCACAGTTGAGATAAAGTCATGAATATGAGATAATATATATATAAATATAAGGTAAGAAATGCATAATTATGAGATGAAAAAGTCAAAATTCTGCGATAAAAAATCAAAATAACTATTATAAATATGAGATAACAGTTGAAATTATGAGATAAAAGTCAAGTTTCGTACTGTCACATCTGTTTAGTTTGAATATAAGGAGTATAAAGTACAGATATTTATATAAATATAAGGAGTATAAAGTACAGATATTTATATAAATATAAGGAGTATAAAGTACAGATATGTATATAAATATAAGGAGTATAAAGTACAGATATTTATATAAATATAAGGAGTATAAAGTACATATATTTATATAAATATAAGGAGTATAAAGTACAGATATGTATATAAATATAAGGAGTATAAAGTACAGATATTTATATAAATATAAGGAGTATAAAGTACAGATATTTATATAAATATAAGGAGTATAAAGTACATATATTTATATAAATATAAGGAGTATAAAGTACAGATATTTATATAAATATAAGGAGTATAAAGTACAGATATTTATATAAATACAAGGAGTATAAAGTACATATATTTATATAAATATAAGGAGTATAAAGTACAGATATTTATATAAATATAAGGAGTATAAAGTACAGATATTTATATAAATATAAGGAGTATAAAGTACAGATATTTATATAAATATAAGGAGTATAAAGTACAGATATTTATATAAATGTAAGGAGTATAAAGTACATATATTTATATAAATGTAAGGAGTATAAAGTACAGATATTTATATAAATATAAGGAGTATAAAGTACAGATATTTATATAAATATAAGGAGTATAAAGTACATATATTTATATAAATATAAGGAGTATAAAGTACAGATATTTATATAAATATAAGGAGTATAAAGTACAGATATTTATATAAATATAAGGAGTATAAAGTACAGATATTTATATAAATATAAGGAGTATAAAGTACAGATATTTATATAAATGTAAGGAGTATAAAGTACATATATTTATATAAATGTAAGGAGTATAAAGTACAGATATTTATATAAATATAAGGAGTATAAAGTACAGATATTTATATAAATATAAGGAGTATAAAGTACATATATTTATATAAATATAAGGAGTATAAAGTACAGATATTTATATAAATATAAGGAGTATAAAGTACAGATATTTATATAAATGTAAGGAGTATAAAGTACAGATATTTATATAAATATAAGGAGTATAAAGTACATATATTTATATAAATATAAGGAGTATAAAGTACAGATATTTATATAAATATAAGGAGTATAAAGTACACATATTTATGAACTAATGTAGGGAAGATAAGTCAAAGGTTTACAGAAAAATAAATACTCCAGTAAAGTACTAATACCTAAATATGAGATTAAAAAATGCATAATTATGACATTAAAAGTTAAAATTGTGATACAAAGTTATAAATATGAAATAAAAAAAATGCATAATTATGAGAAAAATAGTCAGGATTATGACATAAAGTCAAAAATTGGATATAAATAAATCAAAAGTATGAGATAAAGTCACGATCATGAGTTAAAAATCATAGTTATGACACTGAAATTCACCATTTCTGATTTTCCCTCTAAAGAAATGTGATGGTCACACACACACATGCACTAAATATTGGAGTATTTGGCTGCAACTCTGGAATATGCATTGATCTCAAGTAATGTTGACTCCACCTCTGTGGGGTTAAAAAATTAGAACAAAATGCAGACGAATTAGAAAAAAAAAATCTATTTGTTACCTACTTTCCTATCTGCTCATTTGTTGTTGTTTTTTTGTTCTGTTTTGTTTTTTTGTGTATATGTATATGTTTAGTACTTCAATTATTTATTATTATTATTATTATTATTATTATTATTATTATTATTATTATTATTATTATTATTATTATTATTATTATTATTATTATTATTATTATTATTATTATTATTATTATTATTATTATTATTATTATTGTTGTTGTATTGATTATTGTTGCATTCTGCACATGTTCGAAATAAAGCATTAAAATCAAATCAATCAAATCAAAGCATCCATTTAGTTTGAAAATGTCAACATTTCCCAGTAAAATAAATACTCCAGTAAAGTACAGATACCTAAAAAAATCTACTTAAGTACAGTAATGAAGTACTTTTACTGAGTAAAAAAATGTGTAATTATGAGAATAAAAGTTAAAATTGTGATATAAAGTTATGAATATGAGATAAAAAAAATGCATAATTATGAGATAAATAGTCAGGATTATGACATAAAGTCAAAAATTGGATATAAATAAATCAAAAGTATGAGATAAAGTTGCAAACATGAGATAAAAATCATAGTTATGACACTGAAATTCACCATTTCTGATTTTTCCTCTAAAGCATCCACTTAATTTGAAAATGTCAACATTTCCCAGTAAAATAAATACTCCAGTAAAGTACAGATACTTCAAAATCCTCTAGTCTAGTACAGTAATAGTACTGTTCCCAGCTGTGTACTTCTACATAGACAGTTAACGGGTCAGAACATCCCAGTGCAGCTTAACATACCACAGAAGCAGCTTATAGATGACATCAGGTGTAGCAGTGCTTTGGAATGTTTTTCTGCCTCTGCAGAGGCTGATTCTCATCTTCTCACACGTGATGATAAAATCTCACTCAGCTCAGTTTTGCTTTTTTTTTTTTCTCCCCCATTTTCCCTCCTTTGGTGTGATCAGTTGATTACAGAAAAGAAGATCTTCTATCTGACCGCCGACTCACCAAACATTCTGGAAGAGTGGATCAGGGTTTTACAGAACATCCTGAAGGTCCAGGCCAGCAGCCCGGTTGTCATGGAAACCACCACCAAGCCCACTGTGAGAGGTTGGCTCACAAAGGTCAGAAGCGTCCACTGGTATTTACTTTACATTACACTTGTTTCATCTCACATCTGTGTGATGGAAACTGGGAGGGATGGATTTTTGTGTTTCCACTTTAATAAAATACCTTCCATGACCAAAAATATCACAAAAACACCACGTTTTTAACAGCTGTGTTTGCACCGACCGTGTGTCTTCAGCTGTTTACATTGTTTAATTGATTATCCAGAGTAAAATACATTGTAGCTAAACGTTTCAATGTTTACGAGTACAGACATATGGTTCACACCATTTGAACGTACAATGAGAAATTTACATTTAGCTGTTTTGAGTCAAACTGTGTTAGATTAGGACATGTCTTATCACCAACACCAAACACTATATTTAGACCTCTTCTAAAGTTTTAAACAACATCACACTTATGCAGTAGTAAGTAGAGGGTCCCTAAAGTCAAACTGAAGAGTCCTGAGGTCTTCATGTTGTTGGATAGTGTGTCCAAACGTACTAGTACCTGTCCAGATGCAGAAGACGTCTTTAGGACGAACACCTTTAGGACGAACGTCTTTAGGACGAACGTCTTTAGGACGAATGCCTTTAGGACGAACGTCTTTAGGACAAACGTCTTTAGGACGAACGCCTTTAGGACAAATGTCTTTAGGACGAACGTCTTTAGGACGAACGCCTTTAGGACGAACGTCTTTAGGACAAACGTCTTTAGGACGAACGCCTTTAGGACGAACGTCTTTAGGACAAACGTCTTTAGGACAAACGTCTTTAGGACGAACGTCTTTAGGACGAACGCCTTTAGGACGAACGTCTTTAGGACAAACGTCTTTAGGACAAACGTCTTTAGGACGAACGTCTTTAGGACGAACACCTTTAGGACGAACGTCTTTAGGACGAACGTCTTTAGGACAAACGTCTTTAGGACAAACGTCTTTAGGACGAACGTCTTTAGGACAAACGTCTTTAGGACAAACGTCTTTAGGACGAACGCCTTTAGGACGAACGTCTTTAGGACGAACGTCTTTAGGACGAACGCCTTTAGGACGAACGTCTTTAGGACAAACGTCTTTAGGACGAACGTCTTTAGGACGAACGTCTTTAGGACGAACGTCTTTAGGACAAACGTCTTTAGGACGAACGTTTGAATTTTAATGCAGTTAAATGGAGAAGTTGTTGAAACTGTTGAAGGTATTGAATAGAATAAACCTGTTAACTATATATATATATATATATATATATATATATATATATATATATATATATATATATATATATATATATCAGTGCGTGTGTGTGTAGGGTATTTAGGATACACATTTTTTGGTGTTTTTTTTCTGTTTTAGTCCAGTTTTTGAATGTTTTGAACATTCCATTGCATAGTTTATTACTTTTTTGTGAATTGTAGTGGAGTTTAGCATGTTTTGTATATTTTTCTCTCTCTTTGTATTTTAGTGTATTTTGTGGGAAAGTTAAGTCCATAAAACCCTAAACAGACAGAACAGTCAACTGACATACAGTGTTTTTATCATGATTAATCAAAGTTAATCCAAAGTGACTCTGTGATTAATCTGATTATAAATTTTAATCATTTGACAGTCCTAGTTAAAATACATCATACATGGATTTTTTTTTTCATCAAATGTCTTGTAAATCTAACTCAATTTCACATTTTTAAAATTACTCTACTCTACATTACTGGAGTATTTATTTTTCTGTAAACGTTTGACTCTACATTAGTTCATAAATATCTGTACTTTATACTCCTTACATTCTCAGAATAGACTTGTTATTTTTTCAAACTAAACAAATGTGACAGTATGAAAAATAAGTGACTTCAGAGAAAAAATCAGTGGAGGAGAGAAACTGGGACTTTATATATTTATAATTATGACTTTATGATTCATAATTTTGACTTTTATCTCATAATTTTGACCATTTATGTCATAATTGTGTATTTCTTATCTCTTATTTATGACTTTTGAATTTTTATTTCACAATTTTGACTTTTTATCTCACAATTATGCTTTTAGAAAATCTTAAAATGATGACTTTATGTCAATTGTGATTTTTTTTTTTTTTCACTTTTTCCCAAATTTCCTGCCCATACCCACAAAACTTCATACTGTGACCTGATCAAACACATTATCTACACAGTAATTCACTTTTAAAGGCTTTATTTTTGGATTTTTTATTTTTTTTTTACTTTTCAGATTTTCCCTGGCAAAAAAAAAAACAGTTTTACTTTTTACTTTATTACAATATAGAAGTTATACCTTTTTACTTTTACTTCAGTAAAGGAGTACTTCAGTACTTCTAGTATTTTTTCACACCATTAGCTGTATTTCTACTCCAGTACAGAATGTAAGTACTTTAAACATCTCAGTTTTTCATGTCAGCTTTGGTTCTATTTTATTTGAACTTGATAATTCATTTGTACTTGAGCTTTTTTTTTTTTTTGGGTGCTGTAGATTAGCCTTGAAGAACATGCCAGAAATACCTCCTCCTTTTCAGCTTTGCACTGTGGTTCAGGCAGATATACAAGTGTCTGTCACTGGGAGAGGAAAGCTTTGACAGAACCCTCTCAAGGCACATTTCATGAAAACCTCCTTGACGTCGTGTCACAGCTATAAAGGCTGAGCTCCTGGAATGCTAAAGAGCTCCTGCCCTTCCCCCTTTTTCCTTTAGAGCCTCCTCCCTGCAGCCTTGGCTCAGCTCAGACCTGTCTGTGGATAAAGCTACCACACTTACACCTCTGCCAAATGTGTGTGACGGACAGACGGACGGACCGTACTTTACCGACAGCCTTCAGATGATGCTCTGCTAAACCCCTGAACACACACTTCCTGCTCATTATGATGGGATGCCTGTTCAGAAAGGTGCAGTTGACCTTTGTGACCCCTGTTAGAGGGATGCACAGCTGGCTTTGTCTTCAACGTCTGTCCTCCAGTGACATCATGGCTCCACCGACTCTTCTAAGGCTATGTCCACACGGCAACACAACAAGGTTTCTTTTGTCCTGGGTTAAAAACATATGGTGTCCCCTAAGGCAGGGGTTCTCAAACTTTTTTGGCCCAGGTCCCCCTTGGAGGGGTGAAATTTTTCCATGTCCCCCCTCATCCTCGCGATACTGAAAATTATTAAAAAAAACAAAACACTTCAACAATGATTATTATGAAACAATAACCTTTTTTAATAGTGCTTTTGTGCAAACCAGCCAAATTTTCAGGTATTATAATATAAATGAACACTTCAGAAACAACAATTTTAAATAATTTTAAAATACTAAACGGAACAAAAGACACACAAAACCGTCTCCCATCATTGTTCTCAATGAAGCCAAACTCAATATAACTATCAATGTACTTTTTCTTTTTAGGGTTAGGGCTTTTGTTTTTGTCATTTTCATTGTCATTTCTTTTACCACTTCTTGAGGAACTTGGCGGACACAAAAATCGATCCATGTTCGCTGCAGGGTGGCTAAAAATAGCCTGTGACTCGCTCCGTCTCAATTTAGTCAAGCTGGCGTCAAACAGCGCTGTTACTTCCGCCCGCTCGCTACAAAATAAAACTTCCGCATTTCAAAATAAAACTGCAAAAAAAAAAAACTGCAAAAAAAACAGCAAAAAAAAAAAAAAACATGAATAATTTCGCATACCCCCTGGACATGCGCCACGTCCCCCTAGGGGTCCGCAGACCCCAGTTTGAGAACCGTGGCCCTAAGGCATTACCTAAAATGTCAACTAGTCGATACAGCGACTTCCGTAGCACAAGTCGACTTAAATTTGGAGGAGTCGACAAGTCACATGTTATTCTTTCTCTCCCTGTCTCTCTCTCTCTCTCTCTCTCTCTCTCTCTCTCTCTCTCTCTCTCTCTCTCTCTCTTGTGCGTAAACACAGACCAGATGTAAACAACACACCTGCAGGTAAGACAGTTGTAGTGGGCTAACAGAACACACATCGCATGTGTGGAAATACTTCATTTTAGATGAAGAAAAAAATGGCAGGTCCATCTGAAGAGGTATCAGCTAACATGAGTGATACGAGCAGCATTCGCTAGCTAACCTGTGTGACAACCCACATTAAGACAACCCCCCCCCCCCAAAAAAAAAAAACATTATGTGGACAGTGGTTTTCGTGTTATCAACCGCTGCCTTAAACTTTTTACATGTAATATGAAAACTGTGGACATGTGACAGACGTGTGGACAGAGCCGTGGGTCCAGACTAAATGCAGACATATGTTCACCTACTGATGTTGTCAGTGTGTGTTGTCAGTGGACATTGTTACGTTGCTGTGAGCTTTAATACCAGTTGCTCATTGCTGGACGTGTGTCCATGTTTTTTTTTTTGTTTTTTTTATTAGTTATTTTTTTTTAGCCGTGTGTCTATTATGTCTCCACTGACAATGTGATGACGTCATCACGACTCAACTTAGATTTTATTGACAGATAAGTCGACCTGATAAAAACTGAAGTCGTTAATGCCCTACCGTCCCCATTAGGAACAGATCAGTAATATATCATGTTCACCTGGCAACGAAACACATGCTGAAAATGATGCAACACCCATGCCACACCTCTAGGTGTGCTCTAGGACAGTGCCAGTGGGTACACCAGAACAATAGAAGAAGTAAAGCACCAAACACACCCTGGAAATTAACAAGAACTACAAGGTGTGTGTCAGCGTCTCTGCTGCTCATCTGGTTGGTTTAACACAGGGGTGTCAAACATGTGGCCCGGGGGCCAAAACCAGCCCACCAAAGGATCCAGTCTGGACCCTGGGATGGATTTATGAAAAACTACACTGAAAATATTAACAAGGATGTTTAATTAATTTTACGTCATTTCAATCTAAATTGGATCAGATCAGTAAAATACTATCATAATAACCTACAAGTATAAATAATATAAAAAGCTAAGCAAAGCTGTCTTGTTGTAGTGTAAAAAAAAAGGTGAAATTACACAAGATGGTTTACAACAGAAAATATGAACAACCTTGAAATTTCTTCAGAGAAATGTGTGGAATTTGATTAATATTCTGCCTGTCATTTGTAGATCCACTGTGATCTGTAGGCTGTGATGCACATGTATAAATGATAAAATAAAGTGTAATATTCTTAAAGTTGCACTTGTTTTTCTTAAGAATCTTCAGGTTGTTGATATTTATTCATGTTGTGTTCGAGTACAGTTCATAGATTTGATTAGAATTTGATGTTTTTTCCTCAAAAACAGAAAAAAACTTTGGAGTTTACATCATTTAAAAATTGTTATTTACATTATTTGACTAGTGCGGCCCACTTCAGATCATATTGGATTGAAAGTGGCCCCTGAATTAAAGTGAGTTTGACACCCTTGGTTTAACATCAGTAGATTTTCCTTCTATAACACCAGTGACCGCAGCTCTGCTACCACCACTACCTCTGTTGTGTTTACATGGACATGTTGGTTCCAAATAAAGGTTTCTATGACAACAGGTATATTCTGCTCTAGTTAACTGGTCTTTCAGAGCTGGGGGTACAGAGGGTTCTGATTGGACAGAACGGCCACTTAACGTCTGGATGTCTACTGGAAGAAAATGATGGCGTCCACTTCCTGTTTTGCATTTGAGACTATCAACATGTTAGACCAGATTCTACATGTGTTTTTTTTCCATTTATTTTTGTAACAATTACGAAGCAGCAGCTCGACTGAATCAACCGTAGGTATCAGTGATGCGCAGGTCGATGTGTAGCTAGCCCGTCCGCAACTCAGACCGCAATAAATATATTTGAAAAGGACGAAACCCGACCTGCTTATCCACCCGCATTTTTAAAAAGTAGTCATTGGTCTTTATGAACATCACATGACTTTACTCACATACCTGCATTTATGTCTGTGTTAAAATTTGATGTCATTCCTTGTAATTTAATATGGTGAGAAAATATTTTTGTCCTCCATCATTTAAAAGTTACCAACGGGCAGCATCTAAACCAGGGGTCGACAACCTGTAACACCCAAAGAGACATGTGAACCAGGTTTCCTGCTCATCATCTATAAACATGTCAGTGAATGTGTCCCAAACCGTACTTTTTTTTGTTTGTATGTTTCCGGAGCTTCCACTCTACTAACTTTATTTTCTCTCTTACTCCCTCCATACTGTAGGATATTTCCAATGTTGTACATCACCTTCACATAAATTAAATTAATAAAGTCTATTTACCAGGTTATTTTAATGTTTATCGCAAACGACCCGACCGACTGCAACCCGAATATCATTCAAAATATTTTTCAATTTCGGGTCAGCCGTGCATCAGTGATAGGAATGAACAAACTAATGCCGGCAGCGACAAGACCACGAACATGTGCAGAACGACAGCAATAGTAACTGTTTCCATGTCAGAGGAATTATTGAATTCAGAATTAATATCAAAATAAACCAGTTAATAATTCAGTTTAATTCAGAATAGTCATTTTCAACTGGAATTAGGTGTTTACATGGTTCGTCTGAAAGAGGAATTAACTTTTATTATGAATTAAACAGGAATAAAAGCTCTCATGTAAACAGGTCCAGTGTCCCTCGTCTCTTCCATGTTTAGCATTCCTCACCTCATCCTCCTGGGACATCTGCTGGTCAGATGTAGAATCCAGATCACATTCCATGACCTTGCTCTGTCAAACTCTTTAAATTACATTTGTGTCTGCTTTTCACAGAATACCATTAAGACGTCCTGCATTTCCTTCTGTTTTGATTAAAGTGCCTGTGTGCGTGTGCATCTGTCTGTCTGTTAGTTTATTCTTTCATGGTGTGTTTCAGGTCAAACATGGACACTCTAAGCTGGTGTGGTGCTCTTTGGTTGGAAAAGTTTTCTACTACTATCGGAACCAGGAAGACAAGGTTTGAACAACAAGCCCTTCACCTGCTTATACTGGTTATTAGAGCTGTTGAAATTAACCCGTTAACACCAATTAACCCATCATCATGATGAATCTAATAACAATTTTAACATAGTTAAATAGAACAGTTGTTTTGTTTCAAGTTGTTCTGTTGAAACTGTTGAAGATGAAGCCACTTTTCACTCCATTTGCACAATATAAATATAAGTATGCTGCTGTTTCATTCACTTAATTTATTTAATTCTTAAGATTTACCCTTTATTCTATTTTATACATAAATATTGTACTTCACTCTGTTTTATGCAGGTACAGAAAATAAAATCACTAATCAATTGTACTATCCACAACTGTGTATGTGACAAATATACCTCTTTGACACAAATAAACATGTTAATGTATATATATATGTATATATATATATATATATATATATATATATATATATATATATATATATATATATATATATATATATATATATATATATATATATACATATGGTGACTGTGGCTCAGTTGGTAGTACGCGTCCCGGCTATATTTCTGTATTTAGTATTTATACCCATTAGGGGCCATTAGAAGTGGGTATGCCCAATGCTGACTGAAAAATAAGTGGGTATACTCCATATACCGTCATATACCCTGGACTACATCACTGACGGTCATTGAACTCTATGGGTTTTACTGGTCAGTCAATGTTGTACAAGATTAAAGTGAAATCTGCATTTTACACCATTTTTACCCCCATGTGTTGATAGGTGTAGTGGTTTGGAAGTTACTAAACATTTTAGTTCAACAGATGCTTTTGGTTGACAGTGAATGTTGTGAGTTAAAGAAAGAATTTTCAAGTCTTGTTTTGTCATTATCTCCAGTTTTCACAACTAGTGAAAGTTGGTAGACATACCCTGACTTCACTTTATATTACTTTATATTGTGTCTGATGACTGAAAGGTTGGCGGTTCGTGTCCCAACTCTAGCTGTCCACATGTCGAAATGTCCTTGGGCAAAGACACTGAACCCTGACTGACAGAACCTTAGAAACATACTGGTGTATGAGTGTGTGTGAATGGGTGAATGTGAGGATAATGCAAAGCGCCTTGAGCACCATGAAGGTGGAAAAGAACTATAGAAGTGCAGAACATTTACTATTTATATATAGTCATATTTTTGCAGTAGCTTTGAATATATTTTATATTTTAGAATAGTTTTTGAATACGTTTGTTTTTTTTCAACACTTTTTGCCTTAGTTTATTTATTTTTAATTATTTATTTAGTTTATATTTTTCTCCATATTTTTTTATTTCTTAGTTGTATTTTCGTGTATTTTTTTAGGAAATTTCAACACAAAAAAAACCCTGAGACAGAACAGTTGACTGACATAAAGTGTTTTAATCATGATTAATCCAAATTCATTCAAAGCACCCCTGTAATTAATCTGATTAAAAACTGTAATCATTGACAGCCCTACTGGCTATTGTTCCAGCCTACAGTGCACATCCAGATAAATAGATAGATTTCTAGGCAGTTTTTCAGATATCAGTCCAGTTTCCTTCAGTGCAGTGTTTCTTACTGCTGTGTCTTGCGTGTTGTCTTGTTTCCTGGCTGCACATCAGTTGCCTCTGGGTCAGCTGCAGATGCGGGAGGCTTCGGTCCAGGAGGTCGATCGCTCCTGTGATTCAGACGAAGACTATGAGGCAGGAAGTCGAGGCTTCCTCTCCTCTCACTGTACCTTAGTAGTCCAGCCCAGCGACCAGAGCCCTACGTACCTGCTCATTGGCACCAAGCAGGAGAAGGTACCACACATGTAGTAACAAACAGGAGAAGGTACCACACATGTAGTAACAAGCAGGAGAAGGTACCACACATGTAGTAACAAGCAGGAGAAGGTACCGCACATGTAGTAACAAGCAGGAGAAGGTACCACATATGTAGTAACAAGCAGGAGAAGGTACCACACATGTAGTAACAAGCAGGAGAAGGTACCACACATGTAGTAACAGGCAGGAGAAGGTACCACACATGTAGTAACAGGCAGGAGAAGGTACCGCACATGTAGTAACAGGCAGGAGAAGGTACCACACATGTAGTAACAAGCAGGAGAAGGTACCGCATATGTAGTAACAAGCAGGAGAAGGTACCACACATGTAGTAACAAGCAGGAGAAGGTACCGCATATGTAGTAACAAGCAGGAGAAGGTACCACACATGTAGTAACAAGCAGGAGAAAGTACCACACAAGTAGTAACAGGCAGGAGAAGGTACCACACATGTAGTAACAAGCAGGAGAAAGTACCACACAAGTAGTAACAGGCAGGAGAAGGTACCACACATGTAGTAACAGGCAGGAGAAGGTACCACACATGTAGTAACAAGCAGGAGAAGGTACCACACATGTAGTAACAAGCAGGAGAAAGTACCACACAAGTAGTAACAGGCAGGAGAAGGTACCACACATGTAGTAACAAGCAGGAGAAAGTACCACACAAGTAGTAACAGGCAGGAGAAGGTACCACACATGTAGTAACAAGCAGGAGAAAGTACCACACATGTAGTAACAAACAGGAGAAGGTACCACACATGTAGTAACAGGCAGTAGAAGGTACCACACATGTAGTACCATACCATTCAATATTTGAAGTCTCACTGCTGATTTTATTTATTTATTTATTTATTTATTTATTTATTTGTTTGTTTGTTTGTTTGTCAGGGACAATGCAGTCAAACACAGTTCCTATAGAGTTTATATTTTGTGCTAATTCTCACCTCCTGTCCATGGTTGGGTTTTTCTAAAGCACTACATTAGATTAAAATACATTATAATATAATTTATAATATGAAAGAAAAAAAGACTGAAGGCAAAAAACACTGTTCAATATAAAAACAGTTGTTTATTGGTTTATTAAAAGCGATCTTCCACACAGGACACATGGTTGTATCATCTGTCTGTGGCAGCGGGCAGCAGCGCCCGCTTTAAAGTGGGCACCGAGTACGAACAGCTGGTTGGAAAACTCCTGGATGCAGAAGGAGACCCAGGTGAGAAATCTACACCTGTCTTTCTTTCATTCATTCGGCCTGTGCAATATATTTATTTTATCTATTAATTCAAGTTTTTTTTTTTTTTTGGGGCCAATTAAAAAACAAACAAACAAAACAAACTCCTCTTCCTATGGTGCTCAGGAACTTCCGGAGCCCCCCCCCCCTCCCATTCTCGTCCTCCCACACTTCCAGAATAGACCCTTCTCACAATAACCAGATATACATAATGGCAGTGTATCCTAACTTCCTGTCAAACATCAAAACAGTAGAAAGCCGTTATAGAGAGATTTGTCATTTATTACATTTGTGGATATCGGAAAACTCTTAGAGGAATAGTTAGTCACAAAAAAAAAAACTTGATAAAGGCAACACATTTTTCCATGAGGAATTTGTCCATAAGTATCAAGGTACAGTAAAAAGAGAGCACTGGGGCTAACTGCTAATGAACTGATGACTAGGATAACACATCATTAGTACGTCCACTTATACCTAGGACTAGGGTTATAGCGTTATGTATGGATAGTATAGAGCACAGGTGTCAAACTCCAGTCCTCGAGGGCCGGTGTCCTGCATGTTTTAGATATTTTCTTCTTCCATGTGATTCAGTTTAACCCTTTAACTCCTGAGAACTAACAAAATAATTGGTAACATGAGCAAAGTAAGACACAAATGGCAGGAAATCAAAGAAAAATACTACAATAAAAAAAACAAAATGTAGAAAAATAAACAAAATGAGCAACAAAAACTAATAAATATTTACAAAATGACAAATAATGTGGAAAATTTGGGGGGGAAAAAATTACTAAAGAAGAAAACTACTATTGAAATGTGGTCCCAGCAATTTTAATTTTGCCTTTAAAAAATGTTTCAATAAAATAAAAAAAACTCTTGCTTTTTGGCACCTTGTCCATACACAAAACTAAAAGGAAAATAGTTGAATTTTTCTGAATATTTAAACTAAATCATCCATTCAGAATGCATCAGCACTAACACTTAAAGAGTTAATAATCATCAGACTGATAATGATGTAATGGCCTCCAGGTGTAATGGAAGAGGGGAACATCTAAAACATGCAGGACCCCGGCCCTCGAGGACCACAGTTTGACACCCCTGGTATAGAGCAATGGACCCCAACATTTTTATTATCGTGGGTTACGTAGATTGTTTATATTGGTCGCTGCAAATACATTAGAAATTATACACAGCGGCCTTGGTCTGTGAGAATCACCTGTCATGATAAATCCATATTTCAAGTCCAACTCCGGGTAAAATCTTTCCATTTCGGTCTTTTCCTCTTCCTCTTCGAAAAGAAACTTTTCAAAGACATCTTCAAAGGGTTACATTTCTTTCTTTCTTTCTCTTTGTTTATTTCATTGACATTTTTGACATTGAAGTGACAGAGATGTAGCCAAGAGAATCTGATCATTTTTCAAAATAAAAGTATCTTTAGACTCGGATAATAAATACAAGAGAAATAAATAATTACTTAATCAATTATTCGGTGGCTGGCAGCTCAGTACCAATTGATCCACAAACCCATACCGGTTGGTATAGAGGACATGTACTATTGTTCTGTCTATGGTTCAAGTCAACGTCTTGTTAGCGTAATATTAACGTTAGCCCCGAATGCTATCATCATCAGTTAACATTTTTCTTTGGCAGTGTGTGTTTATGTTGGTGTTTGTTTGTCACAGTATCAAATGTAGTAGACAGGCAGGTTTTTGTGAAGGCTAAATGCTACCCATCACAAAGGAAAAACCAGGAGCCTCATAAACTAGTCACTGTGCGCTAGTTTTCTGTGACTTACGTTGCAGTAACTACTGTTCACTGGCTGCAGTTGCACCCCCCCCCCTAGCTTTAGGGGGTACTTTAATTTGACATGTCACCCTTCAATCATTACATATAAACAGTAGAACAGATGGTTTATTCACCTGCTGAAATCTATTAGACCCCAGGTATAACTTAAAACTATAATAACAGCTGCATTTTCAATTCAAGTAGGGAAACAAGGTTTTGATATAATGAAAGCAAAACATGTTTGGAGCTTTTCTATGTCATCTGTACTTATTGTTTTCCTTAAAAAGTTGGCGGGAAAAAATCAATCATTTTTTGGTGAAAAAATCTGAGATTGAGAATTTATTTACTGTGTATGAAATACTATTGATCATTTGATCTGAGATTTAACAAAGTATTTCAGATGTATTTTTAACACTTGAACATGTTTAGTAGTAGATGCAGAGGTGGTAAAAGTACTTATATTCTGTAGTTAAGTAGAAGTACAGCTACTGGTGTGAAAAAGTAGAAGGACTGATTCAACTCATTTACTGAAGTAAAAGTTTAAAAGTACAACTTCTAGAGAAATAAAAAGTAAAATATGAAATTATAGTTGTTTAACGAGAAAAAAATATTAAAGTTTCAAAAGTATCCAAAAATAATTTGATCAGGCCACAGTTTAGTGGGAATGGGCAGGAAAGTATGGAAAAAATGTGTGTGTGTGTGTGTGTGTGTGTTGTGTGTGTGTGTGTGGTCAAGTAAGTCATCAATATGAGATTAAAAAAAGTCATAAATATGAGATCAGAAATGCAGAATTATGCAAAAAAAAAGATTTTAAATTATGAGATAAATTGTCATGGTTAAGATAAAGTCATAATTATAAGATAAAAAATTTAAAATATGAGATATAAAGTCTAAATTTTGGGATTAAAAAAATCTAAATTGTGAGAAAAATAGTCCATATTCTGAGACTCACAACTTAATTAAAAAAATGCATAATTCTGAGAAAAACAGTCGAAATTATAAGATAAAAAGCCACAAACGTGAGACAAAAAGTCATAATTATAATTATATAAAGTCACAGTTTCTTTCCTCCTTCTCTATGAAGTCACTTATATTTCGTACTGTCACATTTGTTTAGTTTGAAAAAGTCTATTGTGAGAATGTAAGGAGTATAAAGTACATATATTTATATAAATGTAAGGAGTATAAAGTACATATATTTATATAAATGTAAGGAGTATAAAGTACATATATTTATATAAATATAAGGAGTATAAAGTACAGTTATTTATATAAATGTAAGGAGTATAAAGTACATATATTTATATAAATGTAAGGAGTATAAAGTACATATATTTATGAACTAATGTAGGGAGGAAAAGTCAAAGGTCTACAGAAAAATAAATACTCCAGTAAAGTACAGATACCTAAAAAAAAAAATCTACTTAAGTAGAGTAACGCAGTACTTGTACTCAGCTCATTGCCACCTCTGTTTGGCAGTAGATGTGTGATCCACTGATGTCTAAAGTCTATATTAGTGGATGCAAGGTTTCTTAGTCGATTGTAACGTGTTATTTTTCTCCCCAGTGTCTGACAGCTTTAATCCACTCTGCAGACAGTGTTTACGACGGAGGAACCGTGTGCGAATGTTCGTCAGCTGTTGAATCATTACAACTTTGAAACTCAATCTGTGTGTGTGTGTGTGTGTGTGTGTGTGTGTGTGTGTGTGTGTGTGTGTGTGTGTTTCCCAGACTGTTCCTTGTGGAAGAGTGAGGCCTTGAGCTTCAGTAAGGAGGGTCTGCAGTCTCCCCTCACCACGCTGCCGTCTGAAGCTCTGCAGACTGAGGCTCTCAAACTGTTCAAGGTCAAACCTGCTCCTCACACCAACGCCTTCTGTCGTTTCACTCCAGGGGCGTCACAGCCATTTAAAATGTGGGGGTTTTCTATGTTGTGGCACATGAGCAAAACTTTCTGAATTGGACAATTATCCATTAATGGTTACATTTTTATATTACAAAAGTAATGTATGGCAGAAAATAATAGATGGAATGTAAAAAATTATGTGATAAAAAGTAAAAATTATGAGATAAAATGTAAAAATTATGAGATAAAATGTAAAAATTATGTGATAAAAAGTAAAAATTATGAGATAAAAAGTAAAAATTATCAGATAAAATGTAAAAATTATTAGATAAAATGTAAAAATTATCAGATAAAATGTAAAAATTATGAGATAAAAAATCCAAATTATGAGATAAAATGTAAAAATTATGAGATAAAAAGTCAAAATTATAACATAAAAAGTAAAATTATGACATAAAAAAATTATCTAATTTTGGATTAAAAAAAATCAGACATTGATTTTACAGACACTGTTCCTCTTTTTTCTTCCAAAAATGTTTTGTCCATGTCAGGGGAGACGACTAAAAATATGTTCCTCAGGGGGAACATCAGTGAAAAAAGTTCTAGAACCACTGTCTTAGGGTAAATGTCACAGAACAAGACATAGTTTATTTAACTTAGTTTAACAACAGTAACATTTGTCATTACTTACTGGTTAATAACTGTTTGTTAACACCACGAAGAAGAACTGTTTACATTACCGCTGAACTGAGGTGCGCTTCATTTACATATGCTGTTGTGCCGCCCGGGCGGGTAAACAGTTTAAACCATAGATATTGTAACAGCCCTGAAATGTTATTGATGTTTGTTTGGTGTGATTGTGACGACAGTAACTGTTTATCCTGAAATAAAAAGTAGGTGAGAACAACTCTGTCTGTTTCCTGGATCCAGTAACGATACAATATATAAACTCAGGAAAAAGTGGAGGCTATGAAATCATCTGGGTGGAGAAGTGGGGGTGTCGCAACACCCCCATCCCCCACAGGTGTGACGCCCATGCTTCACTCTTCTGTCTTTTTGTTGCATCACACTTTTGCTCTTCGTCCTCCTTTCATCCCTTTTCTACTAACTTTTTTCTTCTTTGTTCAAACTAAGTAAAAGTAATTAATGACCAGAGGTGGTCAAAGTACTCACATTCTATACTTCAGTAGAAGGTGGTGTGGAAAAAAAATACTCTATTAAAAGTTGAAGTATTCATTCAACTCCTTTACTAAAGTTAAAGTAAAAAAAAAAAGTACAACTTCTCAATTGTAATAAAGTAAAATGTGCTATGGATAAAATAGTACTTATTTTAGCAGGAAAACCCAGAAAACTGTCAAGAATATCCCAAAATGAAGCATTTAAAAGTGAGTTACTATGAAGATGATGTGTTTCATTAAGTCATGATAAAATAAAATTCAGAATATAAAAAAAGAGACAAAACAATTCAGAATTATCAGATAAAAAGTCAAAATAGTGAGAAAAAAAATTCAGAATTATGAGATAAAATGTACTCTAGTGAGGATAAAGCAGGTTCAGATGACGAGACGAGAGAAATTATGACGAAAAATGTCAAAATTATGAGGAAAAAAATCCTAATTATGAGATAAGAAATTGATAATTATGAGATAAAACGTCAAAATGATGATAGTCACTCACAATTTCTGATTTACTGACTTATTTTTCATACTGTCACATTTGTGTAATTTTAAAAAGTAACGAGTCTATTCTGAGAATGTAAAGAGTATAAACTATAGATATTTATACAAAAATATAGGGAGTGAAAGTCAAAAGTTGCCAGAAAAATAAATACTCAGGTAAAGTACAGATACCTAAAAAAATGTAGTTAAGTACAATAAAGGAAGTACTTCTACTTAGTTACTTCACCTCTATTCATTACTGTATCTACTATCAATCTACTTAAGTACAGTAATGAATAGAGGTGAAGTAACTAAGTAGAAGTACTTCCTTTATTGTCCTTAAGTACATTTTTTTAGGTATCTGTACTTTACTTGAGTATTTATTTTTCCTGGCAACTTTTGACTTTCACTCCCTATATTTTTATATAAATATCTGTACTTTATAGTCCTTATAATTACTCGTTACGTTTTCAAACTAAACATGTGACTGTACGAAAAATATGTGACGAAAAATGAGGAGGAGATAAACTGTTTATTATTATATTTATTATTATAGTTATGACTTTTATCTCTGAATTTGACTATTTCATAATTATGCTTTTTTGACGAATATCATTATAGAAACGTTTTATGTCAATTATGACTTTTTACCTCAGAATTTTCACATTATCTCATAATGTCTCATTTTTATGAATCCTATTTTACTTTTTATTTCATAATTATGACATTTATCTTGATTGTTACTTTTTTATCTCACAATTTTAAAGAGTATGCTTTTTTTTTCAAATCTCATATTTATGATTTTTTCCATTTTTTTCCTAAATGTTCTGTCCATATCCACAAACACATTATCTACACAGTAACTCACTTTTAAAAACCTTTATTTTTGGATAGTTTTGAAACTTTACTCATTTTTTCTGGTTAAATAAAACATTATTTCATTCATACTTCTTAAGTTGTTTGTTTTTTAAACTTCATTAAAGAGTAGTTGTACTTTTTTACTTTTACTTCAGTCACTACTTCTACTTTTACCATAGTATTTTTACACACTAGTAGCTGTACTTGTACTTCAGTCCAGAATGGAAGTACTTTGTTCTTCTCACTCAGAGGGTCTGCTGAAGGCATCACCCCCCCCCTCCCTCTTCCTGGATGCACTTCACAGCCCTCTTCTTCTTCTTCTTTTTCTTCTTCTCTTTCCTCTGACTCTGAACCAGATCAAAGGCTGGGGGGACATGGGCCCCCACCTCATTAAACGTGTGGAACAGAGATAATGGCCTTGATTATCTGCTCTGATTAAGGCTAAACACTGGAGCACTGTGTGAAAGGAGCCCCTTTAGAGGGGACTCACGGGAGGTCAGGGTCCTCACAGAGTGACAGCAATGGATATCGAAGCAAAAAGGATGAGAAGTGGAGGGTGGGGGTGGGGGGGTGGGGGGGCTGCACAATGAAATGTACCGTCAGCTTATTATAGGATCAAGGCTAAAGAATCCCCAGAGCAGCAGAGCTTGGACATTGTAAGGAGAAGATAGGAGATCCTTTTCCCACTCTATTCAACGTGCCCACCTTGACAACCCCCCCCCCCCCACACACACACACACACACACTCCTCCTTTGATAAGTCATGCCTCACAATCCCATTCACTCTGGTCAGGCAGGGACCACAGGTTGAATAGATAGTGTTTTTCAAACAGCAGATACACAATAATGAATAGAGGTGTGACACTTACATTCCATTCTAGTGCTTCACATCTTTGAAGTTTTAATGAATGTGAGCAGAAATAATAATGCAGTGTGTGTCACTGGAAATGTGCAGTTTGGACTGGATTTGTTGATGTGGATTTGGCTCCACCTGCTGAGGCAGTAGAACACAGCTGTTTACCGTCCTGGGACACAGTGGTGTTTAATGCCAGCTCCAAAAAGTAAAAGTCCTGCTACATGAACACAACCAATGTCATTCATTTGTGCATCATGTGAATGTTGACTTCTGGGAAACTCCAGTATTCAATTGTAATTTCTAAGTGCGTGTAAATGTACTGACTGTCCTTCTGTCCTTCTGTCCTTCTGTCCTTCTGTCCTTCTGTCCTTCTGTCCTTCTGTCCTTCTGTCCTTCTGTCCTTCTGTCTACAGTCCTGTCAGCTCTTCATCAACGTCCTGGTTGAGTCTCCATCTGTCGACTACCATACGTCTCTGGCCCAGAATGCTTTGCAGGTGTGCCTGACCCACCCGGAGCTGCAGAATGAAATGTATTGTCAGCTGATTAAACAGACCAACTGCCGGACGCTGCACAACTACTCCCTCACACAGGTCGGCCTTTGATCAATGACATAAAAAAAGCAGCTGATAATGATCATTAACTGATATTTTTATCGGTTGTAAGAATACGTCTGTTTTAACCGTGTGTTTCTGCAGTGCTGGCAGCTGTTGTCTTTGTGCGTAGCTTTGTTTCTTCCTCAACAACATTTCCTCTGGTACCTGAGGCAGTACCTGCAACGCAACACTGATCCAAGGTGAGCTGCCTCGAGCCCTTTGGCAACACTGGCCTCTGTTCTACACTGTAAACAGAGGTTAACTGACTAAATATGAAGTCAACTTTCAAATGTACATCAGTCAGTACATTTAATGAGAGTTTTTATTCCTGTTTCATTCAGAATAAAGGTTAATTCCTCTTTCAGATGAACCATGTAAATTTGTCATTCGTTCATTAGTTTTTCAAAATAAAAGCAAAAATAAGACAACGAAAAAACAACTTAAAAAAAACAATCCGTTTTATTAATTTTTTAATTTTTGTGTTTAAATCAATATTGGAAAAAACGGATAACGGCCGTTTCCTGTTTGGACCTGAAGCAAGTTGAGTAAACCAGAAATGAATCTGAAACATGTCGACTGGACTTGAAGGTCATTGCGGTATGATTAAACAGCTGTTTGGCGATGGACAAACACATGCTGAGGTTTCTAACACGTTAACACAGTTATGTATTCAGAGATCCTCGGTGAGAAGATTCTGTGCTCAACACCAACTCAGGTGTAAATGACATACACTTTAGATTTTGCAGTGTTAATTTGGAGACAATGGGACTAAATACACTCTAGAAGAAGTTAAATAAACTCTCTAAGTGTTGATTTAACACTGCAAAATTTACTGTGTACGTGACCCACCACCACCAAACCAGGCATAAGTGTGTGTAAATCCAAACTGAGTTATCTGTGTAGCTTGGTAGAGTGGAAACTAAGGTTTAAGATGGTGAAAAAATTATGTTTCTATCATAAGTAGAACCAAAGTTATGGTCATTTTAATATCCACATTTGGACATATTTTGCAATTTGCATTTTTTTAGATATTGTCCGTTAAAGTTTTGGACTGTTTTGGGGTAGGAAGTCCTTAGCAACGCATAATAATTTGTATCTGATTGACACAAATTTTTAATAGATGTTAAAGGACACTCTGATGGACATGTCACAGAAGTTTTATATATTATAATAATAGGACAGAATTGCAACGTATTATAATCATTTGGCTTACACCATTGGACAGAACATTCAATATAAGCTTTTACCTCGTACCAAACACTTGGGTGTTTACCCACGGAACGGAGATGGTTTTGTTCGGCGAAAAGAGGTGGAAGTCGTCTTTGTCTTTGCTCAGCAATCCCTGAACTTTTGTCGCCGCTTAAATAATTGATCCAATAATTGACCGTTTTTTGATAATATGTAAACACAAATAAAAAAATCGCCTTCCAGCCTAGATTTGTCTGTAGCTCTGAACGGCTCAGCGTGAGTTATGCCTGGTTTCGTGGTGAACAGTCACATGTGTCAGATACAAAACTGGAAACTGTTATCCTGTCATTAATACATAAGGTAAGTACAAGCTGTACACATATGAAAGAAATACATATACACTTGTCATATAAATATTTGTTTGTGTATTATTATAAAAAGAACATACCTGGAATATGATGCTAATTTTCTCCATGGTCATATCTTTTATTTTTTCTTAGTTTCCCAAAATAGGACATAGGTTTCTATCTTGGTCATTTGTGTTTTACTCAACTGGCTTCAGGTCAAAATTCAATAAAACAGGAAATGGCCGTTATCGGTTTTTCCATTATGGATTTAAACACAAAAATGAAAATTTAAAAACATATTGTTATCTGTTTTTTCATTTTCATTTTGGAAACAAATAATGAAAAAATTAGTTGTTTTTTTCGTTGTCTTATTTTTGGTTTCATTTTGAAAAACGAACTAATGAATGATAATGTAAACATGTAAACATCTATTTGCAGTTGAAAATGATAATTCACTATTAAGGTGAAATCAGAATGGCTACGTTTACATGATGTTTTTTAATTCAGCATTATTTATCCTGAAGAAAATAAGTCAGAATTAAAGTCCTTCGTGTTTACATGGAAATGTTAATGCCGAATAAAGGTTTCCATGGAAACAGGTGCATTCCTCTCTAGTTAATTGGTCTTTCAGAGCTGCAGGTACAGAGGGTTCTGATTGGACAGAACAGACATGATGCTTTGCTTTTGTTTCAACCATCAACATGTTAGACCAGATACTACATGTGACGTTTGTATTTAAATTTGTAATAATTATCAACAAACTAATGCTGGTAGGATGGAATATGTGCGTCATTATTTGTGTCAGACGGTTCAGACGACAAGATGAGTTTTTGTATAAACCTGTTGACAAACAAACAAACAGATAAATAAATAAACCAACTCAAAAACAAACCTTCAGCGGGCAGGGTAAAAATCTTTAATTGTTGTGACCATGTGTTTATACTCTTCTTCTCTTCTGCAGGAGTGAGGTGGGGAAGTATGCAGCGTACTGTCAGAGGACTCTGGACAGAACTCTGCAGAATGGAGAAAGAGAAGCCAAACCGTCACGGATGGAGATCGTTTCCATCCTGCTTAGAAACCCTTACCACCATTCACTGCCATTTAGCATCCCAGTGCACTTCATGAACAACACCTATCAGGTAGTTATTGACTTTAATGACAACACTCATACATTTAAATGCCTGATCTTTTTTTTTTTTCCTCTATTGTCATCAATAACTGTGTTAAAAAATGTCTGATGTGTAAATAATTTAATAATCCAGGCAAAACTTGTCCAATATTAACCATTCTTATGTCATTAAATATCTATATAAGAAGAAAAGGATAAAAACTGAATGGAATTTTTCTTCAACTTTCTTTTTAGAAATTGTTGAAAAGTGCAGGTTGAACATTTCTGAGATTTAAAAAATGTAATTCAAACTATTTTATAACAACTCAGTTTGACATTTCAGGAGTTTTCTGAGTCTATGTTACAGGATGAAATATTTGTCAAGAGCAGGTGTTTTTTTTTTGTTTTTTTTTTATTTTAGCAGTGGTAGTTTCCAGAGGTGGTAAAAACACTCCCATTCCATATTTAAGTAGAAGTACAACTATTGGTGTGAATACAAGTAGAAGTACTGATTCAACTCCTTTACTGAACTACGTAATAGTAAAAAAAAATTTAAAAATAAATAAATAAATAAAACTGCATTTTTTTTGTCATGGGTGAAATAATCATAAAAGTGTCAAAAGTATCCAAAAATAAAAACTTTAAAAGTGAGTTACTGTGTAGATAATGTGTTTGATCCTCTGTTTAGTGGGTATGGACAGAACATTTTGGGAAAATGGGGGAAAAAAGTAATAAAGATAAAAAGGCATGAGAAAGAAAACTCAGTATGACATGAAAAAATGCATAATCATAAGATAAAAAGTCCAAATTACTAGATAAACAGTCTTAAATATGAGATAATATATTGTATATATAATTATGAGAAAGGGTCAAAATTCTGAGATAAAATTGCAGTTTTGAGATTTAAAAAAATACATAATTGTGAGATAAAGTCATAAATATGAGACAATAAATGCATAATTATGAGTCAAAATAATGAGATAAAAGTTATAATTCTGAAATAGAAAGTCATCATTTCTCTCCTCCATTGATTTTTCCCTCTGAAGCCACTTATTTTTCATCACAGTAGTCTGCTTAGTGGGTAAGGACAGGAAATGTAGGAAAAATGGGGTGGGCTGAGATATGAGATTTTTAAAAAAGTAAGAAATATGAGATTATAAATGCATAATTATGAGAAAAATTATTGAAATGGTACCATTAAATAGCACAGTATCTGATAAAAATTCTAAGTATAACCTAAAAATGCATAATTATGAGATAAAAACTGATATAAAAAGTCCAAATTATGAGGAAAAAAAGTCAATATTCTCAGATCTAAAAAAAACAGAATTCTCGATGAGATAAAAATCACAATTATGACATATAAAGTCACAGTTTCTCTCATATTCTATATCCATATACCAGTGAGCTGTACCATGTCACACCTGTACATATCATGTAAACATATATTTTTTTGGTCGTACAGGTGGTGGGTTTTGATGGTTCCACCACAGTTGAGGAGTTCCTGAACACACTGAACCAGAGGATTGGAATGAGGAAGCCTCAGTTGTCTGGGTTTGCCCTGTTTACTGATGATCCATCTGGAAAAGACCTGGAACACTGTCTGCAGCCGTCAGCCAAGGTACACTCGCCCATGTGGGTCACTCATGTGGGATGATAAAGCACATCTAATACACAGCTACAGATTTTTATTCTAATAATATGAATTCTTAATTATTTATTTATTTAAATTCTCATCTATCTATAATTCAACAAATCTCTGTCTATAGTGTGTCCTGTTTGTCTGTGGAACGCCTACAGCAGGGGTTCTCAAACTTTTTTGGCCCAGGTCCCCCTTGGAGGGGTGAAATTTTTCCATGTCCCCCCTCATCCTCGCGATACTGAAAATGATTAAAAACCACTTCAATAATGATTATTATGAAACAATGATAACCTTTTTTAATAGTGCTTTTGTGCAAACCAGCGACATTTTCAGGTATTATAATATAAATGAGCACTTCAGAAACAACAATTTTAAATAATTTTAAAATAATAAAGGGAACAAAAGACACATAAAAACCAAGTGTCTCTTAAGGTTTTATTGCTTATTAAGGTATTATTGCTGTATTGATTATTGTTGCACTTTGCACATGTTTGAAATAAATCATTCAAATAAAAAAAAAAAAAAAAAAAAAAAAAAATCAAGGTTGGCTGGCTTCATATCCTCCATTGCAAGGCACTTCAGACACAGGCTGCATTTTGGTCTCCCATCATTGTTCTCAATGAAGCCAAACTCAATATAACTATCAATGTACTTTCTCTTTTTAGGGTTAGGGCGTTTGTTTTTGTCATTGTCATTTCTTTTACCACTTCTTGAGGAACTTGGCGGACACAAAAATCGATCCATGTTCACTGCAGGGTGGCTAAAAATAGCCTGTGACTCGCTCCGTCTCAATTTAGTCAAGCTGGCGTCAAACAGCGCTGTTACTTCCGCCCGCTCGCTACAAAATAAAACTTCTGCATTTCAAAATAAAACAGCAAAAAAAAACAAAAAAACAAAACCGTGAATAATTTCGTGTACCCCCTGGACATGCACCACGTCCCCCTAGGGGTCCGCGGACCCCAGTTTGAGAACCGTGGGCCTACAGTAACACCTGCACAACTCCACCAAATGATCCAAAATGTGTAGGGCGCAGGTGTCAAACTCCAGTCCTCGAGGGGATCCTGGCGTCACGGGGCCCAGAGGCACATGGGCAGCAACATCAATGGATCATAACGAACCCCGATGTCCAAAACCAGAGGGGGGGGGGGGGTGGGGTCTCCTGCATGTTTTAGATATTTCCCTCTTGCAATGTGATTCAATTTAACCCTTTAACTCCTGAGAATGAACAAAATAACTGGTAACATGAGCAAAGTAAGACACAAATGGCAGAAAATCAAAGAAAAAAAATAAACAAAATGAGCAACAAAAACTACTAAATATTTACAAAATGACAAATAATGTGGAGCATTTTGAAAAAAATAATTGCTAAAGAAGAAAACTAGTATGGAAATTTGGACCCAGCTATTTTAATTTTGCCTTTAAAAAATGTTTAAATAAAGTAAAAAAACAAAACTCTTGCTTTATGGCACCTTGTCCATGCACAAAACTAAAAGGAAAACGGATTAATTTTTCTGAATATTTAAACTAAATCATCCATTCAGAATGCATCAGCGCTGACACATAAATAGTTAATAATCAGCTTCTCATCAGACTGATAATGATGTAATGGCCTCCAGGTGTAATGGAAGAGGGAAACATCTAAAACATGCAGGACACCGGCCCTCGAGGGCCGCAGTTTGACACCCCTGGTGTAGGGTGACTTTCCAGTACTATAGTGGGTTGCAGTGCAAAGTTTCACGACATCCAACAACAAAGATATTAAACTAATTTCATTGCTCTTTCTAACTTTGCACATTCCTTAAGTCCCGCCCCCTGATTTCAGTACAGCTGTGTAGTAGTGCACCACTTGCTGTTATGGACTTTCACAAGATCTCTATGACAACATCACAACTGTGCTACACGCCGCTAACAACTTCAGTCCCCCAGGAATTTGCAGACATTTTTGTCATTGTTGCAGCCACAGCAAGTGTGGTTGCGACTGATATTATTATTACAGTGCAAGTTATATTTATTCAGTTTAGTGGGTATGGACAGACAATTTAGGAAAAAAAGGGAAGAAAAGTCACAGGTGAGATAAAAGTCATCATTATGAGATAAAAAAAAAGTCATAAATATGAGATCCTAAATGGATAATTGTGAGAAAAAGAATTGAAATTATGAGATGAAATCTTGAGACAGTTGAGATAAAGTCATAAATATAAGATAAAATATATATAAATATAAGGTAAGAAATTCATAATTATGTGATTAAAATGTCTTAATTCTTCCTAATTGTACTAAAATTAAAAAAAAAAAAGTAAAACATTTTTTGTCAAGGATGAAATAATACTTATTTAACCAGGACAAATCATAAAAGTTTCAAAAATATCCAAACTAGGTGACGGTCAATAGTTATGTGTTCATGCTGTAGGACAGACACATGAACTCATTCTTTTCTATTTTGTATTTAATATATACGTTTATGAATGAGTGAATGGGTGAATGGGAGTGGTGGAAATGATGGAGACTTACTGCATAGACCTAGTTTTAATTGTGTCTCCTGAAACATTCCTATAATCATCATCCTGCCGACCAAAGTTTTTTTTTTTCATCTCTATTTCATAAAATCTGTCTATATTTAGACACATGACTGTCATTGTATGATGATGTTGTAGAAACTTCCACATACTCCATGTCACACTGACTGCTCTGCTTTTTTTGACCAGATCTGTGATGTTATTTCCAAATGGGAACAGGCCTTAAAAGAGCTGCACCCTGGGAAGAACGAGGGAACACGGATTGTTCGCTTAACATACAAAAGCAGGTAAGAGTTCTGTGCTTTTATCTCACACACACACACACACTCACACACTGCATCTTTAACGCTCAGGGATTCCATCTGGAAAGGCCTTTAAACACTAAGGGTGTGACGAGACACTCAGCTCCTGACACGAGACGAGACACGAGATTAGGTTCATGAGATCGAAACGAGATGAGGTTTTAAGAAACTAAATTACAAATGATATAAATGGACAAAAGACTTATTTTACTGAGTTATACGTGGATTTTATAACTCTGTAAGTGGTAACTTTTAATGAACTACAAATTAAAACTCAATAAAATGTTAAAATAAAAAGAAATAAAATGATATATTTCTCCTTTTTTCCAAGTGCAGACAGTATGTGAAAAACCAAATGTTCTTCTCTGTCAATACAGAGTGAAAATAGTCCAACAAGTGTGTCACTGACATGTCACTTCTTCCTCCACGAATTAAAACTGAAATAAAATGTTAGAAAAGTTCAAATAAAATAAAAATAAAAAATTACATTTTTCTTTTTTTCAAAATCAAACATGGCGCTTAACTGTGGAAGTTGAGGTCCGAATGTGTTGGGGTCCAAATGAGGAAATGCACCCCCACCCCCACCCCCACCAGGTGCATGTTCTCCATGGCAGCGCGCCGCGACCAGCTCCTGGTTTTACAGAAGAACCCCCCGCCCGGGCTTCGCCACTTCCCAGACTTGCTACGCCTTCTCCTCCGGCTCATCACTGAAATAAAATGTTCGAAAAGTTAAAATAAAATAAATACAATTATATATTTCTCCTTTTTTTTTAAATCATATACGGCGCTTGACTGTGGAATTTGAGGTCCGAATGAGGAAATGCACCCCCACCCCCACCAGCTGCATGTTCTCCGCAACCAGCTCAGAACCCTCCGCCCGGACTTCGCTGCGCCTTCTTCCCACCAAACACATCACCAGGACAGGGACCGGCCCACATATAACAGATGCCAGGGGTCAGCTGCGATGTCACCCAACCCACCGACCCATTTTGAAAACATGAGTGTAATGCACATGTGAGTCAGAGGGTCTCCCAGAAACCCCACGGTGGCCGGTGTGCGCCAGCTAAGGTGGGATCCTGGCGTCACGGGGCCCAGAGGCACATGGGCAGCAACATCAATGGATCATAACGAACCCCGATGTCCAAAACCAGAGGGGGGGGGGGGGGGTCCCCAGCAAATCATACCCAAGTAATACCAGTATTTTCCGACGTCATCCAGTCTGCTTACTGGATAACAAATCTCACAACACAGAATTTTAACGTGACGAGAAATCTCGCTAAATTACATCTCGTCACATGAGATCTGGCAACATCTTAAAAAAAAAATCAGTGTTTTAAAATCTGTGTTATACTAGTTTTGTTCATGGAACTGAGCTGTGGAAATAAACACACGTCAAAAAGTAAATGATTTTTTTAAAAAAATTGTTAATTGTTCTGCAAATTGTTTCATACTATTTCTTATTTTGTAATTATTATGATTTTTTTTTTCATTTTGTTGCTCATTTTGTTTATTTTTTTCTACATTTTGTTTTTTATTTTAGTATTTTCCTTCAATTTTGTTCCGTTTGTGTCTTACATTGTTCATGTTACTTATTATTTTTGTTGATTTATTCATTTTTTTGTTCATTTTTATTGATCACTTGGGCTGTTTTTCTTCATTTATCTAATTTTTTTCTTATTGTGGAACTGCTAAAGTCTTATGGATCAAAAACAATAGTTATAATGGAAGTAATAGTGTGTTTTGGAACACTTTGGAGACAGATTCTTTTCTTTATAATGTGAAGATTTTAGTTCATGTAAAAATGAACTACTTTTGAATTCTAATCTTATTTAAACGCTGAAAAATAATGTCATTTTTTATCACAAAATGCAAAGTGTGTGTAAAAAAGGTTCATTCTATTCTATTTCACTCAAGCTTCTAGATGTATTTTATTGTTTTTATTCTGTTTTGTAGTAGTAGTAAGGCTTATATTTCCAGCCCAGTGTTGTAGAAATAACTGCAGCTTCTTCTACTTCATCCACTTAAAACAGGGGTGTCCAAATCCAGTCCTCGAGGGCCAGTGTCCTACATGTTTTAGATATTTCCCTCTTGCACATGATTCATTTTGACCCGTTAAATAATTAAAATAAGCAACAAAATGAACCAAAGCAATCAAATGAATGAATAAACTGACTAATAATTAATAAAATGAACAAGATAAGACAAAGTTTTTGTTCATTTTGTTGCTCATTGTTCATTTTTCTACATTATACTTTTTTATTTTTACGATGTTTTCTTTCATTTTGCTCCATTTGTGTCTTATTTTCTTCATGTTACTAATTATTTTGTCAGTTTATTATTCATTTTTGTTCATTTTATTGATGACTTTGTCCATTTTTGTTCATTTTATTGCTTATTTTAATGATTTTTTACTGTAGAACTGTTAAAGTTTCAGAAGTTAAAGGGTTAAACTGTATCATGTTGGTGAGGGGACTATCTAAAACATGTAGGACACCCCTGACCCCCTCATTTTGTGTTTGTACAGGTTGTGTTTTCAGTCTCAGGTCAAAGGTGAGACAGAGCGAGAGCGCCTCCTGCTGGCGTACCAGGTGAATGACAACGTTCAGCAAGGACACTTCCCTGTCAATAAAGAACTGGCTCTGGAGGTCGCTGCCCTGATGGCTCAGGTCTGCAAACATACATACATGTACACTACTGGAGTTACACAGCTGCAAGGAAAAGTACTCTGTTTGTGTACTTAAGTAGATTTATTAGGTATCTGTACCTTTGTTTTACTACATTTTCAAACTACTGTGAGTGGCTTTAGATGGAAAATCAGACATTTCAGTGTCATAATTATGATTTTTATGTCATGATTACAACTTTATCTCATACTTTTGATTAATTTATGTCACAATTTTGACTTTATCTCATAATTCAGACTATTTTTCTCATAATTATGCTTACTTTTAATGTCATATTTATAACTTTATCTCACAATTTTGACTTTTAATCTTAAAATTATGTTTTTTTAACTCAGTAAAAGTACTTCATTACTGTACTTAAGTAGATTTATTAGGTATCTGTACTTTACTAGAGGATTTGTTTTACTGGGAAATGTTGACATTTTCAAACTAAATGGATGTTTTAGAGGGAAAATCAGAAATGTCAGTATCATAATTATGACTTTTATCTCATGGTTGAAACTTTATCTCATACTTTTGATTTATTAATATTAGAATTTTGACTTTATCTCATATTTCTCATAATTCTGCATTTTTTTTTAATCTCATATTTATAACTTTATCTCACAATTTTTACTTTTACTCTCATAATTCTGCATTTTTTTACTCAGTAAAAGTACTTCATTACTGTACTTAAATAGATTTATTTTTCTGTAAACTTGACTTTTCCTCCCTACATTAGTTCATAAATATTTGTACTTTATACTCCTTATATTCTCAGAATAGACTCGTTACTTTTCAAACTAAATAGATGTGACAGTACGAAAAATAAACGACTTCAAAGGGGAACTCAGAGAAACTGTGACTTTATATATTATAATTATGACTTTTATCTCAAAACTGTGATTTTTTTTATTTCAGTATTTTGCCTTTTTTTCTTAATTGTGCCATTTTATCTCATTATTCTCATAAAATTAATCTATTACTGAATATTTTTTTTACTTTTTATCCCATAATTATACATTTTTTTATCCCTTACTTAACTTTTTATCTCATAATTATGTCATTTTATCTCAAAATTTCTACTCAATTTTTTTCACAAATATCCTATCTCATATTTATGACTTTTTTTTTACTCAATTGTGACTTCTTCTTTTTTTTATCCCCTTTTTTCCTAAATTTTCTGTCCATATCCACTAAACTGAGTAACTGTGACCTGATTAAACACATTATCTACACAGTTACTCACTTTTAAAGGTTTCAATTTTGAAAGATTTTCCAATTTTTTCCTGGTTAACTAAATATTATTTCAATCATGGCAAAAAAATGAAGGAGTAATAAATAAAGGAATAAAGGAATCTTTTACCAGAGTATTTTTTCACACCAGTAGCTGTACTTCTACTTAAGTACAGTACTTTTACCACCTCTATTGGAGTCAAGTTCTGCAGAAACTGATGACATTTTCAATAATAAAATAGAATAGAAGGTCTTTATTGATCCCACAACTGGGAAAGTGTTTAGCCCAATTGGTCTATTTTGAATATACGTATATATATATATATATTTATATGATGGTCAAATGGTTGAAATGTTAAAGATTGCGACACTTCTAACAGTTGTTATATATGAGTCAAAGCTGTTTTCAGGACCCCCCCTTTATGTCCTCTTGCAGGTTGAACATGGTGATTTGGAGCGTCCTGCCCCCTCCTCTCCCTCCTCTCCCTCCTCCCCCACTGCCTCCCCTCAACCCAAATCTCAGCTCATTCTACTCCAGGCCTTGGAGCGATTCTTCCCCAAACGCTACAGACAGGAATGCAGCTCAGAACAGCTCAGGTAAAAAGTGCATTTAATGGGAAAGGGGGACGATCACTGACACCGTATTATCACAATCAGAACTTTCCTGTTTTTAAGTATTTGGTAGGTTGTCTCATGTCTCTGTCAAGCATGGACTAGTTTTTGCACTTTTTACCTCTGTCAAGGTTTAGGTTTTTGTCAGTTTGTTATGGACGGAACTTGGTGAAATTTTCAGGGTAGGTTTTTAATGGGGAGATCTGGAAATGATTAGATTTTGGTGGTGATCACGGAGGAGGAGGAGGAGGAGGGGGGGGGGGGGTCAAGATAACTATGGGTGGATTTTGATGACATTTTCTGGGTGTGTTGGGGGTGTCACAAGGAACAAATAACTACATTCTGGTGGTGATCTGGATTCTAGATCACTTTAAAATTTATTCCGCATGTACTGCAATGTGGGTGGCACGATGGTGCAGTGAAGAACCCTGGTTTTAATCCCACACCAGACCTTTCTGTGTGGAGTTTACATGTTCTCCTCATGTCTGCGTAGGTTTTCTCCAGTTTCCTCCCACCATCCAAACACATGCACTGATAGGTTAATTAGTTAATCTAAATTATCCATAGGTGTGAATGTGAGAGTGATTGTTTGTCTATATATGTTCAGCCCTGAGATGAACTGGAGACTCATACAGGGTGTACCCCGCCTTCACCCATTGTAGCTGGATTAGGCCCCCAGTGACCCCCATGACCCTAGTGAGGTTAAAGTGGGTTCAGATGATGAGTACAGTACAAGTACCGCAATGAAAAATTTCAAAGTGATCCAGAATCCAGGATCTCTTCCGGATCATCACCTAAATCGAATCATTTGTTCCTTGTGACACCCCCAACACACCCGGAAAATGTCATCAAACCCCCCCCCCCCTCTCTCTGTGATCACCACCAAAATCTACTCATATCCAGATCTCCCCTTTACCAACATACCCTGAAAATTTCTCAAGGTCCGTCCATAACTTTTGGAGTTATCTTGCTAAGTGACAGACAGACAAACTCTGGCAAAAACAGATGGGACCTCTCTTCCTTCAGAGGGGGGAGGTCTTCCTTGGGCTGCCTAGATTTGCACTCTGAGTGCTTTTCTAGTTGTTGTTTTTTTTTTCTTTTAATAATAACTCATCTGTTCTTCAATAAACAGGTTATGGTTGCAGCCCAGAGCACCACTGGGTGAATAGTGCTTTTAATTCATTTATTGTTGCTTAATTTGCATGTGGTGGCGTATGGCACATTTAATACACCCCCCCCCCCCAAAAAAAAAAAAAAAGGGGGGGGGGGTGTTAGTTTTGGTTCGTTTGTTTGTTTTTTCAGCAGGTTTACACAAAAACTAGTGGACCACTTTCTATGCCATTTTCAGTAAAGGTGTGAGGTTGTCTAGAATATGTCCCAGTACATTTAGGTGAATTTAGGTCAAAGGTCACAGTCACTAAAAATGTGTTTTCACAATGATAAGAGACAAAGCGAATCAGGTAAAATGTGTGTGATGGGGGCGGGGTTAGCACCACTCGTGGTCATGTGGTCAGGTTTTATTTCCTGTGTCTTGTTCCCACCTGTAGTTTGTTTACTTGCTGCTCCGTCTGTAAACAACGTTCCTGACGGATAAATAAAGTGAACGATTGATTTGATTGATTGAATAATGGACCAGAACGCTGTTAGTTCATGTTATTTTTCATCAAACTCAGCAGAGGTTGAACACTGTGCTCCTGTTTTGTGTTTTTTTTTTTTTTTGTCTTCGTGCAGAGACCTTTCTGAGCGTCTGGCCACTAAGTGGTCGATGCTACGTGGGTGCAGTGCATCCGAGTGTGTGAGAATTTACCTAACTGTGGCTCGCAAGTGGCCTCTGTTTGGAGCCAAGCTCTTCAGCGCTAAGGTGAGTATTGATGTTGTGCAACAGAAAAGATCAAAGCTGCTCCTCACAGAGGTGTCATATAGAAGGAGGATCCTCTGGAGCCAAACCAACCTGTTTTACAAAGTGTTTAAAGGTCAAACATGAAACCATTTACTGCCTCAACTGTTCCCATTTTCCACCAGAGGAACATTCTAGAGCAGAGGTGTCCAACTCATTTTAGTTCTGGAGCCACATTCAGCTAAATTTGAGCTGAAATGGACCAAAGCAATGAAATTATAATAATGTGAACTCCAATATTTTCTCTATACTTTAAAGCAGGGGTCTCAAACATGCGGCCCGGGGGCCAAATGCGGCCCACCAAAGGTTCCAATGTGGCCCATGGGATGAATGTGCAAAGTGCAAAAATTCCACAGTTAAGGTTGTAGCACTGATTTTAGTTCAGGTTCCACAAACAGACCAATATGTTCTACAGTCAAATTATAGTAGAATAATCTACAAAAAAGAATGACTCCATATTTTCTTTACATTTTGATGTGAAAATAATTTACATTATGCCCGTAAATAATGTTGTCATAGTGCAAAAAATAACGTTAAATAAGGAAAATATTTATACTTAAGAATTATCTTATAAGAATAAAATGTGAAAATACTGAAGAAATATGAACCAAAACTTTCAAAAGAAAATTAAGCACAATTTTAACAATTTAGTGTCTTTGTAGTAGATCTGATCCATAATGTACTGAGGCATAATATTGTTAGAATTGCACAGATTTTTCTTGAGATATTTCATTTTTTTTCAGGTTATTCACACCTTTCTTGTTGGATAGTAAGTGTGTGTCTTAAAACAGAGACAAAAATGTGGAATTGTCTTTTTTTTTCTCAGTTATTATGCTATTATTTTACTGGTCCGGCCCACTTGAGTTCAAATTGGGCTGAATGTGTGTCAATAAACTGTCCTTTCAAACAATATGAATAATATAAACAAACGGAAAGAATTAGTTTAATTTTAACAGTGTTCTGCTTCGGTTTATCATTTTCACATCTTCATTTTAACTCAAATTCCAATGTAAAAACATTTACTATCAGACATAATATTGATAAAATTGCACTTCTCTTTAAACATCCCTTTAAAATGTATTTTTACACTTTTGGGAAGAAATTCTACTTTTTCTGTAAATATGTGAAAATATTTACATTAAAAAGAGAAAATAATTGGTTATTATGACAGTATTTTACTGGTCTGACCCACTTCAGACTGAATTGGTCTGAATATGGAACCTGAACTAAAATTATTGTTTTAAACAATGAAAATGTTTACATCAATAAACTGTCCTTTCAAACAATATGAATAACATAAACAAATGGAAAGAATTAGTTTAATTTTAACAGTGTTCTGCTTCAGTTTATCAGTAACACTTTATAATACCTACACACAATTCACTGTGTATTAACCATTTATTACCCATTTATAAATGATTGTTCATTATGTATTAACCATTTGTTACCTGTTTGTTAATGTCTTGTAAAGGTTCATACTAGTGTAAATGTAAAATTAGATTATTTTTAACCAACAGGTGCAGTGTTTACAATTGTTTCTTTGTTTACCTGTAAAGCAGATATACAAACACTGCACCTGTTGGTTAAAAATAATCTAATTTTACATTTACACTAGGTAACAAATAGTTAATACATAATGAACAATCCATTTATAAATGGGTAATAAATGGTTAATACATAGTGAATTGTGTGTAGGTATTATAAAGTGTTACCGTTTCACATCTTCGTTATAACTCAAATTCCAATGTAAAAACATTTACTATCAGACATAATATTGATAAAATTGCACTTCTCTTTAAACATCCCTTTAAAATGTATTTTTACATTTTTGGGCAAAATTCTACTTTTTCTGTAAATATGTGAAAATATTTACATTTACAAAGAGAAAATAATTGGAGTTGTAAATATTTCTAGGTTATTATGACAGTATTTTACTGGTCTGACCCACTTCAGAGTGAATTGGTCTGAATATGGAACCTGAACTAAAATGATTGTTGATATATTAACACCTAATTGATCCCAAGGGCCAGACATTAGTGATTGGATGGCATCACTTCACAGCAGCTGGAGTCCATCAATGACTCGTGTCAACAGGTCTAGTGAAAACAAGTATGTCAAACTAGAACAAACACTATCTTTCAACAGAAGAAAAACAAAACCAAACAAAAAAAAAACACCATCTTTGGATTGGACGTTGACCCTGACACGGTCATTCATCATGCCTCTTACACACACATGTTGAACTAGTCTTTAGAGCAGCCACGAGGCTTCCCAAAACTTCCACCTGAAACATGATCTGTTTTCTGTTGGCTTTTTTCTGCAGCCTGTCCCTCCTTCTCCTGTTGAGCAGAGCCAGGTGTGGTTAGCAGTCAATGAGGATGGATTGTGTGTACTGGACTACACCATGGTGACTTTCACACTCCAAATACTTCCACCATCACACACTGGCTACGTTTACATGATGGGGTTTTTTTTTTTTTTTTCCTTCCAAATTATTTATTCTGATTAAAATAATTCAGAATTAAAGCTGTTTCCTTCATATTTGGATGGAAATGTTCATTCTGACACAATGAAAAGTAACAAACAGACCCAAACGCAGTACGCTGAGTCAGGGATACGTTTTTACATTATTTATTAATAATAACGGAATTAACACAGACCTCCACCAAGGTAGACACCCCCCCCAAAAAAAAAAAAATCTAATAATTTGTTCCTTGTGACACTCCCAACACATCCTGAAAGTTTCATTCATATAATAAAGTGTAAATGTAAATGTTAATACTACTAATACTACTACTACTAGTAGTACTACTACTATATAATAATAATAATAATAATAATAATAATAATAATAATAATAATAATAATAATAATTAGAAAAGCACTTATAGAGAGCAGACCTCCACCAAGGTAGCCCCCCTCTCTCTCCAATAATTTCTAGATCTCCCCATTACCAACTTACCCTGGAAATTTCATCAAAATCCACCCATAACCTTTTGAGTTATCTTGCTAACTAACTAACTAACTAACTAACTAACTAACTAACTAACTAACTAACTAACTAACTAACTAACTAACTAACTAACTAACTAACTAACTAACTAACTAACTAACTAACAGACAAACTCTGACAAAACCATAACCTCCTGGGCAGAAGAAAGCTTTCTCTTCCACTCCGTTGGTTTGGTTTGGTTTGGTTTGGTTTGGTTTGGTTTGGTATGCTTTTTTTTGGGCCATTTCCACCGTAAAGGGTGCCAAAATAACAGATCCAAACTGTCCCACTTTTTGTCACCCTTCCCTTGCTCCAAAGCGACCCATGTGGGCGGAGCTAAACAGACTGCATCCTTTTAAAGCAGGTTCAGACGACGAGATGAGACGAAAGTGGCATTATAAATAAATAAGTCATAAATATGAGATTTAAAGCAACATAATTATAAGATAAAAAGTCGAAATTGTCAGATGTAACAAAAGTGATAAACATGACATTAAAGAAATGCATAATTTAAATATAGAAAGTCAAAATTGTGAGGTAAAAACTCATTATGATAGATGGAAAAAACAGAATAAGGAAATAAAAAGGAATAAACTCAAAATTATGAGATAAAAAATCATAAATATGAGATATGAAATGCATAATTAAAAAGTAAAAAGTCTCAATTCTCAGATAAAAAGTCACAATGGTGACATAAAAGTCATAATTATGACATAAAAACTCACAATTTCTCTCCTCCACTGATTTTCCCTCTGAACTCATTTATTTTTCGTACTGTCACGTCTGTTTAGTTTGAAAAAGTAACAAGTCTATTGTGAAAATGTATAAAGTACAGATATTTATGAACTAATGTAGGGAGGAAAAGTCAAAAGTTTCCATAAAAATAAATCCTCAAATAAAGTACATATACCTAAAAAAATCGACTTAAGTACAATAATGAAGTAGTTTAACGTAGTTCCTTCCACCTCTGGCTGACAGACAACACTTCCAACAGTTAAATTATGTTTGAATGAGCGCTGTTATTTTAACACAACCCACATTGATCCATTTCAGTCTTGGTTTGGCAGTCGCAGTCCTCATGTACTTTCATAAAATCACAGAAAAAAAAGATGATGATGAGAATCACAAGAAGTGCCTGGGAATGATGTCACGCTTCATTACACTCAATTTGCACGACGAAAAAAGCAGAAACCAAAATGATTCCTGATTGGATTGTAGATTTTATTCTGAAAGGCAATAAAACCTGAGTATGTTCTCTTCATTTGAGCCGTTTCATGACACTTTTTACACTGACACCGCTTTTCATTTTCAGCACACGTTGGTCACATACTCTTACCAGTCTGTGATTACCTTTGGTGGTTGCCGTGACGACTTCATGGCAGTCATGAGCCAACAGAGGGAGCCTGTGGTAGGGAAGAAGAGCGTGGAAAAGCTGGTGTTTGCAATGGCTAAACCAAAGGTAAGAGGCAAAAGTACTGCCATTCTGTACTTAAGTAGAAGTACAGCTACTGATTCAACTGCTTTACTGAAGTAAACATTAAAAAAAAAGTGCAACTTCTCAATTGTAATGAAGTGCAAAAGTAAAAAAAAAAAAAAAAAAAAAGATGAAATATATAATAATACTTCTTTAACTAGGAAAAACCAGAAAAGTTTCCAAAGCATCCAAAAATAAAGCCTTTAAATATGAGATGAGAAATCCTTAATTATGAGAAACAGTGGAATTCATGATATAAAATGGCATAGTTGAGATTTTAAAAGAGTTATCATTATGAGATGTTAAAAAGTAATAAATATGAGGTAATAAATGCATAATTCTAAGATAAAATGTAAAAATGTGAGATCAAAAGTCAGAAATATGAGATAAGAAATCCATAATTATGATTGTCTATAATTGTGCCATTTCATGGTATGAAATGACACAATTGATAAAAAATTATCATTATGCTATGATAAGTCAAAATTATCAGATAAAACATCAGTATTGTTAGATTAAAAAGTCAAAGTTGTGAGATAAGTCAAAATTGTGAGATAAAAAGTAAAAATTATGAAATTAAAAGTAAAAATTGTGAGATAAAAAGTCATAAATATCAGATAAGAAATCTATAATTATGGGAAATAGTGGAATTCATGATATAAAATGGCACACTTGAGATAAAAAGTTATAATGAGATATTTAAAAAAGTGATAAATAGGTTGTGTTTTGTTTTTTGTTTTTTTAAAAAAAGCATAATTCCAAAATAAAACAACTCAAATTTGTCAGATGAAAAGTCAAAATTATGACATAAGTAAGATAAGTGGAATTCATGATATAAAATGGCACACTGAAGATAAAAAATCATTGTGAGATATTTTAAAAAGTGATTAATATGAGGAAAAAAAATAAAAAGTCAAAATTTTTAGATACACTGTAGATTTTGCAGTGTTAATTTGGAGACAATGGGACCAAATACACTCTAGAAGAAGTTACATAAACTCTCTAAGTGTTGATTTAACACTGCAAAATTTACTGTGTAGAGTCAAAATTATGAGATAAAAAAAGCCACAATCGTGAGATAAAAGTCATAATACTATAAACTATAAATACTCTCCTCCGCTGATTTTCTCTCTGAAGTCACTTATTTTTCGTACGATCACATCTGTTTAGTTTGAAAAAGTAACGAGTCTATTCTGAGAATATAAGGAGAATAAAGTACACATATTTATGAACTCATGTAAGGAGGAAAAGTCAAAAGTTTCCCGAAAAAAAATACTCCAGATACCTTAAAAAAATCTACTTAAGTACAGTAATGAAGTACTTTTACTGAGTTACTTCTACGTCTGGGTATAAGTACATCTGTCTTAATATATGAGTGTATTATGTGTGTTTTTATTGTTATTTGTGTCAGATTTTGGAGCTGACTCTGCTCATGGCCAGCTACATTAACCACTGGAACCCCAGCCAACAGTCGTCCCCACACCAGCCCCCCCACGGACACTGGGACATCGACAGCAGACACTTCCCCTCCATGAACTACACCACCAAAGGTCCCACTCTACTGTGAAACACATGACACACTAACTACAGGGAGGCGTGGTTACTACGGTTACCATGGAAGCATCATCTGTGTGGGGTTTGCATGTCCATGTTCTTCCCTCTTAGAGAACAGGTACTAGGAGATTATTTTTTTAATATGTTATGAAGATTAAGGTTTAGAAATGTTAGGGTTGCTTTTTTTTTGTCAGACTATTTATTTGTACAACAAAAGAGTGTTACAGCTCTGCTTCATTTAGGTGTAAGGTTACGTTCAAAAATGGATGTTAACAATTCCAATACTACAGTGGTCTCATGTCTGGCTGCTACACATTACACTTGAGTTTTCACTGGCTCCGTTGCCATGGTGATTTGTGACGAAACAAAAACATTTTATGTCGGTCGACTGTTGTGTCTCTATTTCATTTATGGCACAAAATGCAAATATACTTTTTACTTTTGTACTTTATTACAATTGAGAAGTTGTACTTTTTTTTACTTTTACAAGTCGGATTAGTACTTTTACTTTTACCAGAGTATTTTTATCCACACAAGTAGCTGTACTTCTACTTCAGTACAGAATGGGAGTACTTTTACCACCTCTGATTATGGTGAAACTATAACATTAGCTTAGCCTTGTAACTAAAAACACTACAAAGGAAATGATCAGATCTCAGTGCACTAACATACACAGTATAGTGGCATGGAAATGGTACATAATAATAATAATAATAATAATAATAATAATAATAATAATAATAATAATAATAATAATAATAATAATAATAATAATAATAATAATATTAATAACAACAATAACAATAATAATAATAATAATAACAACAGTAACAACAACAATAATAATAACAATAACAACAATAATAATAATAATAATAATAATAATAATAATAATAATAATAATAATAATAACAATAACAATAATAATAATAATAATAACAACAACAACAATAATAATAATAATAATAATAATAATAGTAATAACAATAATAACAATAATAATAACAATAATAATAATAATAATAATAATAATAATAATAATAATAATAATAATAATAATAATAATAATAAGAATAATAACAATAATAATAATAACAATAATAATAATAATAATAATAATAATAATAATAATAATAATAATAATAATAATAATAATAATAATACATGTGTGATATTTTAGCAGCCAGACATGTTGATTTGACACTTTCTTGAATAGAAAAAAAGATCTTTAAAACGCAGTGTTTTAGTCGTCAGGTCACTGCTGTCACTGCTGTGTTCTTTAACATCCTACATAAAATAACTAAAGAGCTAACATAATATTTTTAATGACTTGAATCGTTTTGGATTAAACCACTGTCTCGCTTTTGTCCATCTTAGATATTTATTTGATTTTCTATGTGTTTACTGTAGGCTTTTTTTTAAATAGAAAACTTCTTGCTTCCTTTATGTAGCATGGTAATTTAAAAGCAGAGTATGTCGGTTACTGTATCTATTATTATTATTATTATTATTATTATTATTATTATTATTATTATTATTATTATTATTATTATTATTATTATTATTATTATGTGTTACAAATGCTTGAAAGATGGGTCTGTATGTGTCTTTTAATACAATAAACGGTACAGTAGAGTGTTGTTTTTTTTTTACTTATCCATCCATCTACATATGGGAGCTCAGACATGAATGAATGAATGAATGAATGAATGAATGAATGAATGAATGAATGAATGAATGAATGAATGAATGAATGAACTGTATTTGTGTCACAGTTCTGTCTTTATCTTTTCTTCTGAATCCTTTTCCAGTTCAGGCAGGGGTGGAGTGTTTTGTTCACTGTAGGGGGGGTGATGACCTTTAGTGAGCCTTGTATATAGTCCTAGTATAGGTAATGTTAGTGTTCATTCATGGTTTTAATTAGTCCTCCTCATGTTAATCTTCCTTGAGCCATAGACATTTTGTTTGTATTTTAATGTATTTTATACTTTGTGTGTTTATGTTTTCAGATTGTTTCTGTATAAAAGTACACTATAGACTCCTTCACAGTCAACATCATTCAAACGTTAGAGAAAGTTGAGCACGCAGACCGGACAAAAAAAAAAACTGCATAGAAACGCTGTTGCTTCTATAAATGACAGACCTAAAGCAGAACTAGAAATGTCTAATTGTTGTGTCGTCAGTTGTTAGAATTGTTACAAGGACAGAGTTAAACTGTATAGAATTTCATCTGGATCTCATCCATTTAAAGAAAAAAAAAATCTACCATGTCTATGGTTACAAGTGATCCAGCGTGTGGACTGGGATGAGAGCACGATCAGGAATGACCGTTTGTCTGTCCTTCACAATCTAAACACAATCTGGACCTTGAATAAAATTGCAACAGCGAGGACGAACAACAGCAACTTCCTCAGTTCAGTAGGATGTTTATTCTGCCATACATGTGCACCACAACAAAGATTTTATCATGTACTACGTACAAAACATTTGCTGTTTTGTACGTAGTTTTTACAGCAGCGGCTATACTTTCTCCGTACACTCAGGAAAATCAATCTCTCACAACAGCACCTGTACTCCTTCTATCGCTGCTCCATTGAAAGCATCCTCACATATGGCATTCTGTCCTGGTACGGTAGCAGTTCAGCTGCAGACAAAAAGACACTGCAAAGGACCATAAAAACTGCCCAAAACATCATTAATCAACAGCTACCTACCATGGACACCATCTACAACTCTCGAAGCTTACAAAAATCACATAACATTCTCAAGGACCTGTTCCATCCAGCCAACCACCTGTTTGAACTGTTACCCTCAGGAAAACGTTACCGGTCCATCAGAACACACACTACAAGATTCATGAACAGTTTTTATCCCAAAGCCATCACCATACTAAACGCTGATATGAAGACGTAATCCATAAATCACATCTCATGCAATGCAGCACTTTATCACTGTATCTCTTGCACTGTATGAATGAGAATGGATGGGGGTTTTTATGGTTTTGTATTTTTATGGTTTTGTATTTATTGTTGTGTATTTTAATGTATTTTAACTACTTTTTATTATTATTCTGCCTTTTATGATCCAGTATGCGAGTGCACTGAATTTCGTTGTATACTGTACAATGACAATAAATTTCTATCTATCTATCTGTTAGAAAATCAAGTTTGTAGTCACATCTAAATTTAAATAAGTAAGCGTGTATTTATTGGATTTATAGGGGTGGGAAGGTTTATATGAATTTCTTCTGTTAAATTAATTTTAATATGTAATTATGTAAATTGTGATCATGTAAATCATGGTCATCTGTCCATTTACATGTTAAAATCAGTATTAAGACTGTAACATCAACCTGTCCTGGGACTACAGGTGGAAATGAGCATTTTTGCTATAACCTGGTACAATGCACCTTTCCTTTGTGGTCAATGTAAAATTGTACACTGTCCCTGTATAAAATAAAAATGAAAAAAATTAAAGGAAGTTATCTGTATATATAAGTTTATATATAATGGTTTATATATAAAGTTTATATATAATATAATAAAGTTCATTGTAAAGCACCCAGGCTTTGTACATAGGAACCTTCTGGACCTGACGGTGACTTGGTAACATTTTTAACTTCAGTCACAGATGTTTACGTCTATGTCTGTTTAAAACATATTTTACACATACGCACATATAACAGTAGGCGCTAAGTTTTCATTAGCATACATAGAATGCTTGTCAGTTAAGTACGTATATGTTAGGCTATTGTATGCTAGGAAACTTACCAACATCCGTCCACTCTTTTATCAAGTAAGTATCCAGTAGGTGATGCTAACTTTTAAATGCTAATTTATTTATGTAGCATTCTAGATCTGGAAAAGACACAGATGTATCATAAACTGACAGCTCATACTGGTCTACGGACAGCGCCATTGTTTCTTAGACCTGGCTGCGCGCGCATCCTAGAAGCATTCTGTTTGTAGACAAACATGCTGTGTGTCACTTACGGGGTACGTGAGGCAAGATGCGTTCACGAACCCTGGGAATTTTAGTTAGCCGGCGTACAGGGGTTGACGGTTACTTTGTAGCAAGAGTGAAGCATGCGAGATGAACTTTACGAACTCAATACACTCAACAAACCGGGGCACATTTACAGTTATTTTATTATATACAATTAAATCTAAAAAAAAAAAAAAATCAGTTGTGGCTTCAATGGGTCCCTGATGCATGTGGGCCCCTGATCCATGTGGGCCCAGGGCGAGCCTGTAAATAAAATGTACCATTATTATTATTATTATTATTATTATTATTATTATTATTATTATTATTATTATTATTATTATTATTATTATTATTATTATTATTATTATTATTATTGTGACAAAAACTAAAATAAAAAAAAACATTTTTTTAACTGAAATAAAAAAAAACTTCTAAAAAAGATCGCTAATTAAAACTGGATTGTGTGCTTAAAAAAAACTAACTACTGGAGGAAGATAAAAGCTATCAAAAAAGTTTGACCAAAACTAAAATAAAACTAAGCATACAGAAGAAAACAATAACTCATTAAAACTAGCAAACTTGCTCTAAAAACGAATTAAAACTAACTGAATTAGAGAAAAAAAAAGTCAAAACAAACTAAAACTGTATTGTAAATTGTATATTGTAACTATAATGAAATGTTTAAACCTATAATAACCCTGTTCCACAGTCTGCAGGTTTTACTGGACTGCAGTTTGTATGGGTAGAACCTGCTCTGCTTCTTCTTCTCCAAACAGGGTCAAAGTACTAATGGTACTTTCCTGCCAAATATATGCTGTAAATTGCACATTTTTATAGTTTGTCTGAGGTTCTTGTTCCGTAGTTGCTCTTATACAAAACCAAAGACTCATTGCAGGGCTCACTACTCAATTTTTGGACGTCTCTGTTGCTCCTCAAAAACATATATTTTTTTCCATGGTGCCGTATGGCTCAGGTCATGTGTTTTATAAGAGTAAAACATCATATTGAATTTAAAGTAAAAGATCCCAGTGTTGTGGAAAACACGAGCGTCTTATAATTAATATTTCACAGTGTTTTACAAGCTGACTTAATCAGTATATACCATACGTTAAAGGAATTATAAGTCAGCCACCATTTGAAAAACAATATTTACTTAAAAAAATAAGAAAAGTATGAACGTGAATGAAAAACTAGCTTAAAGAACCATGTGATTTTTCCCTACAGCAGGCATGCCCAAAATCAATCACTCCCTGCGGCTTCAATTTTATAATGTATTATTTATGGCCTGCTCAGTCTGTCCAACACAATAAATAAATCATAAAAAGACTCAAAATGCAGTTCCTCCTTTAACCTGATGGTGGCAGCACTATTCTCCGAAAGTGACAAATTGGCTTGTGGTCGGTTGCTCAGTTCGCGTTGCCTGTTGCAGTTCTGCAAGCAACTAGGGGGCGGGGCTTCAGATGTTGTCAGTCCAGACGGACACATCATAACAGTAGCCATTGTTGTTTCCATTAGACCCACTGTAATAATTTAGCTAAACTATATAATTCATGACTAAATGAGTGATTGTGATAAATGAAGAACCACTCATAAACACAACCATAAGATCATCATATTTAATCATTATTTATTTACCTATTTGGTACGTTTGAACAAATAAGTAGAAGTTTATTTTGGAGGTAAAGAGGTGTAAGCTATATATAGGTGCTGTATTTATAACTTGTTTTCCCCCTTCACCATGAATCACTTTGTGTTACTTCTGTTTATATGCTGCATAAACATAGAGCACAGAGCCCCTCCTTCTGGGTCCATAACATCCTTAAAACACAGCATCTCCATGGGTCAGGAGCTCCGCTTTGATGATGCTTGGTTCCAGAGTTACTTCAGACTGGATAAAAGTCTGATGTTCTGATGACCTCCTCAACAAACCGCAGACCGCAATTATCACTTTCTACTCCATGATCTCTTGCTATATTTTTTTTCCCACTTTGAGAATCCAGATCACCTTGCATCTGGCCGTCACCGCAGTCATTTGCGTAAAAGTTACATTTCTCAACTTTTCGCCGTCACTCACTTCGCTCAGTTCGTCCCTCGTCGCCAGCGGACATAGAAAATGAATGGCAGCTCGTCGCTCAGATCACCCTTGTTACTTTCGATGTGAACGGCCTTTAACTCTATCTGACTTTGGCGTGAACCGTTCTCACTAATGGCGGCTGTAAATAGAAAGAGAAAAATTGACAGTGAGGGCTGTCTCTTCCAGGACAGAAGGTATCATGAATCATAATCACATTTCATTTCTGTTTTTCACTATGTACTTCCTTAAAAAATAACAAGTCTGTCATTACATTTTTACTACTTTACTTTGCAGTTATTCTGTATTGACACTTTAAACCATGCTCAAAGTCTGGTCTGGGGGGCCAATCACAACCGATCAGAATTCATACGGCCCTGCAGCTTCAGTTTTATAATGTATTATTTATGACCTGTTCAGACTGTCCAACAATAAATAAAGAATAAAAGTTTCAAAATGCAGTTCCTCTTTTGACCTGTTGGTGGCAGCACTACTCTAACACTATATGCTTTGCAGTGAACTCTTCTCACTAATGGCACCTGTAAATAAAAAGAGAATAATTGACAGTGAGGGACGTCTCTTCTTAACCTGACTCACTTCATCTGGCTGCCTTTCAGTACTCTCACGCAACCATCTGAGTACCATGAGGTTCAGGTTTTCTTCAAAAAAAAGGAGCCAATCAGTGTTGCCGGGTGGGATTACCCTATGACTGGGCAGTGTGAGGAGGTTAAGTCACGCCCTTCTACTGCACGTCCATGGGTGCTGAGCTCACAAAAAAAATTTAATGGGATTGAATGGGGCGAGTCAAGCTAAATTCTGATTCTGTTTGAAAAGTGCTGTGAAATTGAAATGATAGCTGTTAATAAGACATATTTAATGTGGCATAGGCATGGGAAACAAATGTGACGTTAAGTTTTATGTGGGCTTAGTAAGGGACTACAATTCATCATGTATGTGACGTCACACCCCACTCAGCTGTGGTGTGGAGTTTGTGGTGATGTCACATGTGCGACAGGTGTGTAGTCCAAATTATTAAGGGGTTTTACTCACAATTGAGTCAGCCGTTGGTTAACAGAAGCAGTTGAAACACACATCAATATTTATCATTTATTACATGGGTGTAAAATTGTATATGGACGCTATGGACATGTCCACACCAAAATTTCTAAAATGTCCATACCAATTTTGAATAGGAAATTACACAACATTCCGGAAACAAAAGGTACATTTTCCCCTCCTCAGTTCTCCCTCTCGGAAACGGCATGTCATTGGTCAGGACAGCGTTACTATCTGTTGCTTTCGTCAATGAAAATTTTGACTAAATATTGTCGTCAATGAACCTTTATCATCTGACAAAGACTAGACAAGATGCAAATGCTGGTTTTGTGATGATAACTATAAATAATTAAATATATAATGCAATATAGATGACAAATAAATATGAGATGAAAGGTGGCTTAAGAAAATATGAATGCCTTTTAGTTTTTTTATAACAAAAAAGGAAATGAGACGTTATTTCAAGTCTTATATGCACATTCAAATGATGTCTTCACCAATGTTCACATCATTATTACACCCTTGATTTACAGTATTATGAGGTACAACATGTGTGTGATTAAACGCACATGACAAACCAGATACCATTTTAGCATTTTATTTCCCATTGAATACCATTCCATACTGTACCATTTAATTGTCCAATCTCAGGCTCCAGGACCCTCCCGGAAGGGGCGGAGACTTAAGCTCCCTGTTGTGGCTGGTGTGACGTAAAGCATCACAGCTTGAGTTCAATCTGAGTGGATGAAGCGACGCGTTGGTCAAGATGTTGCACAGATTCTTCATCTAATCACATGCAAGGATTTTTGATAAGGCCCTTCCTTTGAAAATGGATTGGTTGCAGTAGGGACGGTCAGGTTAGTCTCTTCCGGGACAGAAGGTATTTACTATATTTTTTTAGCTGAAAATCAAGACGCTTGTGTTTGTCTAATTTGTCCTTGTTTAATAAATTCAACGTAAAGTGACACTACCAGACACAATATTGTCATATGTTAGCTTACATATGACAAGCTAGGGCCTGTGAGTTAAATCTGTCACCATGGCAACGTAAAAAGTTTTCATGATAGTTGCCCATAACCACAGAATTTCTAATATAATCAGAATATTAGGTTCCGTTGCCATTTAAAAAAAATGTAACCATGAAGATAAAACTATTACAGAGCAGTGCATTTATGTCATTTTTACAATTTAAAATGTCAGAAGGGTCCAGTGGCCCCTGATAATCTCCACATTATCAGATCTGGCCCTCTTTAAAAAAACGTTTGTACACCCCTGTCCTACAGCGTCAGCCACCGTAGCTCTTCATCCAGGAGACTGTGTTTCACTCTATTAATTATAGGGCTGCTAAAAATTTCAGTACGTCTTAATAATTAACAGATTAAAGCATCCATGTGTCATTGTTATCAGGGTTCTGAATTAACTATTTTGATCACCAGCCAATGTGGCTGGTAACTTTACTCCTTCTACTATGTCTGCTTCAAATATGATGCCCTTATTTACTGATTGTTCTTCATCTATGGTACCAACCTGACCTGAAGAATGCTAATGCAAAAGGACATGTAGTGCCACCTTATGTCTGGGAGTGGAATAATAATTGGATTAATTTGCTGTAATGACTCTGACTTCTGGGAAACTCCAGTAACTGGACTTAAATGTGTATGTAAATGTACTGAAAATGATGCATTCATATAAATAATGTCACCATAAATACCTTTTTCCTGGGCACTTACAGAAATAGCATATATAGCAAATGGTGGCTGTGGCTCAGTTGGTAGAGCAGGTCGTCCAATGACTGAAGGGTCAGAGGTTCGTGTCCTGGCTCTGGTTGTCCACATGTCGAAGTGTCCTTGGGCAAGACACTGAACCCTGACTTAGGCTCCCAGTAGGACTGACCTTAGACCATAGAAACCTACTGGTGTATGAATGGGTGAATGTGAGGCTGATGTAAAGTGCTTTCAGGACCATGAAGGTGGAAAAGAACGATATAAGTGCAGTCCATTCACCATATTTCTAACAGCAGGGGAACATGAACTACCTGGAAGAACAATGAAGAACACACAGGGAGTAACTGGGAATGGAACTCAGAGCTCTTTTTGGAAACTACTACAGCTACATGAATTATATATTTGCTGATTATTTGATGTCATTGACTGAGTTCTTTTATTCTGACCACTATGGAGTGATTTTTGGGACAAAATTAAGCGTATTTACAGGAATGTAATATGTACATATTTGGGATATGCATGCATCTTTGGTTGTAGTTGAGCATAAAATAAACATTTACAAACTTTAAATGAGTCCATTTATGTGTTGTGTGTTTTATAGATTTTCAGAATACGAATTGAAAAGTTACAACATCAAAAATTACATTAAAGAAATGAAAAGTTACGAGTACACTGTCTTCGGTATGAATACGAATTACTCAGATGGAAGAAAGTGGTCAAAAATACATCATACAGTACATGAGTGCTTTCAATCCTAAAATAAATCCAGTTTTTCCCATGGATAGAGCCCACACTGTGCTACAAGTCACAGATTTTCTCCAACTACTAGCAGTGAAATTGCTGCTGAGCGCTGATCATTTGAATTCCATCTGTTTTCTGTGTTCAATAGATGATATCTGTGACATAAGAGATGACATATTTGTGACCACTTTCTTCCATATGACAAATTCATATTCGTACTGAAGACAGTGTACTCGAAATTAATTTTCGTCAATTTCATTTTCGATGTGGTAACTTTTCAATTTGTATTCTAACAAATATCAAACACACAACACATTATAAGAACAAATTGACTCATTTTAGAGTTTGCAAATATTTATTTCATGCTCAACTATAACCAAAATTAAATGCGTATCTCAAATATGCATGGATTACTTTCCTGTGAATACACTTAATATTGTCTCTATATACCACAGCCTATAATAAAAATGCAGACTTCTATTCACTGATGCCACATGTATAATATTTTACTTCATCTTTATTTCGCTCGTATTATTCCATTCACATCCTCCTGTGTTCGTTTTCATCTGGACTGAGGCTACATTCTATAAGAGCAGATTGTGTTGTCATGTTTGTACACTGTGTACTCTGAGGCCTGTTTACCAGATCCTTCATGTAATTACTTCCAGATGACAAGTCTTAAAAATTACAAATATGAAGCAACTGCCAGAGCTAAAATAAAATGACTGCTTAGAGAATGCAGTGTGAAGTGACTTGCAGATATGCCTCGGAGGTAACATAAATTAAAAGATTACAGGAGCAAATTATATAAGCTGTGGGGAGGGGCTTTTGGTACTGTACATACTGTACTGGATCTATGTAGGGAATCCTTCCTTCCACAATCCTAATCACACTTCATTTCTGTTTTTCACGAAGTACTTTCTTTAAAATAATGACATTTTTCACTACTTTACTTTGCACTATTCAGTTATTCTTTATTGACACTTTAAACCATCCTGGGGGCCAATCAAGGGCGTCACAGCCATTTAAAATGTGGGGGTGTTCTAGGTTCTTTCATCTGAAAATGAATGAACAATTATCCATTAATGATTAAATAATTTATATTTAAAAAGTAATATATGGCCAAAAATAATAACAAAAATGTGATTTTCCTCAATTAAATATTTATTCACTTCATAAGTCAAAATTATGAGATAAAAAGTAAAAATTATGAGATAAAAATTATTTAAAAATTCAGACACTGATTTTACAGACACTGTTCCTCTTTTTTCTTACAAAAATGTTTTGTCCATGTCAGGGGAGACGACTAAAAATATGTTCCTCAGGGGGAACATCAGTGAAAAAAGTTCTAGAACCACTGTCTTAGGGTAAATGTCACAGAACAAGACCTAGTTTATTTAACTTAGTTTAACAACAGTAACATTTGTCATTACTTACTGGTTAATGACTGTTTGTTAACACCACGAAGAAGAGCTGTTTACATTACCGCTGAACTGAGGTGCGCTTCATTTACATATGCTGTTGTGCCGCCCGGGCGGGTAAACAGTTTAAACCATAGATATTGTAACAGCCCCGAAATGTTATTGATGTTTGTTTGGTGTGATTGTGACGACAGTAACTGTTTATCCTGAAATAAAAAGTAGGTGAGACCAACTCTGTCTGTTTCCTGGATCCAGTAACGATACAATATATAAACTCAGGAAAAAGTGGAGGCTATGAAATCATCTGGTTGGAGAAGTGGGGGTGTCACAACACCCCCATCCCCCACAGCTGCGACACCCATGGGGCCAAACACAACCAGTCAGAATTCATACAGTTTAATAATGTATTATTTATGACTCATTCAGACTGTCCAACAATAAATAAAGACTAAAAGTTTCAAAATGCAGTTCCTCTTTTGACCTGTTGGTGGCAGCACCACTGTAACACTATATGACTTTGCACTGAACTCTTCTCACTAATGGCTCCTGTAAATAAAAAGAGAATAATTGACAGTGAGGGACGTCTCTTCTTAACCTGACTCACATGATCTGTTCATCTGAGTACTGTGAGGTTCAGGTCTTCTTCAAAATGAAGGACCCCATGACTGGGCAGTGTGAGGAGGCTAAGTCACACCCTTCTACTTCCGGTCCATGGGTGTTTAGCTCGCAAAAAAATGGGATGGGAGTGAATGAAGCAAGTGAAGCTAAATTCTGATTCCGTTTGACAAGCATTCTGAAATTCACATGACAGCAGTTAATAAGAAATGTTTGATGTGGCATTGACAGTCCACCTGTTTTTGATAGGAAGCAAACGTGACATTAGGTTTTATGTGAGCTTAGTAAGAGTGTGTGACCATGGGCGTAGTTTTAGCATGGATTAAGGGGACGCGTCCCCACCAATATCCAGCGATTGTTGTTTGGTCCCCACCAATATTTTTTGATCACTGGGGAAAAAAACGATCGGTCTCCGTCTTATTCACATATTCACGACGAAAGGGTTAACCAAAAGTTCCTTGCTGACACATGACCAATCTGATTGGCTGTGCCTTTCACGTCTCTCACGTGAGGCTCTAGGTTGTTTATTGTTGCTAGGAGCCAAAGACACTAGTAGTAGGAGGAGCGCCAAAACTGGAAGGCAAAATATTTTCTGTCAACATTTTTGCCTGTAATCTGTAGTGTTACGCTATTAAACTACTGTGGCAGGCTTTGGTGCACCGTGGGTGACACTGACACGTGACTGTCAAACACCAGTGAGATGGCAGGCAAAAGGAAGAAAGTGGACATACGGATTTTTCAATTTTTATTTTTCAAAGAAAGTTGTAAGTCAAACTACCACTCAATGACGGTTGGAACAATGCACGTTAGCAGGGAAAAGTCGCTAGTTATCAAGTTGTCTGCTACTGTATGATGGCAGCACAACTAGTACTAACTGCAGACACTAGTTGAATATTAATTTGCTGTTAAAAATGTCCTGCTAACGATCGAAATTTTGTGACACAATAACACAATAACATTCTCTGCTCGACTCTTGAGGGAGAAGGATCATTGAACGGAGTTATTTCCTGCTGTTGAACGCCAAATTTACCCACTTACCTGCTTTTTATTCTTATTCTTATTCTTTTTCTTTTCTATTTTTATTTTGTTCGGACCTGAGGAAGACCGACTTTGGTCGAAACGTCGTCCACTTTTTAATTTTTTTAGCTTTCACGGAGATTTTCCGTTCGGCTAAAACGGTTTATTTCCGTGTTAAGCTAGCTTCTTTTTCTGTTCTTTTTCGTCTGTTTCTTTTATTTAAAATTGAAATACACACATTCACACACTCAACGTACAAAAACACACAACATAAGACACACAAACACACACAATTATAGTTAAAAATGCAATATTTTGCGGACGAAGAGGGCTGGACGGTGGTCCGAAGAGGACGCCGCCCAGGACGCTTCATCCCCCGGGAGAGGGACGGGGGAGGCCGCGGTAGGGATATTTCCCTACGGGGGACGGACAGAGCACACAGGGCACCGGGGTTTAACAACGCTGGGGTCCGCCATCAATATAACCCACTTATAACTGCTTAATGCTGTATTGTTGAAAATACAGTAGGCCTACATTGTACTGATTTGTTTTGTGGAGACCTGTTTCATGGCAGAAGTAAACAGAAATCTAAACTATGCATGTGTGTCATTGATTGATTTGGTTGCAGGGGTGGAACTTCAGTACTTCAGTAAAAGTACAAGTTTTGTACTTCAGTAAAAGTACAAGAACCCTGCGAAATATTTCCTCAAGTAAAAGTAGAAGTATACAGAATGTATTTTACCTAACTAAAAGTACTAAATATTAACTTTTAAATGAACTTTTAAGTACAAGTTTTTTTTTTTAGGGGGAGGGGTTGGCTAGGTCCCCACCAATGTCAAAACCAAACCTACGCCCTTGTGTGTGACGTTACACTCCACTCAGCTGTGGTGTGGAGTCTGTGGTTAACAGGTTTTAGTCGACACTGAATCAGCCGTTGGTTAACACACACATAAATAATGATCATTTATTATGAGGTACAACATGTGTGTGATTCAGGGCACATGATAAACCAGATACCATTTTAGCATTTTATTTCCCATTTAATACCATTCCATTCCATACCATTTAATTATCTGATCTCAGGCCCCACGACCCTCCCGGAAGGGGCGGAGACTTAAGCTCCCTGTTGTGGCTGGTGTGACGTAAAGCGTCACGGCTTGAGTTCAACGTGAGTGGATGAAGCGGCGCGTTAGTCAAGATGTCGGACAGATTCTTCATCTAATCACATGCAAGGATTTTAGATAAGGCCCCTCCTTTGAAAACAGAACGGTTAGTCTCTTCCAGGACAGAAGGAATTTACTATATTTTTTAGCTGAAAATCAAGACGCTTGTGTTTGTCTAATTTGTCCAGAGACAGCTGCATTCTTTAATGAATTCAATATAAAGAGACACTACCAGACAAAACATGCTAACATACGACAAGCTAACAGGAAGGAAGTGAGTACGAGCCTGTGAGGTAAATTAATCTGTCACCATGGCAACCTAGCAATTTTCCATGATAGTTGCCTAGAACTGTTTGTATCATGTATTAGTACGTGTAACACACAATATTTGTATTTGAATGATCGTTTTAAAAACAAGAGCAAGAGTCATAAGTTTTAATTTTAAATGTGAACAAACTTTGCATTAATGAGTAATCGATGAGTAATGATTCCTCATGGAAGTCATTTTTAACATGAACATGGGGTTCAGATTTTTATCAACTCCAGATCCTCCACAGTTTGTTCTATGTTACTGAGCCCAGAGGTGAAAGAAAAACAGAAAAATGATGTTGTTGTTTGTTTACATTTGGTTCCATTTCCATTTTAAACAATTATATTGTAACAATGAAGATAAAAGTGTTATAGAACAGTTGATTTAGGCTATATGTAAGAAGGGACTACTGGCCCCTGGTAATCTCCACATTATCAGTTATAGGCCTACGTTGGGTACTTTACTTTAACATGACATTGCACCTTTACCTTGTTTTGTACCTCGCTGTTTTAATATGTGAATTTTATTTTAATTGAATTGAATTGAATTGAATTTTTTATTTTAATTTTACAATTTCCCAATTGTGGGATCAATAAAAGACTCCTATTCTATTTTATTCTATTCTATTGTTTTCTATCCTCCTGAGACCCAGCAATACATTTCTGTACTCTGTAGTTCAGCAAGAGTTTCATAGCTTTACTTCCAAAAAACCAAAAAAAAAATCCATGATAAGATAACATAAGATAACATAAGATAACATAGACTTTATTGATCCCACTTGGGGAAATTCACAGTAGCCAGTGATATACTGCAAAAGTGGGACAGCAAAGGGAAGAAACATATAGTTAATAAATAATATATGTAAAGAAACACAGATATAGAGAAAAAGAAAGAAGGCTATATGCTATGTACACTATACAGAATATACAGGAGTGAAAAAACTATACAGAAGAGATAAAACTATGTGAAAACTTATATGAATGTATAATAGTGGAGCATTGCACATTAAAAATTGCACGGTATGATGTAAAATATAAATACAAATAAGAGTATGTATATATATATATATATATATATATATATACATATACATATATATATATATATATATATATATATATATATATGTATATATATATATATATATATATATATATATATATATATATATATATATATATATATATACATATATATTAGGGCTGGGCGATTTTCTCTTTTAAAAAAATCTCAGATTTTTTCCCAAAAAACTCGATTCACGATACAATTTTTTTCCCACGTGGGCTAAATGAAAATGAAAACACTAGAAACGTGGTTTCTTTCGTCTTCTTTTTTTTAATTAAATAACATGTAAAACAAAAATACTTCTACAAATAACTGTAAATAATAAATCAGTTGTGCAAAAGGTGCAACTGCAACCTGAGACTTTGCCTACATGAAGTGTAGTAAGTCCAGACATATCCACCACTGTTACAGGAAAAACAGTGCAAAAAAAATACTGCAAAAGATACATTTTGTTAAAATATTTTAACAACTAAAACAATATACATTAATACTCATATTATATGAAAAACATTGCAAAAAACGTAGTAGTGAAAAGTAAGATAAAAATAAAACTAGTAACATTTTTACTTTGTAAGGACAAAATAAAACAAAACCTTATTATCAATCAAACTACTTCAATAAACCTGAACATGTTACCAATATTTTGAATATATCATATTATTGCGTCTGTTATCGCTCTCCATCATGCTCCATGTTTATCATAAGGTGCAGAGTCCTGCACGGGTTCAGGTACCCGTGGGTGACCCGTGGGTGAACCGCAGATTTTCACGTTGGCTCTGCCTTGGCTATGTCACTGTTCAGTATATTCGTGGCAATAAATGTTTGTCTTTAAGTTTGGATATCTGACATTTTCTTTCGGGTTTGGGTCGGATATCGGGTTCATTTATAGCGGGTCGGTTCGGATGCAGATTTTGTATTTTTTTTTCGGCGGAAAACGGGTCAGATACGAGTTTAAACATGACGGGTACGGGTGGTTGCGGTATGTCAAAATCATAACCGTGCAGGATCTGATAAGGTGTGCCGCGAGAAAAGCTTTCAGTCAGTGTTTGTTGAACATTTTGAAGAAGTACTTGCAGCGCTAGTCTCTGCCTTTTCTAAGAGTTCTGCTTTTCTCCATTGGATGCTTTCACTTCAGATGTGAACAGATTTGTCGTACCGCTACCGTCAACAACAACAGTCTGAAGACACAGCTGACAACCAGGAAGTAGCTGGGCTTCGTCAGACCCTAAAAACCCAAACCGATTCCACACAACTGAACCTTTAGAACCTTATTAGGAGTCAGCGTGTCTCCCTCACTGGAGGGTGCTGTAGAAGAAGGGGATCGTAGGCGGGGCCTGGGGTGAAACTCTACGGAAAGCAGCCTGGTTCCTGGTTTTCTTTTTGCGAGGAAAAAAAGTGCAAAAAAATGTGTGTGTGGGTGGGGGTGAATCGGATTGTACGATTTTCCTAAAATATGAATCAATTTTGTCATAAAACTTCGATTTTTTGCCCAGCTCTAATATATATTAGATGCTAATGCTAATGCCAGACATCCCAAGTCTCCCAGAAGTTCCAGGAGTCTCCCTGATATCGATAGTGGCTAACTGATGCCCGCGACTCAGATAAAATGTTGTGGATTTTGGACTATACGAGGGACTGCAAGTGAGAGCGTGCAGGCAAGACAATATCATGCTTAGATTACTTCAATTACATTGCACAGGCACGAGAGAGAGAGAGAGGGGGGGGGGGATTACTGTGGGCTAATGGTGGAACCTGTGCATTCATTCAAAGACTGCAGTCACACCAGCCACTCCAACATTTTATGTGCACTTTTATTACAGACTTGATGGCAAAGGCACCTCTACACCGACTCTCCGATCAAACATATGCCCGGTCTGCTGCTTCAGTCTGATATTTGACAGATGTGCAGCTTCTCCACAAGCATCAGCGGTTGTCCACTCAACCTTACTCTACTTGAGAGGCTTCAGGAGCGGACACAGACTTTCTTGCTGTCTGGGAGTTTAGGGACTGTCACAACATAGTAAATCGACCGGCAAGACTTAAAAAATATAAAAATAAAAAAAGTCTCCATTAAATCAATTGTATATTCATCTGAAATGTATAAATAAAAACATGAGTCAATCAATCAATGCATAAATAAATGAATAATTAATAAGTATTAATTTTCTAGAAAATGCTTACTCAAATTACACATTTTTGTTCAATAGTGTGTGGGTCATGTGACCTCTGGACTCCAATAGGCCTTTAGTTTATAGCCCTGGTCTGGGCACACAAAACACACCTCGTATATTTTATTTATATCACTTCCTTGATTTTCTAGCAATTTTTTACTCATGAATTACACGTTTTCATTCAACAGTTTGGAAGGGGGGGCGGTTGTTCGAAAAGGGAGTGAGGGGGTTGGAAGAGTCCATAAGCATCGCCCTGAAATGAGTTTTTGGAACTTGGGATGTCTGTAATCCTAATGCTACTTCAGATTCGCTGCCGGGGACGGGCTTAACCCCATGTGGGTGACGCTAAAGTCCCTCTGTCATCAGACGGACCACCTTTTTCTGCGTCGCTCATAACTGTTGTTGTTTTCTGTGAATGCGGTATGCAGCCAGTGGAGGTGACAACTGACTTTCAAAGGCAGCATGTGTAGATAAGTCGGGGTGATCCATTAGATTCCAAAAGGAGCGTGGAAAAGTGCTTTTCAGTTTAGCTGTCCTAATGCTGGGGGTTGCACCCTGGGTGCGATTTGCTGGGAGGAACCCCCCCTCTCTCTGGTTTTGGAAATCACTGTTAGATCCTGCAGTTTATGAGTCTTTCTGATGGCATGAACACAAAATGCCTGAAAGAGGAACTTCACATGCAGTGAAGTTTGGGTGGAGGGGGCTGTAAAGCTCGAGCTGGACCTGCAAGCCACCTTCCCCCCCTGAAGGGGCGAAGAGACATGGTGGCGAACACCTCCAACCTGACCCCCACTGGCTCGACCCCTGGTGGTTGCGGCTTAATTTATGTTTTACATGCGTGGTAGGCTAATATATTACTGGTCTTAAGTAAAAACTTCTGCATGAACATTAAGTGAACGTCTTGTTTAATGAGTGTGTCCAGTGTCTGAAAACAGTAATAACATTGGACTAAACAACTCTTCCCTTCTGGACTAAATGATTACATGCTGGACTAATCATTCTACAGCCCTTTGGGCCATTGGGCAGGAGGGGGCGCACTCAATCAAATCATATTATATCATATTTTTTAATTTAAATAAAAAATATGATTTTACCATCCTTTATTTAAAACATCTACATCATAGAGAATGTAAAAGTGTACTTGTTGTCCAAATCATTTGGGCAACACTCGCTCCGTTGCCCAATGGTTCATGTGGGTCAGCCTGTAACATCTCACCATAGTAGAAGGTTGAGCTATTACAAGGGAACAAGGGAATATATATATATATATATATATATATATATATATATATATATATATATATATATATATATATATATATATATATATATATATATATATATATATACATGTAAATTTATATACAGGGTGCGATTTATAAAAAACAGAGAAAGAGAGGGGGGGGGGGCTACAGAAAAAGGTTTGAGTTAGATGTTATGACTGATTGTATACATATTACTAAGGGTAGGAAATGTGGCGTACAGAAGACCACTTGCCCCAATCTGGTCTTCTCAGAATTGTGTTGTTAGTGACTGCAGCAGCGGCTGGTAAACCAGTCATCCACCATAAGGCAAACTATTAGATAACAAGTTTAAATACAGGAATTTATTATTTATAACTGTTGTGATCATGAATTTTGTTATGTTTTAGAAAAAAAAAACACCTGCACATTTATTTCTGCATTTACTATGTATTTATTTATTAGTAATGTGGCCCTTGTTTGTCCCCCATTGTGTGTGTGTGTGTGTGTGTGTGGGGGGGTCACAGTTTTACGTATTTATTAGTAATATGGTTCATGTTTGTCCCTCATAGTGTGTGTGTATGATGGGGGGGGGTCATAGTTTTATGTATTTAGTGATGTGATTATTGTTTGTCCCTCATAGTGTATGTGTGTGGAGGGGGTCACAGTTTGTCTGTTCGTTGACAGTATTGAGACATTTGCATCATTGTGAAGCAACAGGAGGTTAAAGTCAAAGCACAGCTCTGTGTAATTGATTCCATATTAGCCCCGTTAGCTTAGCCTTTCTCACACTCGGAAAGGTATCAGTGAGACACTGTCTTCGGCGTGGGCTGTCGCGAGTAGAACCCTGATTTCCAGCTCTGTGAAGACACCGGGACAAAGGACAAGTCTGAGACCAGAACTTGAGGAGCAGTTGTCGGATAAACAGCTGTACTAAGTTAGCTTTATTAACTTGTGTCATTAGCTCCGTCCGTTAGCTCTGTTAAAGTAAGCTAACTGTTAAAGTCGGCTCTTAAATTACGTTAAAGTAGGCTAGCTCTACTAACAACTTCCCGTGTTTGTTTCGGTAGGAAGACTGGATCATTTATCATCATGACAAATGAGAAAAAGCCACAGACTCTCCTCCGGGAGGTTTCTCATCAGATTATAGCCGGTGGATCCGCAGGTAAGTCCACGCAACAAACCCACTTCAACCCTTTCATTCTGATTGTGCAATAGTCAATAGACGGAACACGCACGTGGAACAGAACATCCCAGTTAAGACCCAGTCACCTTAAAGTCCACTCAAAAATACTCCGTGACTACTTTACCACAGAAATGGACAGTATGTTTCTGGTTGCGGTCGTTCGTGCGTGGCAAAAATCCACGGGAAACATGCCTTCATTGGAAGGTTTAGAAACTCCCAGCCGAAGAACAATGTGCTTCGGCAAGATAGTTCCCCTCCAGGATGTGTGTGCTTCGGCCAGAGCCTGTGGCTGTTGTGGACTAGAGGGAGGGGGCAACAGATCTGAGGGGCAGGGGTCCAACAGATCTGTGGCAGGGGGGGGGGGGGGCAGCAACACTAACCCTAACTGGAATGTTGGACGAACTTGAGTCGGTGGTGTCTGTATTCTTTCTCGGTTTATCACCCAGGGGCGTTTCTCTGGTCTGTTGGGGCCCCAAGCAAGAACCCCCACCATCACCACCACCACCACCACTACCACCACACACACACACACACACATATGCACACAACTACACATTCATACACAACTAGACAAACACTCAACTACACACACACACACATGCACACAACTACACATGCATACACAACTAGACAAACACTCAACAACACACACACACACACACACATGCACACAACTACACATGCATACACAACTAGACAAACACTCAACAACACACACACACACACACATGCACACAACTACACATACATACACAACTAGACAAACACAACTACACACACACAATACACCACAACACAAAGACACTACACACATGCACAACTACACAACGAACAAAACAACTACACGTCCACACATCTGTACAGTTTTCTTTCTGGGTGGGGCTCTGTGGCAGCTGCCTGGCTTGCCTGTGCTCAAGGCCTGGTATCAGCTCCAGGGTTTTAGTTGGTGTGTTCTTCCTCGCTGCAGGACTCTATCAGTCCAACAGAGGAACAGTTTTGACATTTTGCAATGTAATGTTCATGAAAATGGCAAAATTAGAAAACAGCTTATTGATTGTTTCATTTGGTTGAGGCAGTTTTTGTTCATGTGTAGAGAAAACATAAGATGTATTTTTGTGCAAATTCTGTCGCACCAAACATGTATCTGCTGTGATCGATCAGCTGATTGATCATCTGTTTTTAGTAGGCCTGTCAAAATTAACACAATATAACTGAGATTAATCCATCATCATGATTAATCTGATTAAAAATGTTAACACAATTCAAGAATTGTTAAGTTAAACTGTTGAAGGTGTTGAATAAACATGTTAATTATATGTACACACACACACACACACACACACACACATATATATAGTGGTGTGACGAGACACTCAGCTCACGAGACGAGACACAAGACTGGGTTCAAGAGATTGAGACGAGATTTTAAGAAAACTAAAATACACATATGAATGGACAACAGACTTTTATTTAACTGAGTTGAGCATGTATTTTATAACTCTTTAAGCGTTAACTTTTAATGAAGTTCTTCCTCTACAAATTGAAACTAAAATAAAATGTTATAAAAGTTAAACGTCAGTCTTTTCTAATATCCTGCAGCCCTAAGGTGGAACAAACATTTTTGTTTTCTGGTGGAAGCAAGGAAGTGAGGTCATGAGGAGGAAGTACATAACACTGATCTTAAACCTAAAAGTATACAAAACAAAGTATATTTACAAAATTAAATAATAAAGGCAAAACAAATATCACGTCAAATATAGATAAATAACATTTGCATATGAAAAGACAAATCATTTAAAACTGTGAATTGTGTTAATTTTCCAAAGGCAGTATTTTAACTGCAGTACATTGTACTTATAATCAGCTTATATCATGTTCAAACCTGTATGTTTACAGTAATATATCACTTCACTTTATTCTGGGCAGTGTATTGACAAAACATGTTCCTTCCTCCAGTTTCTTCTGAACTGTAAAACCCAGAGAGTTGATAAATGAAATATGAAGGAGAGGTGACTTAGTCTGTCTTAATCTATAATCTATAAAGATCTAGTTTGACAGATGCAGTAGAAACTACATTAATATGTGTAGATAATGTGTTTGATCAGGTCACAGTTACTCAGTTTGGTGAATATGGACAGAAAATTTAGGGAAAATGGGGAAAGAAGTCATAATTGAGATAAAAAGTTATCATTATACGAGATAAAAAGTCATCATTTTAAGAGATAAAAAGTCAAAATTGTCATAAAAAGTAGTAAATATGAGATAATAAATAAAATTCATAATTATGATATATAAAGTCCCAGTTTTTGTACAAATGACAAAAAGCTTAGCCTAGCTGCGCTATCCCCGTTCATTACATGTATGGGTCTAGTGGTGCTTCATAGTCAGGGGAGGCGGGGCTTAAAGGTTGTCTTTCAAATCCCTCTGTATGCAATAGAACGGTATGACAACCAATCAGTGTAATCTTTAGGATGACATGGTTAAAGTGCTGGAAAGTTCAGTCCGGAGAAAGTTAGGAATGACTAAACAAAATGGTGGATTATGTAGCTTAACGACTGCTTCTGTAAAAAGAATTTAAAGATGGCTGACGTTTTTTCACATTCTTCACTCATCTTTGATAAAGGTTAATCTCCACCCAGTCAGTAGCCACCTATCGTCGTTGTCATTCTTCTTCTATGGTTGTTTCCGGTCGTTTCTCTCTGAATCGTCGCAGCGTCACTTTGTTAGGCCCGCCCTCTGACTCTATACTTCACTGTGATTGGTCGGCCAGTTACAGGGAAATTTAACCAAAAGTTACACTGAGCAGAACTAGACTAGAATGGTAACAGATTAGATTTGCTGCCGTTACACGGGCGTCTAGCCCGGCTAGGCTAGAACAAAGCTTTAATTATGAGATTAAAAAAAAAAAGATTTTAATGAAGCAGAATTAGAAGATAAAAAGTCAAAATTAAGAATATAAGTTAAAATGACAACATAAAGAATAAAGATTTTCAGGTAAAATTGGACACTTGAGATAAAAAGCCACAAATATATGAGATATAACTCTCTTTTAAAGGCTTAATTTTCAGATATTTTGGAAACTTTCGTGATATTTTTCCTGGTTAAATAAATATTATTTACCACACCACACCACACCACACCACACCACACCACACCACACCACACCACACCACACCACACCACACCACACCACACCACACCACACCACACCACACCACACCACACCACACCACACCATCTTTATTTAAAAAAGTGCTTTAAAACAGACACAGCTGACACAAAGAGCTGCACACTTCAAGGCATAAAATACAAAAAAATAGAATAAGAAGTACTGAAACTACACAGATAAAAAAGATAAATAAAATAAATAAAAATGACCATACAATAAAATAACTAAAACCAATGAGCCATGGCAAAAGAAAACAAAATGCAGTGTTAATTTTTACTATTTTACTTTATCACAGTTAAGAAGTTATACTTTTTTTTTTTTAAACTTTTACTTCAGTAAAGGAGTTGAATCAGTACTTCTACTTTTTTCCACACCAGTATCTGTACTTCTACTTCAGTACAGAATGGGAGTACTTTGACCACCTCTGCTTATGTGAAATATTATGATTATATGACATTTAAATAGTGTGTTAGTTCTTCAGATGGACAGTGGTGGAGTGGTTTACTGGGTCTGGATCCAGTCACAAGTTTTGTTGTAGTTTGATGTGTGACATTGCAGAGGATGTGATGCCAAACAGGAAGTGAGCAGGCGTGAACACTCTTGGTTTTTCCCCTCTTCTCTTAATCCTTTATTGTTCCAAACAGTCTGTTCTGAATTTATGGTTCCAACATGTTTACCAACTCATGGTAAATGACTATAATACAGACAATAGACAGAGGGACAGCTGCATTCTTTGGTTTGTTTCAGAGGTGCTCAAAGTACTCCTGTTGTGTACTTTTAAGTCGAAGTACAGTTACTGGTGTGGAAAAAAAAATACTTTGATAAAAGTAGAAGTACTGATTCAGCTACTTTACTGAAGTAAACGTTAAAAAAGTACAACTTGTCAATTGTAACGAGACACTAACAAACTACACAGATAAAAAAGATAAAATAAATAAAAATGATCATACAATAAAATAAATAAAATCAATGAGCCATGGCAAAAGAAAACACTATTTACTATTTTACTTTATTACAGTTAAGAAGTTGTACTTTTTGTTAAGTTTTACTTCTGAGAGTGCAGACCTCCGCCACGGTAGACCCCCCCCCACCCCCACCCCCCGGATCACCACCAAAATGAAATCAGTTCTTCCTGTTCACATTTCAAACAAAATTTCATCAAAATCCGTCCATAATAAAACAAACAAACAAACAGATAAACGCTGGTAAAAACATAACCCCATTGGCAGAGGTAATAAATGACATAAGTAAAAAGTAAAACTGCATGTTTTTGCCATAAGTGAAATCATAAAAGTTTCAAAAGTATTCAAAAAATAATAAAGCCTTGAAAAGTGAGTTAGTGTGTAGATAATGTGTTTGATCAGTTTAGTGGATATGGACAGAATATTTAGGAAAAAGGGGGGGGGGGGGGTCACAGTTGAGATAAAAAGTGTATCATTATGAGATTAAAAACCTAATTCTGACATGAAAAGTCAAAATTCTGTGATATAAAATCATAAATATGACATAACAAATGCTAGAATTATGAGAAAAAAACTCAACATTATGTGATAAACTCATACATATCTGATAATAAATGCATAAATATGAGAAAAAGAGCAAAACTCTTGAGATAAAAGTCATAATTATAATATATAAAGTCTCAGTTTCTCTCTTTTTTTCCCTCTGAAGTGACTTATTTTTCATACTGTTACATCTGTTTAATTTGAAAAAGTAACAAGTCTATTGTGAGAATGTAAGGAGTATAAAGTACAGATATATATGTACTTTATACTCCTTACATTTATATAAATATATGTACTTTATACTCCTTACATTTATATAAATATCTGTACTTTATACTCCTTACATTTATATAAATATATGTACTTTATACTCCTTACATTTATATAAATATATGTACTTTATACTCCTTATATTTATATAAATATATGTACTTTATACTCCTTACATTTATATAAATATATGTACTTTATACTCCTTATATTTATATAAATATATGTACTTTATACTCCTTACATTTATATAAATATATGTACTTTATACTCCTTACATTTATATAAATATATGTACTTTATACTCCTTACATTTATATAAATATATGTACTTTATACTCCTTACTCCTTACTTAATTCTTACATTCTCACAATAGACTCGTTACTTTTTCAAACTAAATAGATGTGACAGTATTTAAAATAAGAGGGAAAATCAGCTGGGACTTTATTTTTTATAATTCTGTCATCTCATCATTTTGACTTTATTTTATCATTTTGACTTTTTACTCATAATTATGCATTTCTTATCACATATTTATGACTTATTTTCTCAGAAGTTTGAGATTTTATCTCACAATTCAGATTCTTTAAAATCTCATCATTCTGCATTTTTAAATCTCATATTTATGACCCTTTTTAATCTCCCTTTTTTTCTAATTTAAATTGTGACCACCCCCCCATTTTTCCTACATTTCCTGTCCATATCCACTAAACTGAGTAACAGTGACCTGATCAAACACATTATCTAAACACTAACTCACTTTTAAAGGCTTTATTTTTGGATACTTTTAAAACTTTTGTGATTTTTTTCCCCCTGGTTAAATACGTGTTATTCTACTTGTCGGCCCTAAAGCAAAAAGAGAAATGCTGATGAGTAGGATGGGCAAACTCCCCTCCTGGATCAAACCTGAAGTGACAAGTCTGGGAGTCACTCTAGACTTAAACTTAAAACTTAAACTTTAAGTCCCATATAAAGAAACATGTGGGACTTAACACCTTAGAAACACAGCCAAAGTAATACCAATTATAAATCAAAAGGATGCTGAAAAAGTGCTGAAAAAATGTAATACAAAAAATTTAATTATTTATATATATATATATATATATATATATATATATATATATATATATATATATATATATATATATATATATATATATATATATACAGTGAGAGTAAAAAGTATTTGATCCCTTGCTGATTTTGTTGGTTTGCCCACTAATAAAGACATGATCATTCTATACTTTTAATGGTAGATGTATTCTAACATGAAGAGACAGAATATCAAAACGAAAATCAAGAAAATAACTTGAAGGAATATATATGAATTTATTTGTATTTCATTGAGGGAAATAAGTATTTGATCCTCTAGTATGCATTAGGAGTTCTGGCTTTCACAGACCAGTTACACACTCCCAATCAACTTGTTACCTGAATTGAAGACACCTGTTCTAAATAATCACCTGTATAAAAGACACCTGTTCACAGAATCAGACAATCAGACAGATTCCAAACTCTCCAGCATGGGTAAGACTAAAGAACTCTCTCAGGACCTCAGAGACAGGATTGTTGACCTGCACAAATCTGGAATGGGCTACAAAAACATTAGCAAGATGCTGGGTATTAAAGTAACAACCATTGGTGCAATTGTGAGAAAATTTAAGGAGTATAACATGACCATCAATAGACCTCGGTCTGGTGCTCCACAGAAGATTTCACCTCGTGGGGTGGCAATGATCATGAGGACAGTGAGAAATCGGCCTGCAACCACACAGCGGGAGTTAGTGAATGACCTCAAGGCAGCTGGGACCACAGTCACCAGGAAAACAATTGGCAACACTTTGCGCCGCAATGGATTAAAATCCTGCAGTGCCCGAAAGGTACCCCTGCTTAAGAAGGCACATGTGGTGGCTCGTCTAAAGTATGCCAATGATCACCTCAAAGATGCACAAAGTGATTGGGAGAAGGTTCTGTGGTCAGACGAGACCAAAATTGAACTATTTGGCCTAAACTCTACTCGTCATGTGTGGAGGAAGAAAAATGCTGCCTATGATCCCAGGAACACTGTGCCCACCGTCAAGCATGGTGGTGGAAACATTATGTTTTGGGGGTGTTTCTCTGCCAAAGGCACAGGGCTACTTCACCGCATCAGTGGGAAGATGGATGGAGCCATGTACCGAGCAGTCCTGAGGGACAACCTCCTCCCCTCTGCTAGGAAGCTGAAAATGGGCCGTGGCTGGGTCTTCCAACATGACAACGACCCGAAGCATACAGCAAAGGCAACAAAGGACTGGCTCAAGAAGAACCATATTAAGGTCATGGAGTGGCCCAGCCAGTCTCCGGACCTCAATCCAATCGAAAATCTATGGAGAGAGCTGAAGGTCCAAGTTGCCAAGCGACAGCCCACCAACCTTAATGATTTAGAGAGGATCTGCAAAGAAGAGTGGGCCAAAATTCCCCCTGATATGTGTGCTCACCTTGTGGTTAACTACAACAAGCGTTTGACCGCTGTGCTTGCAAACAAAGGCTTTGCCACCAAGTATTAAGTGCTTTTGGATAGAGGGATCAAATACTTATTTCCCTCAATGAAAAACAAATGAATTAAAATAAATTCTTTGAAGTTATTTTCTGGATTTTCATTTTGATAATCTGTCTCTTCATGTTAGAATACATCTACCATTAAAAGTATAGAATGATCATGTCTTTATTAGTGGGCAAACCAACAAAATCAGCAAGGGATCAAATACTTTTTACTCTCACTGTATATATGTATATATAAAAAAAAAATGTTCCTCTCGCCCCATGTGGGCGGTGTCTCCTTCAGACTCGGGTCCTCTACCAGAGGCCTGGGAGCCTGAGGGTTCTGCGCAGGATCTTAGCTGTTCCTAGCAATGCGCTCTTTTGTACAGAGATCTCTGATGTTGTTCCTGGTATCTGCTGGAGCCATTCTCCCAGCTTGGGGGTCACTGCCCCTAGTGCTCCGATCACTACTGGTACCACTGTTGCCTTCACACTCCACATTTTCTCTAACTCCTCTTTCAGCCCTTGGTATTTCTCAAGCTTCTCATGTTCTTTCTTTCTGATGTTGCTATCACTGGGGACTGCTACATCTATCACCACCACTGTCTTCTCATGTTTATCCACCACCACGATGTCAGGCTGATTGGCCATCACCATCTTGTCAGTCTGGATCTGGAAGTCCCACAGGATCTTGGCCTGTTTGTTCTCTGTCACCTTTGGGGGGTTCTCCCATCTTGACCCTGGGACCTCCAGTCCATACCCGCTACCTGGTTATGCCTCTCCATGTATGACTTGCCTGCCAGCATCTTACACCCTGCTGTGATGTGCTGGACTGTTTCAGGGGCTTCTCTACACAGCCTACACCTGGGGTCCTGTCTGATGTGGTAGACCCCGGCCTCAATTGCTCTGGTGTTCAGGGCTTGTTCTTGTGCAGCCATGAGTAGTGCTTCTGTGCTGTCCTTTAGTCCAGCCTTTTCCAGCCACTGGTATGTCTTTTCCATATCAGCCACTTCCTCAATTTGTCGATGGTACACGCCATGCAAGGGTTTGTCCCTTGCATATATATATATATATATATATATATATATATATATATATATATATATATATATATATATATATATATATATATATATATATATATATATATATATATATATATATAGGCAAAGCTGAGCTGTGGAGGACAAAAATAAATATGACTTTAAACTTCATTATCACATCATGAAAGCAAAAAAGTGCAGCCTTACAGTACAACAATACTGTGTTGGAACATTTAGTGACATTTAGAAGATGTCTGAATAGAATATAGCAACAGTGAGGTGGGACATTACATGGAGAGCACCAAGGCCTTTCCATTAATCTGACACAAATGACACAAAACAGCAAATTAAAGGTGAGACAAAAATGTAGCTTAAAAATTGTCCATTAAACCCCCGATGAATATATATAAATATGTCTCTCTTCCATCACACCTGGAAGCCATGACATCATTATCAGGCCTCTGATCAATAATTGAACTAGTTGATAGAAGAGGGAAATATCTAAAACATGTAGGACACTGGACCACGAGAACTGGATTTGAGAACCACTGCTTTAAAGCAACAGAGACACAAATTCTGTAAAAAAAAAAAAAATCACCATAAATCAGAGTGCACCTCCTGTTCTGGGACTTTCAAACAGTTGATTTACTTTTATTTTATTTTTAAACCACCTCACAGCCCAGGTAATGGAACAATTCAATATCTACGTTTACATGATGTTTTTTTGTTTTAATAAAAGTCGTGACAACAGAAGACTTGTCAGATTTCACAATCATCAGGTTCAAAATAATCCTGAACATGAACGAACATAAACTTTATCTTTATTAGAATAAGATTACCGTATTTTTAGGACTATATGTCACATTTTTTGTCATAGTTTGGCCGGGGGTGTGACTTATACTCCAGAGTGACTTACTGTATATATGAAATTATTAACATGTTATTATATAATTTCACATGTTATTTTCACTCTGACCACCAGAAGAGGGCGCTGTTGACCATGATCATGTTCTTTAGGCCAAACAAAATAATACGTGTGGTTCTGGTCACCCGACCGACCCAATTTTTTTACGACGAAAATGCCGACTATGTAGACATTTTATCAGTTTGTCAAAATAAATTAAATATAATGAACCGGCCGACTGCCGACTCTTATCTTCGAAATTCCCAATGACTGATGATGAGAGAATTTATTTCTCCGTATTTAGTCCGTATTCATGTTTACCAACATCTGTCACCTGTCTGACCACCGTGATTTATGACTAGCGACAAACGACGACCATATACATCGTGTCCATGTCCATCAAAACAACCCTCAATGCATGTGATTGCTGCGCCAGATTCATCAAGAGGCGAACAGCCTCTTGATGAATCTTTCGTACATCGTCTGTTAATTTCCCACTCACTTCACACTTCGTTTGTTTCAAAAACACCAGCGTTTCTTTATTAATTGGGAAGATGGTTTCATATCTTTATGGAGCATCTCTTGGTCACAAAGACTTGTGTGCCTGGTGTGGGGAACCAAATACAAATCCTCTTCCAGAGCTAAAAAATAAATTTAAAACTGTACTCCCGCTCTGTCAAGATTGTGAGGAATGGCAAGAAGCCAGAAACAAAACAGCAGTATGGCAAGTGGAAATAAGTTGAACAGTAAATAGATAGCTGTATATGTCCACTAAAGCCTTCAATATTGGGGCCTTTATTTCATTGAAATAATATTTAGATGTGGATAGAATTTACATTTGTAGTTAAACTGTATTTTTGTTGAAAAAAAATCAATAAAAGACAAAATGTTGATGTCAAATCAGATTTTATTGTATTACAATCATCTAAAATTCATTTATGCTCTCTTAAAACATTCTGTAAATATACATGTACATGGAAAATCTGAGGCAATGTGTTGGTTTTCTAACTGCTGGAAAGCATAACTGATATTAAATCTGAATTTTTGGAGCTTCTTTTTAGAAGACGGGTATATAAAACTGTAAATAAAATAAAATATGGATGACCGACCTACCTACCCAATTTTTCCTATCCATGTGATGGGAACCACATATATTATTCTGTTTGGCCTTATGCTATAGTTTAATGAATAACTGTTAATATGTTACGTTAACATACCATGGTTTTCTCACTAGTGCATTTCAGCGTAACGGACCATTATTAGGGATGTGACTTTTGGTCCAAAACACTATTCGAAATTCACTAGAAACTATTTGTATATTATTAAAAAATTTAAAGTCTTTCCATCCACCATTGGATTTTATAAATTACATTTCCCCCTAAATGCAACTTATACTCCAGAGCAGGGGCGCAGATAGGTTTGTGAAACTGGGGGGGACGAAGATGCCAGCTAACACCCCCCGGCCCCACCATTCTGATTGGGTGGGGGGGTTATTACTCCTCAAAGACGAAGAATGCATTATCTTACCTAATTGTGATGTCTGATGTTCTCAAGTGCTATATACCACTGACATGACAGGATGATCAATATGGGTGTGTGTGTGTGTGTGTGTGTGTGTGTGTGCTACATGACTGCTCACTGTTTGTGTATATTTGGACTGTCAAACTTAATTACCCATCATTGGAAGAAATTATTTATTATATAAGTATTAGATAAATTATTATTATTTAATAAAGTTTATTAATGCTGATACTAATTTAAATCACTCACTAAACATACCATATGCTGTTTGCAAAACTGTTTTATTTTAACACTGACTTTCAGCACACTGATTCTTTCATAAATTTCACAGGAGTGTAAAAAACATATAATGTAATTAAAACTTCTAACACACTAACAACAAACACAAAATAGGACACAGCCTCCATATACAAATTAAATTGTAAATAAGATCTCTCCATGAGTTTTCAATAATGGTCTCAAAACTGATTAAGTGAAGGATCCAAAAACCTCTCTCCTCCGATCCTTGTCCTGAATATATGTGTGGGGCATGTACAGGTGGAGGCAGAAGAAGGTGACAGTTTGGTTCTGGCCAGCTTTGTACGATTCCTACTCTCACAGCGACATTGCTTTGAACAGAAATTTCAAGGTGATTAACTTTTTTCATCACCAGCCAATGTGGCTAGTAGATTTTTTTATCTTACTCCCCTATCAGAAATTCAACTAGCCATTTTTCCCCTGACCAAATTTCATTAAATTATTTTATTTAACCTTTTCCTCTTGAAATAATTCATTTTTTTAAACATATGATCTTTTTTTTTTTACATTTTCACATTTAACTCTTAAAACTTCTTGCTTTTACATTTTCTCACCTTTCACTGTTAACACTTCTTTACTGTTCTCACCTATATTACAATTTATACAATACATACACTCACATCTTGTTGCTCTTACATTTTATCAATTGGTCCCCATATCATTTCTTCAAACATATGATCACATTTTTATTTATTTTTTTGCATTTTCACATTTAACTCTTAACTTCTTTACTTTTTATCTCCACTGTCCCCACTGTAAACATACACTCACATTACATCTTGGTGTTGTTATAAACTTTCTTAAACCATCTCATTTCCTTAGCCTATTTGTGGACTCACCAACTGACCAAAGATAACACTCGTTATGATCAATTCATTTGGGCTTATTAGCATTCCTGTCAAACACACAAGTAGGCTGTAGGCGCACCAGTGCGCAATGGCACGCGTGCTAGTACGCGTGCCATTGCGCGCACCAGTGCGCTGCCAGAACGCGTTCTGCAACACGTGATATAATAAACACAACGCGTGGCTATGTGAACACTTTGGCTTTGCCATAGGGGCGCTGCCTGGGCCGAAGCAAGCAAGACAGGAAACAAAAGACAGGGGAAGGATAAAAAAATAGGACGGTCATATGCTGGTGCCCCATAGAGGATTGGTACAACTGGGTCTGCACTCGCCAACAGCCAAAGTGGCTAGTAAGTTGTTTTTTTACCCGCCAAAATGGATTTTCACCCGCATTTGGCGGGTTGGTGGGTGTTAATTTAGAGCCCTGGTGATAACGTAAAGTAACAGTTTACTTACAGCTGTTGCTCTTTGAAAAAAAAAACCACATGATCGTTTTCTGCTTTTTAGCTCGCCTCATTATTCCATGCCGTGTTGGGGTCCTCCTGAACGTGCACCCTGGCTGCCCAAATAATGCCTGTCAGACTGTTTGTAACCGTGGCAACCAAAGTTAACGACGATGCCGCCGCACAGCGCAATAACCGAGTCACGTTATTATGTATGTTAATTCATATTTTGGTTTCTTCGTGATGCTTGACTAAGTAAGAAGTAAGTAGTAAAAGTTTAAAAAAAAAAAGTAAAAAGAAAAAGTAACATGTTTTTTTCTTAAATAAAAGTGGGTGGGATGGATCTAAGGGCATTCAAAACTGGGTGTGTCATGACACACCTGACACCCCCGCTATCTGCGCGCCTGCTCCAGAGTGACTTATAGTCTGGAAAATACGGTACAGTTTTTCAACATCTACTGCATTTTATTGTAGAAAGACTGAGTGAATGTGAGGAAATAGTAGAGTGTGATGACCTAGAATTCAGACAGACAGTTGTGGAGTGGTTTACTGGACTACTGTAAAGGTCCAGTCACACAGCCCATCACTCACGAATCACTCATAAATCACACACAGATTGGGTTTGTGTGCGTTTGATCGTCGAGAAATTGACCAAATTTTCAGAGTGTAGGGCTTAGAAATCACCTATGAACTGCACACATATCACGTACACTGATGAATCACTGACATATCACGCATGTTGACGCATACAAGCAAATACGGTGCAGTAATCTACCAACATTTAATGTATGCCTGACGCATGAATCACTGACGGAGCACGTTCAAACACGAACGCTTTGCAAACATTCCACGTACAAGCACTTTGTTCCGCGCATGTCGACGCATGTCTGACGCATGAATCAATGATGGATCACGCACGGAAAAAAAAGGTGGGGCGTCAGTGGACGGATGTTGACATGCATGGTTTCGAACCAGTTTCGACCCATAAGTACTGACGGCCAACGCATAGTCACGCATACTCGACGCATAAACTACGCATAAACTACGCACGTCAACTCATGAATTACGCACACCCATGCACAGTTTTTGAACTGTTCAAAACTCAAAATTGCGCACAAGCCAACTTCGACGTACACCCACTTACTATCACTGATGTTCCACGTTGGTTCCACCGACCAATTACACATACGACGCACGTTCCACGCAGAATCCAAAATCTGTGTTTAATTTCTGCGTAATTTCTGTGTTTTCTCTGTGTGACTGGGCCTTAATGACTCTTCACATTCCTCCCTAAAAACACCACAGACAGACTTCAGCTGATCCAGAACTCTGCAGCTGGGTTATTAACCAGAACCAAGAAGACAGAGCACATTACTGCAGTGTTAGTTGGTTATAGTTGGTTAGCTGGTTACTGCTAACCTACACAATAGATTTAAAATATTACTGCTCACTTATAAAGCCTTAAATGGAACAGGACCCAGTTACATTTCAAACTCACTGAGCAGTTCTGTACAAACTGGGGACGCAGCCTTTGTTAACTATGAACCAACGTTATAGAAGATAATTCTAAAACACATGAGGGAAGACAGTTCACTGAGTATATTTAAAACTAAATTAAAGACATTTTTATTTTCATCAGCCTTTGAAGGGAGATAAAGAATGGAGTCACAATTTTATATTTATATTGTGTAATCAGATCTTAATATATTTCTGATTTATTCTATTGAAATTGTATAATGTATGTATAATCAGTTTATCTAGTACTTTTGTAATTTAATAATTTTGTGCAATCAAATTTTAATGTATTTTTTTTTTCACCCTGTCTTAAAATTGTATTTAAATTTTTAATCAATGTGAAACACTTTGGGCTACAGTGTTTGTATGAAAGGTGCTATACAAATAAAGCTTATTTTTATTATTATTATTATTTCATTTATAGCAAAAAAATGCAGTTTTACTTTTTACTTTTGTACTTTATTACAATTGCAAATTTAATTTTATTTATTTTTTTTACTTTTACTTTAGTAAAGGAGTTGAATCAGTATTTGTACTTTTACCACAGTATCATTTCACACCAGTAGCTGTACTTCTACTCGAGTACAGAATGTGAGTACTTTTACCACCTCTGCTTTTAATTCTATCACATAAATATTTCCACTCTGTCCAATAGTGTATGTTATTAGGGTGTGATGTACCTGTACACATGTCTGTTAATAGGAGGTTTGTCCTTTCAGCTGCTCCCTGGGGTGGGCTCTGGTCCCTGGGGTGTCCCGTCTGTCCTCACCCTGTTCTGCACCAGACACACGCCGTAACACTGAGCTGATTGATGCTAATGTTTCACTCAGTGTTTTTTCAACATTGAGATTCACAGTTAATGAGGCTGTAGACAGACGCCAGTGGGTTTATGAGGAACTGAGTCAAAGAGCTTCAGTTAAATTCTTATTAAGAGCAGGCGGCTCTGCCTAAAGGTGCTTTATAAAGTTAGACCAACACTGCTTCATTTGTTGTTGCAGTCAAAAAGTCTCTTCTTTCAGGAGGTTTAAAAAAATCAATTAATAAAAGCTGGAACACCATCCCAGTTAGAGCTGCACTATATTTTGTTTTAGCATCGACGTCATAATGTACATGTGAACTATAGTCACATCACATGTCCTGCAATTATTTGTATTTTTTATTATTTATATATGTATTTTATTCATTTTTAAAATTTGTATTTATTTATTTGTCTTTTTCAAATCATTTTTGTTGATTAATTTGTTTTATTTTTTTTAATCTTTTAATGAATTTATGTATTTATTTTATTCATTTATTTTTATTTTTTTATTTTTTTCTTTCTTTTTTCATTGTCTTATTAATTAATTCATTTAATTAATTTTCTTTGTATTCATTTATTTTATATTTATTTTTATTTATTTGTCATTCCTATTTTTTATTATTTGTTATTTATTTATTCATTTGTTTTTCATTGAATTAATTTATTTTTATTTATTTATTTGTATTTTTCATTTATTTGTTATTTATTAATATTTTTTCTTTTTAATTATTTAATTTGTTTCTTTATTCAGTTAATTTTCTTTCTTTATTTTTTAATTACTTAATTTACTTTTATTCATTTAATTTAAATTTTTTCATTTATTTGTTATTCATTAATATGTATTATTTATTTGTCTTTTTAATTATTTAATTTGTTTCTTTATTCAATTAATAAATTTTTTAATGACTTAATTTATTTTTATTCATATATTTTTTACCACTGCCATGAAAAATACTCCTGAATATTTTTATTTCATATCACTATATCTTGCAGGGTTAAAAGTTTTTCTCTAATATTGTGCAGCTTTAATCCCAGTGGGTAACAGAGTGGGCTGCTTTTAAACACCTGATTAAAGTAAAGCTAAGAAACATCCAAATATGTCAACAATAGCACTTTAAAGGGACTTTTTATTTCACAATTTTCACTTTTTTTCTCATAACTATGCATTTCTTTATTAAATATTTATGACATTTTACCTGATAATTTTGACTTTTTATCTCAATTGTGACATTTCCACCCCATTATTCCTAAATTACTGTACTTAAGTAGATTTTTTTAGGTATCTGTACTTTACTGGAGTAAATATCTGTACTTTATACTCCTTATATTCTCACAATAGACTCGTTACTTTTTCAAACTAAACAGATGTGACAGTAAAAAATAAGTGACTTTAGAGAGAAACTGTGACTTTATATATTATAATTATGACTCTCATGTTATGATTGTGACTTTTTATCTGAGTATTTGGAGTTTTTTTCTAATAATTTTAATGGTTTATCTCAAAATTGTGCCTTTTTTCATAATTTCAACTCTATCTCATAATTATGCATTTTTTTTATCACATATTTATGATTTATCTAATAATAATTATGACCTTTTTTCTCAGTTGTGCCATTTTATCTTATTCGTCTGCGTTTCTTATCTTATTTTCTCAGAAGTTTGACATTTTATCACACAATTTAGATTTATTTTTAAATTCTTTTACTTATGCGTTTTTAATATGAACTGTAACCCCCCCCCCCCCATCCATACCCACTCAACTGAGCAACTGTGAACTAATCAAACACATTATCTACACATTAACTCACTTTTAAAGGCTTTATTTTTTGGATATTTTTATTATAATATACTTTTGATTTTCATCTGATGATTTATGTCTCATGTTTTTATGTCAGATTTTTTACTTTATCTCACAATTTTGACTTCTTTTCTCATAATTATAGATCTATTATCTCAATTTTGACTTTTTATGTCACAATTTTGCATTTTTTTTGTCTGATATTTATGGCTAGTTTTTATCTCATAATGACTTTTTTCTCCACTTTTCTATAATTTTCAGTAACTGTGACCTGATCAAAAACATTATCTACACAGTAACTCACTTTATTTTTGGATACTTTCAAAATTTTCTTATTTTTTCTTGGTTAAATAAGTATTACTTCACTCATGGCAAAACAATGTTTTAATTTTTTACCTTTATTACAATTGAGAAGTTGTACTTTTTTTTTTTTTTTTTTTTTTTTTTACTTCAGTAAAGGAGTTCAATCAGTACTTCTACTTTTACCAGAGTATTTTTTCACAGTACTATCTGTACTTCTACACACAGAGAAATGTACCTAAGTGTGTCGCACTGGCAGTACCTTTTTTGCAGGATAATTATGTACTCACTTTTTGATAAAAGGTACAATATGGTGATTGATGGGGTACAAAATTGTACCTCCAGGTATAAAACAAAAATTTCCCCAGATAAAAAAGGTACCAAAAACTTGTATCATATTGTACTTTAGAAAGTACAAACATGTTCTTCAATAAAAAGGTACTACCGGTGCCACAACTTTAGTACTCCCATTTCTGTGTGTGTACTTAAGTATGTGAGTACTTTTACCACCTCTGCATTTAGACACAGATGTTGTTTTGAACAGTAATAACATATGTTGTATTATATTGGTTTTCAAGTAATATTTGTTTTATTTTATTGTATTTTAGTCATTGATACACACACACAAATGTTGTTCTGTTCTTTGTAATATGTTGTCTTGAAATGCACTTGACTTATTCCACTATTGTGCTTTATTCTACAAAAAACACTGTTATTTATTTATTCATGTAATGGACTGTGTATGAAAATTAGCACTGATGCTAACTCCAGCTTATTTACATATTTATACTGAAATTAAATGTATAAATGTGTTCATTACTGTGCATTGTCTAAATAAAGGAATAAATGTGATTTATTAATTCACCTGAAAGTTAATTTGACAAAAGCAGAAAGAAAATATTTTCAGTGTTTTCACTGATTAACTTGTATTGATCATGTTTATGACATTAATTGTCCTTTGTGTGTTTCTTTAAAACAGTGGTTCTCAACATCCAGTCCTTGTGGCCCAGTGACCGACGTGTTTTAAATATGTCCCTCTTTTTAAAATGAATAAATAAATTAAATTAAATTTATAAATGAATAAACTAAAAAAAAATAAATGAATGAATGCATTAATTAAATAAAAAAAACTATTAAAAAAGTTACAAATGAAAAATTTAAGAATTAAATAAATAAAATTACAAATAAATTACAAAATAAAAATAATTTTTTTTTTTAATCTATAAATAAAAAAAAGAAAGAAATAATATTAATAAAATTTAAAAAAATTTAATAAAAACAAACAAACAAATAAAAAAAAATCTATATATCAGAACAGGATTACCGTATCTTTAGGACTATTATACTCCAGAGCGACTTACTGTATATATGAAATTATTAACATGTTATTATATAATTTCACATGTTATTTTCACTCTGATCACCAGAAGAGGGCGCTGTTGACCATGATCATGTTCTTTATGCTATAATTTAATGAATAACTGTTAATATGTTACGTTAACATACCATGGTTTTCTCACTAGTGCATTTCAGCGTAACGGACAATTAATATGGATGTGACTTTTGGTCCAAAACACTATTCGAAATTCACAAGAAACCATTTGTATATTATTAAAAAATTGAAAGTGTTTCCATCCACCATTGGATTTTATAAATTACATTTCCCTCTAAATGCAATTTATACTCCAGGGTGACTTATAGTCTGGAAAATACGGTACAGTTTTTCAACATCTACTGCATTTTATTGTAGAAAGACTGAGTGAATGTGAGGAAATAGTAGAGTGTGATGACCTAGAATGGACACTCAGACACTATTACATCAGACTGTGGTGAATATTGACATATAACGTCATTCATAAATGCAACTTGACGCTGTATTTTGTCATGTGTTGTATTATACAACACCTCCACATTCTTAAATGGCCTTTAAAGACAGTGGAAATATGGGATGTGAATAAAACCCTCCAGGCTGTTGTCAGTGAAAGATGCAAAAGATCAACAGTGTTTCCATGAACCACCTGCATATGTGTGCACATGGACGGTCATTTTACTGACTTTTACTCCCAGAAGTCCCTGATTATGACAGTCAGTATTTTTACAAGTACTGAGAGAAAAACGTATTATTGTATTAGTCTGATTTAAAATTGAAGTTTCAAAAGTCATGTATACACTAGGGATGGGAGAAAAAAAAGATTCACATATGTATCGGGATTTTTTGTTTTACGATTTTTAAATCAAATTTTTTTTTGTTAAATGTATTTATTTTTGTTAAAAAATCGATTATTTACGCATATTTTAATTTTAAGCCGAGTGGGGAAAAAAATGACTACATGTAAAGACCATATACGACTGTATGTATAATATGCGTCATGGAATACACAGAAATCACCTCACAGAAGACACACAGATGACAGCTAGCTTATTATCGTATTAGCTTCAAAAACACACCAGCCAACAGGTTTAACTTATGCCCAGATATAATTGATAATATCTATTCCAACTGTATTGTGTCATTAATCTGACCTTGTGTCATTTACACACAGTAATAAACCAGGAGTATATGAATTAGAGTTGGAAAAAAGATGGTGATTAGCAACAATACAGCGGCTAATTCTAAACACAGAGTTTGGTGCATTCAGGACCATCATAACCTCTCTGGTGCGTTCAACAGCGCAGGATATCTGAAAACTTAGAAAAAATGAGTTGTTCCTGAATAAATATAATTAAACAATCAACAACAATTAAAGTGTGTGGTCTTTCTAACAGAAGGGAAGAGCAGAGCTGGACACTTTAAAGTTCACTTTATTATGAAGTATGTTCATTTAGAGGCTCCTATTTGTGTTGTGTGCAGATAAATGTAACGGTTGACTTCCCAAAGTCTGGTTCAAATATAAATCTGAACTGACTCATGTCATTTTTTGGGGGGAAATATGGTTCCTGATATGATCTGTCGGCATCATCATTCAGCTTTTTCACATGGTCTGGTGATAAAAAGACAAGTGAAACATCAAGAATATCAAAGAATTACAATTTAAATCAAATTGGCACCCCAAAAAATCGTAAAAGAATCGAATCGACATAAAAGCATATCGTCCCAGTCCTAGTATAGACCATAATATGGCTACAACTAACGACTATTTTAATAGTCGACTTGTCACCGACTATTGAAACGATTAGTTGACTAATTGGATAATTATAAATTTTTTTCTTAAATTTAGCATGAAGTTGATTTAATTATGTGGCAAATGATATTAAACACAAGAAAGATGGGTACAACGACTTATCACGTTTTATTGAACATACTGCAGATTTGTACAAAAGTGAAATAAAGTTGCGCTATTTAAAACCAGTTAGACACAGTCCTGGGTGTTCACGTCTGCCTCTTTTACAGGAAGGGCTCCATGACAGAGCATCAAACGGGTCTTAAATCTTTCACCTGAACCGGCCCGGGCTCGATTCAAATGATACAAATTATGCCTGAACCCGGCCAGCTCTCATTGGGTCCTGTCAAATTCGGTCAAATATTCCGAACTCTAGTCCACGGTGTCAGGCACAGTCTGGTCATAACGCTCAAGCTCACTTTTATATCGAAAATATGCTTAAAACATGGACAATGTATGTCGTACAAACCGTATTGACTTGAATCTTCTTGAGGTAAGTCAGACTGTTTCGTTCAACTGCTTCCTCTTTCGTGCATCATTCGAGGTACGGCCATGAAACATAACATGTGCTTTTCAAACCTCTGCAGTCGTCTTTGTATTCACTGTATTCAGCCTAAAATACTCCAAACTTTAGTAGTTTTGGTATAGTTACCTGTACATTACCGCTCAGAGACACAGATGCTATTGTGCATGAGTGATTCTCTGCAGAGATTATAATCAAGTCAGATGTCTCACTCTGCTGGAAAAATGCGACTGGCTACAATGGTCGACAAAGGAATTAATTGTTGATGATTTCTATCATCGATTTTTGTTGACATAAACTACTTGTTGCAGCCCTACACCAATCAGACTAATAATGAGTAAAATTTTAAATAAACACTTATGATTATCAGATTGCTTTCTTTCACAGTGCTATTATTCCAGAATAGTACAGGGTGTATGGATATTGTGAAAGTAGATCCTGTTCTGTATTATGAAAGTGACCTCAGCAGATGGAGTAATACTGTGTATAAACATATAATTTATTAAGATAAGCTTTTTGTTTTTCTGACATCTGTTACTGGGCCTGAAAAATCTATCCTTTCGGACCCAAAATCGTGATTTCAGACGACATGATTTTGGAACCAATCAGCCGGAAACTTCACGGAGGAGTCCAGAGAAAGTTACGAATGACTCAACAAAATAGTGGATTATGGAGTTTAACTACTGTTGTCGCTTCTGGAGAGTTTAAAGATTGCCGGTGTTTGCCTCTGATAAAAAGAAATTGCAGTACCGTCCTATTGCATACAGAGGGATTTAAAAGACAACCTTTTAGCCCCGCCTCCCCTGCCTATGAAACACAACTAGAGCCATCCATGTAATGAATAGGGATAGCATGGCTAGGCTAACATTTTAGCTGTTTTAAATAGTTCTACGTTTGTCTTGTGTTCTTGTGTTATGTAACCTGATTCTGCTCGCGACTGCACACACGTTTGTACGTGTCCTTCACAAATGGCAAATTCTATTCTATTTTATTCTATTGTTTTATACAGAGTCAGATTTGAACAATATTTACATACTACCGACCATGAGAACAAAGGCCACGACAACTAAATAAGGACAGTCTGTATTTTCTTATGTTGGATTGGGTCATGTTTGAAGCCTGTTGTACCTCAGTAGTGTTCACTAGTTTACACCATGCATCTCCCAGAAGTCATTGCAGCGGGAAAAACATGGCCTCCGAGAAAAGAAAAGCTTTGGCTCGAGAGGAAAGAACTAAGACAACAAGGAGGATTTAGTGGAATCTGGAACAATCTGGAAGAACAGACTGATGTTGAGGATAGTGTGTGGATGTAATAAGTAGAACAAGATGAATTGTTTTTACTATAGTGTTTATTTTATATATTATACTTGTGGTTGTAGAACTTATTTACACTACGGCACTAGCATGAGGGAGTGGTTTGACAGACCTGTTAGGGTGTGAAGGAATGATAAGTGTTCATAGAAGGATCTGTGAAGACTGAAGTTAGAAGAACAGTGAGGGAATAAAGAACAAAACTATATACGCCGTCAATATAGCTAATATTAGGTTTACAAGGATGTAAAGTGGAGGCTTGGGGATTTGAAGAAAGTGTTTACAAATTGCAGAAAACTGAAAAAAAAAAAAGTATGTTGACCACTGTAAGTTTTTATACATTATTCTACTGCGCTCTAGAACGTTGCGACAGCTCCCGTTCACTTTGAATTGACGTTCCCAGTCATCAGCGGGCAGGTTTTTTTTTGATAACCGCCCGTTGCGTCGTTAACGCCCGCTGCCCATGGCAACAAATTTTGTCACTTCAGATTCACAGTACCATATCACTCCGCAGGTAGTTCGGCCACTTTTAAAGTAAATATTCACTACGTTGTAACGGCTATTTTATCCAGTATGTTAGAGTGGCAGCAGTATCTGGTGTGTTAATGCTCATGTGCAATATAAATTTTTTCAACAACCATATGCAATATATTTTGTAGCACTACCATTCCTTACATTTCCCATTCCTTCTTACATTCAGCTGCTAGTTTCTGTTTCTGTACTTAACCGCCCAACTGTTCATAGTGTTCATAGTTTTTGTATATTACTGTTTATATTACTTGTTTATATTGTTTATTTGATATTTAATGTATACTGTTTCTCTTTACTGATGCCCTCTTCTGCTGCTGTAACATGTGAATTTCCCCACTGCGGGACGAATAAAGGAAATCTTATCTTATCTTATCTTATCTTATCTTAATAATCTGTAATAACCCGTAGAATAAGCGGGATAATGTATTAACCACGAGTTACTATCATGGGCAAGTTACTACAGACCCGTTGGGGAATATTTTTCTGATAGTAACTCATGGGCAATACATTATCCCTTGCAAAACTTATTTAAAAAAATGAATTTAAAGTTATTGTTGATGCTGGGTATATAAGTCAATACAATCCTCACTCCACTCATGGTATAGAATATTAGATTGTCTTATTTTAACCACCGATGAATAAGAAAATGTTTGTTAATGGGCGTCCAGTTTTACATACCTGCTATAATACTATATGAGCAGCATTATAATATCATGTTTTTTATGTATTGAAAACGGCTGCACGTGTAACATGAAAACAAAGTGTAAACAGGTGTGATAAACAGTTAAAGTATGAGGTAGTTCCAGCAGAGACAACAGGGACATCTGATACCAGGCTTTAGTTACACAGCAACACGACCCACTGTGGATCAGATGTCTGTCTGTCTGTCTGTCTGTCTGTCTGTCTATCTTTGTTCATTTTTCTTTGTGGATTTTTACCATGTTTTGTACTTTTATGTATTTTGTGGGAAATTTGATAAAAAAACAAACAAACCTGAAGCAGAATGGTCGACTGACATAGTGTTTTTATCATGATTAATTGAAACTATATATATATATATATATATATATATATATATATAATGAAGTAATGAAGTACTTTTACTTTTACTTGACTTAATTTCCTTTGTGTTAGCAGTTGCAGTCCTTCATGGTTTACATGAGTGTATGTGTAGCTTCATAAACTGTCTACCAGGGGGCAGTACTACCATATACTTTCTACCAGAGTAAAGTCCTTCCTTCCTTTTATGGAATGTTCTGTCCAGGTGTCACATCACAAACGTCAGCTTATTAATCATGTGAATGAGCAATAAGTGGAAAAAAAAGTAGTAGAAAATTCACTTTATTTAGTTTATTTCACAGGAAAAAAAACTCCTCACATACTATAGATGTAGTTAATATATCGAACAAAATATCGGAAATGAAAATGTATATCTAGTTACATGCTCACTGCTGTAATGTTTTGCCGTAAGTCCTTTGTTATTTCCTTGGCAAATGCGTTTCTTCTTTAAACTCTATGAGTAAATCGATCCGTCTCCAGCAAATGGACTGTGACGACATGAGACAGACGGACCCGCCGTGTGATTACTGCAGCCTTCTCCCCCCAAAACTGTCAGAGCCTCATTCAGATTGCACCGCAGACCCCTTTGATTTAATTGGTTTTAAACAGTGAACCTGAAATCAGTCGACTGAGGGGGGGTTGGGGGGGGGGGGGGGGGGGGGGGGTAGAGAAACAAATAAAGCCACTTATGTCTGAATGAAAGAAGAGAAGAAAAGAAAAAGAGGATGGAAGGGAAATCAAATAAATAAAAGTTCAGAGCATGTATGTGTCTCTGGAGGAGGAGGAGGAGGAGGAAGGGGGGGGGGGGGTTCCATTGACAGAAGTGGCTGTTACCAATGACTGTTCTTTTGCCCCCCTCCCCTCTCTCTCTCTCTCTGCAATGCCCTAGTGGCCACACCAATCACAGCCGAATTAGGCCTAATATTTATTTCCAGAAACAATTGTACATGTTTTGAGCGGAGCTTTGATTGAACTCCGGCGGACATGTTGTAGACAGATGTTTAGATGACCTCATGTTTGAAGTAATGTTGATTCTGGATTGGGTGCTTCTTGGCCTGTTCTTCTAAATCAGCTCCCTTTGCTTCTCACCCCCCCCCCCCATGATTCTGGGAGGGCAAACAGCAGAGCCTCACATCCCTCATATTATTATTATTTTTATCCCCCCCCAGTGTATGTTATGCTTTGGCTCATATTAAATAAGACCCATTTACATTTCGTGTTACATCCCTGACGGACGGACGCAGACAGACACATGCAGAGGAGGTAAAAGTAGTATTTACATTGTGTACTAAAGTAGAAGTACAGATACTGGTGTGAAAAAAAAATACTCTGGTAAAAGTAGAAGTACTGATTCAACTTCTTTACTGAAGTAAAAGTATAAAAAAAAATATTGTAATAAAGTAAAACTGCATGTATTTATTTATTTATATATTTTTTTGCCATGGATGAAGTAATACTTTTAACTAGGAAACATGAGAAAAGTTTCAAAATTATCCAAAAATAAAGCCTTTAAAAGGGAGTTACTGTGTAGATAATGTGTTTGATCAGGTTACAGTACTTGGTTTAGGGGGTATGGACAGAATATTAATAAGAAAAATTGAGAAAAAAAGTCACAATTCAGATTAAAAGTCAGCGTTATGAGATTTTAAAGAAATGTCATGAATGAGATTTAAAAAAATGCAGAATTATGAGAGAAAAAGTCAAATTGTGAAGTAAATAGTCAAATTAAGAAAGATAAAAAGTTACAATTAAGAAATAAAAAGTCTATATTAAGAGATAAAAATCTAAATTAAGACATAAAACGCCAACGTTTTGAGATAAAAAGTCAGAATTTCTTTCCACTGATTTTGTAGGGAATGTAGGGAATTAAAAATAAAGAAGCTGTAAGAAAAATAAATACTCAATATAGTACCGATACCTAAAGAAATCTACATGAGTAATCAAGTACTTTTACTTAATTACTTCCCACCTCTGCTGGTCACATGTCCATCATGAATGGGGGGGGGGGGTCGTGGATGGCTTGGTAAAAGTGAGCCATGATAGTGCTGAAGGATCCTTAACTGGACACATGTGTCTTTAACTCGTCCCTTCATGTCTGTGTTTCTACACCAGTTTGTCATCAAAGCAGTTCTGTACAGAAAGTAAGAAAGTAGACACTGCAAAAAAAACCAAAAAAAAACCCAGTGTCTGTGAACTTATATTTTACTTATCTATTTCTATTTCTTGATAAAAGTGATGTCAGACATTAATTTGAGGGGGAATTTGTCCGGATGTTTCTTGTGCACCGCAGGGCTGTAATTAAAGAAACCCCTCATTTAATATGGAAAAAATACACACACACCACACACACACACACACACACACACACACACACACACACACACACCAAGCATAGGAAAAATAAACACATAAGATTTATTATCTCCGTTGACTAATTACGTCCTGTACAAATGTGAATGATCACAGTGTCATAAGAAATTAGTTAAACATGAACAGGCATTAAGTGTAATGGAAGTCTAATTAATGCATTGTGTCTCAAAATAGAAATTAACTCGCACTAAAATGTTGATGATAAAATAATGAATGTTTTTTGAACCATTCTTGACTTGTTAAGATCCTTTGAATGGGAGTCTGCACTTGTATAATGACAAAAAGCTGCGCTTCATATAAGTCTAATGTTTGGTGATGGTTACGATTCAATGACACTAAGCACGGAGATGTACTGTGAAAAACACACACAATGAAACGTTACTGCATTTAAGATGAAAAAAAAAGGCTTTTTATATTTTATCCTGGTGTACCTTTTTATATACGTGTGTGTGTGTGTGTGTGTGTGTGTGTGCATGTGTGGATTACAGTTTTGAGTGGAACTGTACACACTTTTATTACAGGGATACAATTTAATTTAAACCCTAAATATCTATTACAATATGAAAAAACTCCTCAGGAGTAAATAACAGCTGTTGGTGCCAATAAAAACATTCAAATAGATTAGTGTTCGACACAGAACATACGTTTCAGAAATCAAATCAAATGAATAGTTAAAAATAAATAAATACAAATTTAAAAAATACAAATAAATAAATACATTTTAATAAACCAGGACCTGCAATGTGACTATTGCACACACATACATTGAAATGTTGATGCTCAAACTATTGTGATATCTAATTAGATAAATTCCAGAAACTAATAATAATAATAATAATAATAATAATAATAATAATAATAATAATAATAATAATAATAATAATAATAATAATAATAATAAATTACTTTTGAGTTTGTGTACTAAGGCCTAAAATAAATGTCCTATGCTCATTTTACAAAATTGACCTTTGACCTTTATTTTGGGGTAGTGTCATTTCTATATTTTTTCATGAATTCTTAATGTAAAAAACTCTTTATAACAGAATAATGGCTTCATTATCCATGAACATATTTGACTGACAAACACTTAGACCTTTTTATTACAGAATCCTTTTTAAATCCTAAAAAAAATAAATAAAAAAATATTCATGTTAAATATGAATTCTGAAAAGGTGATGAACGTAAGATTGAATAAAATGTGGTTCAACCCCCCCACAAAAATCAAGAGCAGTGCAGTTAGTTCAATTCTAAATTCTTTCAAATGTATGATATAATATGATTGTTTAGAGCAGGGGTATCAAACTGCGGTCCTCAAGGGCCGGTGTCCTGCATGTTTTAGATGTTCCCATTACATCATTATTAGTGCTCTGCAGAACTGATGAGGAGCTGATTATTAACTCTTTAAGTGTCAGCGCTGATGCATTCTGAATGGATGATTTAGTTTAAATATTCACAAAAATTCTACCATTTTCCTTTTAGCTTTGTGGATGGAAAAGGTGTGAAAAAGCTATTTTTTTTATTTATTTATTTAAAAAAAGGCAAAATTAAAACTGCTGGGACCAAATTTATTTATTTGTTTATTTTTTAAATTTTCCACATAATTTTTTCATTTTGTAAATATGTATTAGTTTTTTGTTCATTTTGTTGCTGATTTTGTTAATTTTTCTACATTTTTTTTTTTTTTAAATGTCATTATTTTTCTTTAATTTTCTGCCATTTGTATCTTACTTTGCTCATGTTAACAATTATTTTGTTAGCTTATTATTATTTGTTTGTGTCTTTGTTCATTTGATTTTATTTGATTTATTTAACTTTTTTACTGATTGCTAAAATCTCAGGAGTTAAAGGGTTAAACTGAATCACATGGAAGAGGGAAATCTCTTAAACATGCAGGACACCGGCCCTCAAGGACTGGAGTTTGACACCTGTGTATTTTTAAATCAGTTTTTTTACGCGTCATTTATAAACAACATAGTCCCATAGAAGGTTAAACCAAACTGTGCATCCTCATTTTAAATCACCGTTATAATTATCATTAATAATTATTTATCAGAAAGAATGATTAAAATTGTGAAATTCTGTCTGTATTTGAATTTTGCTGGACTTCGTACACAGATACACAACAGAAAATGGATCCCGGACAGAAACCATAACTCATTGTAATTGTATAAAATGCCACAAGTTGGATCCTTAATGTGCTGTAAGAAGGGAAATGTTCCGCTGATTTGTTGTTATGGACAGATGTTGGTAACCTCAGCTCATGCTCGTGCTTTAACAGGCTTTGGGTGCAGGCGCTCGTGTGCCGTTTGGCAGATGTCCTGCGCTCCAATCAGCCCAGTCTGTCTGCCTTTCTGACAGTAACATGCCTGAAGATTCTCAGTCATCCAGGCCGAATAAAGTCAAACAACACGGCCCTAATGGCAGCTCACTACACCCACCCCTCCCATCCAGAACATCATCACATTGTTAATGATTTTCAAACCTACATTTTTTTACACTAAATTATTTCTCAGTCACAAAACTATTACCTAGACATGGATAATATGGAGGACTAAAAGTTCCCAAATTAAATGAATAAATAAAGGCATCATTAAAGAAGTAATGAAATATGTGTGGAATTAAATAGATACATGTGTTCAGTGTTTCTCCCAGTGCATTCTAGACCTGGTGACCCCCCCACCCCACCCCCCCCCACCCCCCTCACCATCACCACCAGCGTTCACTATTTATTTATTTTAAAGACATTTATACACTTTACAACTACTAATACTAAGCCTAATATGAACTTAAATGTTAATAATGTAATGTCAGAGTCTGGATCATTTATTTGTATTATTCATTTATACATTTATTATTGTTGTATTGTATGCAAATCAAATCAAATATCTGTATAATAAAGTGTAAATGTCAATTTTACTACTACTACTACTACTACTACTACTACTACTATAATAATAACTAGAAAAGCACTTAGAAAGTGCAGACCACTGTCAAGGTAGACCCCCCCCCCTCCCTCTAATAATTTCTAGATCTCCCCATTACCAACCTGAAAATTTCATCAAGAATCCATCCAGAAGTTTTTGAGTTATCTTGCTCACAAACAAACAAACAAACAAACAAACTCACTCTAGCAAAAGCATCACCTCCTTAGCAGAGGTAATAATAATGGATTGGATTTATATAAATGCATTTTTGGCCACTCAAAGTGTTTGACATTAGTGACCCATTATTCATTCACTCTCACATGCTCCCTCTGGTGGTGGTAAACTACATATGTATCCACAGACAGAAGCGTGGGTGACATTTTTCACCTCCAGCCCCTCTGACCACCACCAAACATTCACACACCAGTGTTGTTTGACACTGGAGGCAAGGAGGGTGAAGTGTCTTGCCCAAGGACACAACGGACTGACTAGGACAGAGCAGGATTTGAACCACCAACCATTTGGTTATTGGATGACCTGCTCTACCAACTGAGTCCTGGCAGCTCCTATAATTTTACACTTCCTTGATTTATTTTCTATTAAATTAATCCTAATTAAGCCTCTACATGACAAATCTTTTTTCCACTAATCCCACTTTCTGTCATTGACATTTATTTATTCAATCATTATTAAAGGCAAATAAAGTGTATTTCAGTCTGTATTTTTCTAAGCAGTTGTTGTGAGTATGGTTAATAAATGTTATTATTTTTGCCAGTAATTTAGGAACGTAACTCATTACAGCTTTAATTTTCGGTCACTTCATTAGTTACTAGACTACAATAAGACTCATTACATGTTACTCTTGACAACTGAAACTACAGTCAAACACTGATAAGCTGACATTTAAAAAAAAAAAAAACTTGCTGCTGAGTTCAGAGAGAACGTGTGCGTGTCCCATCACCGTTGGGGTAGTTCTACAGTAGATGTAGAAGTACGAGGTAAAAGCAACACCTTCAAAGAAGTCCTTGAACATTTGTGCTAGAGCCTGGTTGCCATAGTAACAGAAAACAAATCAGCCTGAGAGAGAAGTTCTCTCTCTATTTTATTTTTGGATCGGGTGGGTAAGACAATTGCACAGGCCTCCCAGCAGGGGGTGGTGCCACAACCCCAGCACCTCCCCTTCCCATGGCTATGACAATAATGTAATGGATATAACTTCATATTTTCTTGTTAACTTTTAGCTTGTTTATTTAATTATTTTACAAAAAAACATTTTGGGCCACTGGTGGGCTTCACTAGTGGCTCTACCTCCAGATGTCTGGGGAGACCCTGTGTCTTATTAATTAATTAAAATATCAAATCTATCTATCTATCTATCTATCTATCTATCTATCTATCTATCTATCTATCTATCTATCTATCTATCTGTCTGTCTGTCTGTCTGTCTGTCTGTCTGCCTGTCTGTCTATCTGTCTATCTATCTATCTATCTATCTATCTATCTATCTATCTGTCTGTCTGTCTGTCTGTCTGTCTGTCTGTCTGTCTGTCTGTCTGTCTGTCTGTCTGTCTGTCTGTCTGTCTGTCTGTCTGTCTGTCTGTCTGTCTGTCTGTCTGTCTGTCTGTCTGTCTGTCTGTCTGTCTGTCTGTCTGTCTGTCTGTCTGTCTGTCTGTCTGTCATGTTCAGTCAGTGAAGACCCATTTCAATCTAAAATCAAAATTAGCTTTTATTTTTAACACATATTTCATACAAAATGTGTATACTTTTATAATTTTTAAAGGGTTTGAGGCACAGTATTGTGGGGGCTTCGGAATTTTTATTTATTTATTTTTTTTTTTTGGGGGGGGTGTTTGAATATATTTTGGATTTTTCATCCCTTTTTTGTGCTATTCTTTTTTTTGGGGGGGGGTAGAGTGAATTTTAGCATGTTTTGTGTGTTTCTTCATGTATTTTGTGGGAAATTTAAGTACAACAAAAGAAAACCTGAGACAGAACAGTTGACCAACATAAAATATTGTAATCATGATTAATCAAAATTAATCCAAAACAACCATGTGGTTAATCTGATTAATCTGATTAAAATTGTAATCATTTGAGAGCCTTAAACATTAATTAAATTCCACTTTTAAGACCACGTACACCACAAGCCAAATCAAAACCAGTCCTGTGAACCTCTTAAGCTTAAGGCTGCACGTGAATCATCATTATTTGACAAGTGCCATCAATTTCCAGTGAAACAACCCCACTTATGGCTGTGATCCATCTCTGTCAGATTGTGAATATAGATGTTCCAGTCATGTCTGATAACAGTTTGATAATTGTTAAAAATACACAGAGCCTGGTGGACTTAATAAAACACACCTGACTGTTGAAGGGTGTAGCCTACTGTGGGTCGTGGACCATTACAGAGCAGAGAGTTTATGTTCAAGAGCAGCACATATATTCCAAACACACGCCTGCTCTTTTTGTCGTCTACAAATGGATAAAACGTGCGTCCGATTCAGTGAGGGTCTGTGATGTGATGTATGAGGTCCAGCCACGCTGAAGACGTTATCTTAATGGCATGATTTATGAAAAACAGCTCAGCAGCGAAGAATAGGAACTAGAGGAGGCCCAGAGTTTATGACTGCGTAATACGAATTCAGTTTTCTGCTATACTGGAAATACTTTGGATACATTTATATGATTTAAAAAAAAAAAAAAATCAGAATAATTTATTCTGAATAAAATAATTCAGACTTAAAGCTATTTCCAACAAACATCCAAATGTATTATACTATGGTTAGCTAACACCTCAGAATCAGAATCAGAATCAGAAAGAGTTTTATTGCCATTGTTCATATAGTACACATGTAGTATACAACTATGAATTTGTCTCAGTGTAACGCTGCAACATTCAACATATAGTATATCAATAAAAAGAAGGAGAGAAAAAAATAATTATATATAATTATATATATATATATATATATATATATATATATATAGTATAAAAAAATTAAAAATAAAGTATAATAAGCATGCACCAAGATAGAATAAGATAAAAATAAATATAGTAAAAATATGTAATGTGCAATTCTGTGGGGGTAATGTGCAAGTCAGTGCAATGGAGACAGAGTCATTATGTTGGTCATGTGTCCAGTGTTGGCTGCTGTACTTAGTGCTGGGGAGTCTGATTAAGTCCCTTGGTGTTCAGCAGCCTGGACCGTAGTCTCCTATCTGAGGGGAGGGGGGAAAAGAGGGCATGTCCAGGGTGCACGCCTCCTGGTCCTCGAGGTGTAAAGGTCCTTGATGGAAGGTAGTCCGCAGCCAATCACCTTCTCAGCGGTGCGCACAACTCGCTGCAGCCTCAGCCTGTCCCTGGTGGTGGCTCCAGGGTACCACACGGTGATGGAGGTGGTAAGGATGGACTGGACGATGGCCGTGTAAAACTGCACCAACATCTTGGAGGGCAGCTTGAGCTTTCTCAGCTGCCGCAGGAAGAACATCCTCTGCTGGGCCTTCTTGATGAGTGAGCTGATTGTCGTCTCCCATTTAAGGTCCTGGGTGATGGTGGTGCCGAGGAAGCGGAAGGAGTCCACAGTCCACCTCTGTAAATAACACATGAGCTACGTTTACATGATGGTTTTCATCCAGAATTATTTATTCTGAATAAAATAATTCAGAATTAAATCTAAATCTACAGTATTTCCTTTGTGTTTAGATGGAACTGTTAATGCACAATAAAGGTTTCCATGGAAACGGATGTATTCCGCTCTAGTTAATTGAGCTGGAAATACAGAGGGTTCTGATTGGCCAGAATACTTTCCTAAATCTCCATGTCTATAACCACTAAACCTAGTACTGTGACCTGCACTGTGGATACTTTTGAACCTTTTCTGAATTTTCCACCTCTGAATTTTTCCACCTCTGCAGAACACAGACGAGTATTTCGAACGCTGACTGTGTGTTTTTTGGGGCATCTTGTCTGTTGGTTGTTAACATGGAGGTGGCCTGTGTGACGACTCAGGTCAAGATGCATAGAGCAGTAATTAGGCCTTCTACGCTGCAGCGCTCCAGCCCCAGCATGCACGGCCATCCCTACATTTAAAGCAATGAACCAGAACACACTACGTGCACTGACTTCTCAGTCAGCTGTTGTTTACCAGAGAGACCAATATTCCTTTGGACTAAAACCTATTCTCTTGTTCATTGTAACAATTTCACATTTTTACTCCAGACTTATCTTGGAAACGTGACCCAACCAACATTTAAGACTTTTCTGTATCAATAACATGTGTGGGACTTGTGACTTGTACTTGCAATTTTGAGGAATCACTCAGTGTATTTAAATGCACTTTGAGAAATTCAAATTATTGTCTCAGTCCAACTAAAATGTAAGTTTTTAAAGTCATGTTCACACCTTATGGGGACTGTAATCAAATAAACTGGAGGTTTAAAAGTCAAACTAACCAAGTCAGATAATGTGGTTCAAATTGAGCTTCTCCGTGCATGTAAACACCACCCAACCTTAGCTCCACTACAGAGTGGTATGGTCACGCCCCCTTCAAAAGTCGCCATGACAACATGTATGTTTAATGAATCAGTTTGAAACCGTTTGTACCAAATATACTGAGCTGCTGTATGGTTGTGGTCTATATCATCATGATTGTGGTTCATATATTCTTGGTTGTGGTTCATATCTTCATGGTTGTGGTCCATATCTTCATGGTTGTGGTCCATATCTCCATGGTTGTGGTCCAGGTCCATATCATCATGGTTGTGGTCCATATCTCCATGGTTGTGGTCCAGGTCCATATCATCATGGTTGTGGTCCATATCTTCATGGTTGTGGTCCATATCTTCATGGTTGTGGTCCATATCTTCATAGTTGTGGTGTTGTCCTTCTATTACATCTACGTGACGCTTTTATGTATTTTATTGTTCTTCTATGGCACCAACTGGAAAAATTATCATGTGAAAGGGTGTGTAGCACCAACTAGTGTCTGGGAGTCCAACGTAAGTCATTCAATAATTTGAAATAATAATAATTAATAATATTAATAATAAAAATTAGAATAATCTTACTTCTCTCTCTCTTTCTCTCTGTCGTATTTCGATTGCTGCCAATAGCTGGAGACGTACTGACTGTAAACGTACTGACTGATTATTTTTATTGGTTCCATGACTTGATGATGACATCAGAACTAAACCATAGAAGACTTTTGACAGACCGTTAGTGTATCTTTGGGTGTGTCTCATGCAATAAGGAATACAAGACACAACTGCTGATGAAGAGGAAATGATCAAAAGCATCATCTGATGAACGATGCAAACAAGCATTATAAAACTGACAGGAAGTAAAGGACCTAACATCCTGTATGTAGTCTGTGGTTTAGTGATGTGTGTGCTTATTAAGTGCAGTCAGAGTAATCTAATTACACAGTGTGACGTTAAATGCACCTCCATGTCATGACACATTATGTTCTGATGTGTTAGATTGTGCTGTTACGTTACATTATTTTTAATGCCTTTCTATGATGATAAGTGAGACAATGTTAGGTTAGTGTTGTGGTGTTAATGTTAGAGCTGCACGATATATTGTTTGAGCGTCGACATGGTAATATACATGTGTGTGCAATAGTCACATGCCAGGTCCTGCAATGTCGGAGAGAAATGAGCTCAATATTTTCTTATCTAATGTCAATAGAACCTGACACACACTGAGCACATCACAATCATTCTGAACCAGTTTGGAGTGAGTCACTGGTAACAAGTCTGAAAAATGAGTGACCAACAAGAGAACATCACCCAAAACCAACAAGAGAAAATCACCCAAAAAAAACAACAGGAGAAAATCACTGAAAACCAACAAGAAATCACTGAAAACCAACAAGAGAAAATCCGACTATAGAAAAATCACCCAATACCATCAAGAGAAAAATCACCTAAAACCAACAAGAGAAAAATCACCCCAAAACCAACAACAGAAAAATCACCCCAAAAAAACAACAAGAGAAAATCACCCAAAACCGACTATAGAAAAATCACCCAAAACCAAGGCTCGCTGCCAGAAAGAAAAGCAATGTCAGTTATGTGGAATTATTTGTTTATCTATTTCTTTCTTCATTTGTATTATTTACATTTCTTTCTTTTTATTTATTTATTATTTGTTTATTTATTTGGATTTAATTTATTTTTTTGTTTTAAATGTATTATTTTTATTATTATTAATTATTTATTTCTTCATTAATTTTTTCATTTATTTATCCATTTTTTTTATTATTAATTGTGTTTAATTATCTTGGCGCAATATATATCGCAGGGTTAAAAAAAATGTGCATTATCAGTTTTTTTGTAATATCGTGCAGCCCAACTCCATATTATGATTTACAGTAAAATCATCACTTTGAGATAAAAAGTTATATTAAAAAAAAGCATAATTATGAAGTAAGAGGTCCATAATTGTGAAAAAACGAGTTAAAATTCTGGGATAAAAAGTTATAATTATAATGTATAAAGTCACAGTTTCTCTCCTTCAGTGATTTTCCCTCTAGTCATTTATTTTTCGTACTTTCACATCTGTTTAGTTTAAAAAAGTAACAGGTCTATTGTGAGAATGTAAGGAGTATAACATACAGATATTTATGAACTAATGTAGAGAGGAAAAGTCAAAAGTTTCCAGAAAAATAAATACTGCAGTAAAGTACTCCTTAAGTACAGTAATGAAGTACTTTTACTTCGTTACTTCCATCTGTGCACGTCAGCAGGGCTGACAGACGGTAGCACTTGGGAGGAACATTTAGTTTGGAACAGTTTAATTGGGAGGTTTGGAGACAGAACTGGCTAAAAACATGTCTAAAAACATAAGCCAGATGGACACACACATACGATATGCATGTTGCACGCACATCTAACACAAATATACGCAATTACATAGCCAAGTTCCCGGCATCAATTTGTCACTCAAATGCACATACACGCAAAAACAAACAAACAAACACATAAGCTTGACCATTCTGTGGCAGGAAAATGGAGCCCACACACGCACACGCCACCGCTCTGTTCGCACAAACACACAACCCAGATGCAACGCAACAATACACACAACTGTAAACTTTGTCTTTCTTACAGGGTCAGTCTCTTTTTAGCCCCTCGACTACTTAGTCTAAGTGCTCAATTAAGCATAGCTTGTTTAGCTGATTTCCTTCCCAGTTTTATTATTGTTGCCATGTGCGTCGTTAGTATGCATGTATTCACTTTTCATGGAATTTCTGAGTTGCTCCTCCAAAGGTTTGTGTGTGGCTTTCAGACCTCATGATGTTTTTAAAGCTGGAAAAGATAAAGTATTTCCTTAAGGGACACTATACATACATTTAAAAAAAAAAATAAAAGTTAGGGCCTTCTTTTGACCTAGTTTGAAAGACTAACAACAGCAAAGTCATGTGGCTGAAAATTCTGATCATTCGATTTTTCTATTCATTTAATTTATTAATTTTGTACTATTTTATTAATTCGTTTTCATGTTGTACTAGATTAAGTTAAGTTAATACAATTAAGTTAAGTTTAAGTTTATACAATTGTTTGTTTAATTATCTTAACTACGGCTGCAAATTTAAATTTTTTTTACCCTGTATATATATATATATATATATATATATATATATATATATATGTGTGTGTGTGTGTGTATAATGTAATATGAAAAACAAACTAAACAGATAAGCGGTCGACACAGAACGTACGTTTCAGTATCATCCTTCTTGTAGCCAAAATCGTTAAATACAGTTAATAATTAACAATAAATAAATAAAGACAAATAAAAAAATACATGAATGAATAAAAACAAACAAATATAATAAAAAAGTCATAAATATGGAATAGTAAATTCATAATTATGAGATAAAAAGTCACAATCTTGAGATAAAAGTCATAATTATAATATAAAATAAAAATTCTAATATAAAATATTATAATATATTATATATTATAATATAAAAATAAAGTCCCAGTTTCTCTCCTTCACATCTGTTTAGTTTGAAAAAGCATAGTGTAAAGTACAGATATTTATAAAGTAATATATAGCAGGGCAAAGTCAAAAGTGACATAGAAAGTTATCATTATCAGATAAAAGTGATTTTAAAAATGTATTATTTAAAGGTAATACATAAGAATTGTGAAATAAAAAGTCAAAATTGTGAGATAACGTCACATTCATGAGATAAAAAAGTTGAAATTATGAAATAAAATCACACAATTGAGATAAAAGTCATATGAGGTTATGAGGTATAAAGTAAAAAATATGAGATAATGCATAATTATGAGATCAACAGCCAAAATTCAGAGACAAAATTCATAATTATGATATATAAAGTCATAGTTTCTGTCCTCCGCTTATTTTCCCTCTCACACCTGTTTAGTTTGAAAAAGTTTATTCTGAGAATGTAAGAAGTATAAAGTACAGATATTTATGAACTAATGTAGGAAGGAAAAGTCAAAAGTAAAGTTAAGTAAAATACAGATACCTAATAAAGCTCCTCAAGTACGGTCATGAAGTACTTTTACTGAGTAAAAGGATGAGATTAAAGGGCTAAATTGTGCAATAAATTTTTAATGTGAGATGAGAATTACATAATCGTGAGCAAAATCATTGGAATTATGAGATAAAGTCAAAGTTGTGACATAGAACAAATCAAAAGTATGACATAAAGTCCAATCACGAGATATAAGTCATAATTACGAATATAATATAAAACTCTTTCAAAAACAATAAAAAAAAAATACTTGACAAAAAAAGAAAAGGAATTTCTGAGTGATCTCAGAAGTGCATAATTTATATCCATCTTCTTCTCCAGTTTTAGCAATGCCTTTTATTTCAAACACCCCCCCATACTCCCTCCCTCCCCCATCCCCGCCTCCAAACAAACACAATAATGACTTGTGCTGCTTGGATTGTCGACTGCTGAAGTGTCATGCGGTGAACAATGTGCTAGGCCTTTGTGATCATCTTATTTCCAGTATGAAATCATGCACCGACGCGATGAAACGCTCTTATAGCACCGCAACATAAGATCAGCTCTGCCTGGGCTTCCTGCGGCGCCGTGTCCTGGTTTTAATAACTGGAACCTCTAAATAGGAGGCAATGATCCAGAGAAAATCTCCCATGTTGAGCAATCATAATTATCCTGCCGAATCCGCTCGTACCATAACAATATAATTATTACTATTATTTTAGGAGCTCACACATATGATAAATGTAGTGCATGTGCAGCCATGCTTGACCAGGGTATTCACAAGAGGCTGGGTTTTAAAGGGCGCACATTCAGGCATGTGACTGGATTAAACAGCAGTAAATTGATTAAATACATGCTGCTGGGATTAATACACTAAATCATTAGAAAATCAAACAAAGAAGTAGGGCTGAACAATCTATCGTTCTGGGCTGAAAATCGCGATTTCAGACACTATGTTGGGATCATCAAAGCTGTGTTTTTTTTTTGTAGTGCTCTTAACATTGTTTTGTCAACTATTTTACAGCCCATACTGATTTGTTTATTTATTTAGGCCCAAGCGCTGATGTGCAATGTCTGCGAGGGACTATTAAAACCGCATGGTTCCGATATTATTAGAATTATGTCACTAATTTAACCCCAATTTTCAGCCCTTGAACTTTTAAAAAAAGTTAATTTTATTTGACCTCACATTCAAGGCCGGTGAAAAATGTTATATTCTGAAGACGCTGAAAAAAAGTCTCGCAAAACGCCTCAGCCACGCCCTCTCAAAAATTAAAATACCTTACGTGGATGGGAGCGACAGTCAAAATTTTTTCGCCGTACAAACATGAAACTTGGTACACACATAGCCCATGGTAGGACAAGTAAAAGTTACATTATGGTCCCATCCAAAAACCAACAGAAAGTCAGCCATATTGGATGGAATTGTGAAACTCTAAAATTACCACCCCTCGTACAAAAAATATGATCTCAACGTGTTTACATCCGATCTACAAACTTGGTGGAAGTCATGTTATCCTGCCAAATGAGAGTGTCTGTGATGACCTCACAAAGAAGTGGCCATTTTTAGATACGTAAAAGTGTGTGTATCTCGCACATAAAGTGTCAGATTGAGTTGGACCCAATGTAATATTTGTGCAGAATGACAACCTGAACACGATGATATAGGACTGGTATCGTTAGATCGCAAAATGGCTCTCTGACGACCCCTACAGTTTTTGAATGGGAGTGAAAAAACGTCCTCCCGCTGTTGGGTGGTCTCCGCAGTCACATGGGGAGGGGGTCACAAGGGAGACAACACCGCTCGGGGTTTTACTAGTTATTAATTTATGTTTACATTGGCCTTAGCCAATGACTGATACAGGCCTAAGCCAATATTTGGAGCAGAAACTGATATTTATTTCTCTGTCAAATGAAAACAAATGTCAGAAAATGTTTAATTATAGTTAGAAAATATAAATAGTGAGAGTTAAAGGGATTATCTGGAGTAAAAATAAGTTTATCTCATTTTTTAGATGATTGTTAGTACATACATATAGTTGACATCAAAATCACACCATTTGGATGTACGCTGAGACATTTTGCTTTTGCTGTTTTGAGCCAAACATGCATTCACACATGGATTAGCACATGTGTTTTCACCGACACAAAATGTTATTTTTAGATCTCTTCTAAAGTTTTAAACAACATCACACTTATGTGGCAGTAAGTAGACGGTCTCTAAAGTCAAACTGAAGTGTCCTGAGGTCTTCATGTCGTCGAATACTATGTCCAGAGTTACTGATCTCAAGCCAGTACCTTTCCAAATGCAGGAGACGCTTTTAGGAGGAAGCCCAAAATAGTCGATTGCCGAGTACAGTTACACGCTCTGGAAATTCATGATTTCGTTACATTCTTTTTTTAAAACAACATCCTGTTAGTAGGCTAAGCTTTACTGTTGCATACAGCTTCATTTTAATTACTAATGAAATACTTGACTATGTTTTTAAAACAGAATGCAAAGAAATCATGCATTTCCAGAGTGTGTAACTCTACACTCGGTAATCGACTAGTACAGACTTGCTCCGAACTAAAGTTCTACTTGGCTTTCCACACCAGACAGTCCGCGGTCACGAAATGTTCCCCAGCAGTCCTGTCTGAACTACCCCCACAGCCCATGTTAACAGCACTTAAAGCTTACAATAAAATAAATAATATATATGTTTTGAGTTGTTCTTTCCGTGCTCAAATTCCAAGTGTAGCTAACAGCTGTGTGGCAAACAGGCTACGCTATATATCGTCCGGAGACAGATGTGTTGCACTGTTGTAGACCAACATAAAGTTGATTATTAGTTCTGTTCTTGCATAGCTGCCATGAAATGTCTTGGGAATTCCTCATAGACATAAAAACATGAGGTGGGTGTTCATAAATGGGTGGAGATACATTAAATACTTGAATATATAGCTTAGTTAACTGGGACGTGTTATTTTCCTATTCATTTGACTGGGACACTTCTTACATGCTGGCGTGAAAATTCCGCTTGAGTTGGATTTTCCAATTGCCGTGCCACTTCTGCACCGCTACTGTCCAACTACCACCGTGTTGGTGTGGAAGGACTTAATCTGTTTCAGCACCTGTGATATGAATGAGCCTTTAATTCTGCTGCAGATGTAAATGACGTACAGTTACAATCTGAGTATATTTAAGCAAGTAGCAACAGATGACACAGCCCTTCGATGAGTGAACTGGACATAAAGGAGACACTTTTTTTTTTTTTTACCTTTACCTTTTTTTACCTTCTTTTTTTTACCTAATTCGTGAAAGTAATTTCATACATTTTCTTCACGCCAAAGTAAATGATTGTGCCCATTAGGTTTTAGAAATGTAGTCTAAAATGCACAATATTTTCAATTACTAATTAAACATTATTAACCTGTTAACATTGTGAAGCTATAATCCTTTGAAATTTTGATGTAATTTTTTGGGGAAAATACTGGTGATAAAAGGGGAGCAGATTGAATCAATTTGGACTGAATCGAATCCAATCAAATCTAATTGTGATTATAATCAATTGAAAGGCCTAAGACAAACAGGAAGTGGACGCCATCGTTTTCTTCCAGTAGACATGCAGATGTTAAGTGTCCGTTCTGTCCAATCAGAGCCCTCTGTACCTCCAGCTCTGAAAGACCAATCAACTAGAGCAGAATACTCCGGTTTCCATGGAAACCTTCATTCAGAATTAACACGTCCGTGTAAACATGAAGGAAATAGCTGTAATTCTGAATTATTTTATCCCAAATAAATAATTCAGAATTAAAAAACATCATGGAAACGTTTACCATTACTCCACTGATTTGAGCTGATGTTATATAGTCAGCAGTTTAGTTTAGTTCAGTTTAGCTTAGTTTAGTTTAGTTTAGTTTAGTTTAGTTTAGTTTAGTTTAGTTTAGTTTAGTTTAGTTGATTTCGATTTGGTGACTGAATAAAAATAAACACACAACCAAGGAAGGAAGAAATCAATCAATCAATCAATCAATCAATCAATCAATCAATTAATCAATCAATGACACAGCAGTCAGATTTGTCTTACAATTCTATAACACATTTGAAAGGTAGTGGGGGGAAGTAAAAGTTATCAAATCCCACTCCTTCACAATAAAACTGACAGAGGTGGTAAAAGTACTCACATTCTATACTCCTGTAGAAGTACAGTTAAAAAAAATACTCTGGAATAGAAATACTGATTCAACTCTCCTTTACTGAAGTTAAAGTAAAAAACTACAACTTCTCAACTGTCGTAAAGTAAAAAGTAAAACTGCATTTTTTGCTTTGAATGAAACTTTACTTATTTAACTAGAAAAATCATACAAGTTTCAAAAGTATTTAAAAAATAAGGACTTTAATATTGAGTTAGTGTGTAGATAATGTGTTTGATCAGGTAAAACGTTAGTGGATATCAGTGATGCCCAAGTCAATGTAAAAACGACCCACAACCGACCACTTTTTTAACTAACCCAACTGGAACTCGAACCACAAGTAATATATTTAAAAAGGACAGACGCTTCTCAACCCGCATTTTTAAAAAGTAGTCACTGGTCTTTATGAACATCACATGACCTTACTCGCATACCTGCATTTATTTCTGTTAAAATCTGTAAGTTAATATGTTGAGAAAATATTTTTGTCCTCCTTCATCATTCAAAAGTTACCAACGTGCAGCATCGAAACCAGGGGTCGACAACCTGTAACACCCAAAGAGACATTTGAAAACGGTTTCCATGGAAAAGAAAATATTGGGAGGTGCTCATCATCTTTAAAGATCCCAAACTTTACTTATTTTGGACATTGGGTTAATAAAGCGTATTTGCCAGCTTACAAACCGCAATGCGAATATCATCAAAAGGACAGGAAATTTTGGAAAATGGGGAAAAAAAGGCACAATTGAGATAAAAAGCCATGATTATGACATTAAAAAAAAAGAAAAGAATTATGAGATGAAAAAGCCAAGATGAGATAAAACATCATAAATATGAGATAAGACATGCATTATTATGAGATACAAAGTCATAATCCTGAGATAAAAGTTCCATTTAAATTATATAATTTATAATTATTATATATAAAGTTACAATTTTCCTTCTGTAGTGTCTTATTTTTTTGTACTGTCACATATGTTTAATTTGAAAAAGTAATGAGTCTATTCTGAGAATGTAAGGAGTTTAAAGTACTGATATTTATTAGTCCCATAGTTGGGACAGTAGGAATAGAATAGTGTGCAGTAGAAAAACAATATGTATAATGTTCAATATAAATATAATATAAACAGGAACTAATGTAGGGAGTAAAGTTGTCAGAAAATTAAATACTTAAGTACAGTTACCTAAAACAAATCTATTAAGTACAATAATTACTTTTCTTGAGTTTGTTTGTTTGTTTCTTTCTTTCTTTCTTTCTTTCAGGTCGAATTCCATAAAAAAACAAAAAACAAAACAAAAACAAAACAAAAACATATTTTAAAATAATACAGACATATATCGTTAGCCTCACACCATAATTGCCTAAGTCAATTTTTGGTCAAATTGAGATTTTTGCATAACTTTACTCCCCTACCACTGCTGCATCATCCTGTCTTTCTGCTTATGTCATTGACCAATCAGAACACAAGTGCAAAAACACACCTGCCCAAGTCATTCATTTGACTTAGGCAGTTTTGCTACCAGCTGTTTGAATGTTCGCAAAATGGCAGAAAAAATGCAAAATGTTCTTCAATTTTATTTCATAAAACAAATGATGTTGGGTTTTGTTCTCTTTTCATACTTTTCTTCTCATCTACTTGAATGTCCTGTGAAAAAACAAAATACAAATATGGATGTGACTTTTAGAAAATGCGTTTTTTTCTCATTTTCCGAAAACAAAAAAAATGACTTAGGCAATTATGGTATGAAGCTGACGATATAAATACAGGAAGACAGACAAGAAATAAAACTAACAGCCTAGCTGCATAGCAAATCGTAGCTGCGTCGGAAGAAAGAATTCCCGTAAAAGGCATCCAATCGTAGTAGTCGTACGATAATTGAGTTATTGGAGGAAGACAATCTGTTTAGAAAGGTAAAACATATCCTCCTTCGCCTGGTTTCAAACGTGTCAGTGTAGTGGTAGACAAACATTTCACTAGCACTGCAACGCCGTGGTAAGTTTATAATAATTCGAAAACAATTATTATAAGCGACACTTTCCACCTGTGCTGACAACTTTATGTTACAATTGAAAGATATTAAATGTAAAGAGCTCTGTGGTGCATTGAAGAGTTCAGTAAAAGCAGAAAATATGACACGAACGAAGGCGTTTTTATTTAAATTTCCAGCATAACTGGGCAGCCACACCGTGCCTTCTGTTTATTCTCCAGCACCTTGTTCTTCATGAGCATTGACATGTGTGTTGAAAAGCCTTGAATTGGGCATTTAACCTGGTGGCCCTGTGCTTGTAGCTGCAGTGGCGTACAGGTCAGACATGTGGCGGTAGAGGAACAGCCGGCTGGATAACATCCTAATGCTCAGGTTTCAGCCTCAACGCTTTTTACGTCTTTACTTTAATATTTTGTTTTGTTTAAGGACATTTTTGAGAAGATGGAGGAGAAAAAAGATAAAAAAGCAGAGGCTCAGGCTAACCTCATGTTATTGCAACTGGATTTGATACATAATTCAAAAGTTCAGATACGGTAATTACAAACTGTGTGTGCCCCTGCTGTAAAGCTCTGAAATATAAATAAACATAATAAGTACTGTCAAAAAAACAAAAACAAAACCGGACAAACTTAAAAACCCTGAATTATACATGGCTGTGTGTGTGTGTGTGTGCTTGTATTACTATCTTTCCGGGAACATTGATAGGTTTACACAGTCATGCCATGGAGACCTCTGACACCGTGAGGACCAAAATTCAGGTCCCCACGAGAGTTAAATATAAATGTAGTAAAAAAAACATAAAAATTGTATGAAGTATGCAAATGATGTCACTGTATAAATACATTAATTTGTCCCCATAAAGCATCAGGGAAGTAAAAAAAAAATTTTTCAAAGGTTTGAAGATGTGTTTTATTATTTTTATTAATAAGTATATATATATATATATATATATATATATATATATATATATATATATATATATATATATATATATATATATATATATATATATCTGTTTTTTTTGTATACAATTTTGTTTTAATTTTAGTAATTTTTTTCTTTTATATTTTTATATTTTACATTATTTATTTATTTATTTTTTAAAAGATGTGTTTACACGGTCCTCATGAGACATGGAAACCAGTACATGTGTGTGTGTGCTTGTATTCATATCTTTCTGCGGACGTTGATCTGTTTACAGTCATGCCAGGGACAAGTCCCACCTCTGACACCATGGGGACCAAAATTTAGGTCCCTACGAGAGTTAAATGTTAATATAGTAAAATATAAATTTGTATGAGGTATGCTAATTTATGCTAATGGTATGTCCCTATCAATACCTTAATTTGTCCCCATAAAGCATGACGGATTATTATTATTATCATTATTATTTAGATTTAATTTACTTTTGTATATTTCTCTGTATTTTTATGTTATTTTAATTATTTTATAGTCATTTTTTTATTTATTTAAAAAAATATGAATTTAAACTCACTATAATAATTACAAAGTTGGTCCCCACGAGACATGGAAACCAGTATGTGTGTATGTGTGTGTGTGTTACCCTGTGATTCTCTGGATGAGCTGGAAATTTCTAACACAGCTTTTTTTTTTTTTTTTTTTACAGTCATCTCCAGCCAAAAACTGTAATTCTTCCTCCCCTTTTTAGCTCTGCACTTGGGACAGACCCACTTTTTTTTTTTTTTTTTTTTGGTTAACTCTATCAAGATGAACAGCATTTGGGCCAGTGCAGTAATCATAATGTAATTTGTTGTGCTCATGGTCCAATTTGTGTCGTTTTCAGAGGAAATATCCCGTGCCTGGTGGCCACGGCGAGAGCGAGCACGTCCCGGGGCAAGGCTTTAATTAGGGAAGTTGAAATTTATAGACACTTTGTATTATTTCTGATCCTGAGTGGTTGAGAGGATGACATACTTAAGAGAAAGAAGGACGCTTTGGCAAAAAGGGAGGGAAGGAAAATGTTGATAATGAGAAACAAAACTGAATGAAAGGTCACGTTAGGAATTTGTTTACCATTTCATTATCATTTCTGAAATCAAAGAGTCCTGCAGTAAAATCAAAGCAGACGCAAATGTCACCGTCTGGAAAGAGCTCATAAGGAGTAGCTATAGCTAGCTAGAGGTACAGTGCACTTCTCTGTCCACACTTTGAAATAAGAACGAGGGATGGAGAAGGAGATGGAAGCTTCCAGCAGGTTGAAGGAATGAACAAAGAATTAGTGTGTTAGTGTCTGTCTGTCTGTTTATTTATTATTTATTTATTGAGCACACACAAAATAAATATAGAAAAGAATACAGCAATAAATATAATTAAAGTGCAGGGAGATGCAAAAAGTCAACAATGGCTTATTTTAAAGCCTCCACCTTTTAAACACAAATACTTAAAATAGACACAAAATTCATAACTAAAAAAAAAAAATAAAAAAAAAATATATATATATATATATATAATATATGTGTGTATCAATGAGATGACATAATTGATTTCCTTAAGGATTTCTTCAAAAATAACTCAGATGCGCTAACTCCAACAACATGAGAAAATTAGTTCCACAGTTTACACCCTCTATATCGGACACTAAACTGTGCCTTTGCTGTGATACATTTCGGCATCTGGAAATGTTGATTTTGACTAGTGTTATATTTATGGACTGTAGAATTGGTTGTAAAATATAAAAGGAAATGTTTAGGAAGGGTACTTTGATTACACTGAATTCTGTACATAAAAACACAAATTTAAAAAATGTTAATATCATAAATATTTAATACATTTAATCGTAAAACTACATTAGATGGCTTAGAATGGATTGCAATTCGAACAAATCACAATATTTTATTTAATGTTGATGTAAAAGTGCTTGCCCACACCATATTACAGTATGATACATATGGATAAATGAAACTATAGTACAAGGCAAGTGTACATATACCAGAGAATTAGATACAGACAATTAGGCTTCAAAGTACAGGCTGATATTAGTCTGCAGGGGCGTTGCTAGGATGTTTAGGGGTTCTGAGCAGTAAAATCCCTGGGGTCCTCATCCTCACTTGTTCATGCTGCAAACAAAGTAGGTGAGTTAAGTTTTCAAAGTGAGGTTTAATGGATGCTCCTGAAAGAAAAGGGCCATCAATAAACACTGTTGGAAATAATCTGATTCTAACACAAATATAGTATATTGTCAACTTGTCAACTTTGTTATTTTATTTTTTTTACAAAAACATGGTGGGTCAACGATGGGCTTCACTAGCACCAGGTTCAAGTTCATGTGGATATTGAAAATAAGATGTGGAATTGAAATTCATTTTTAATTATTAAACTAAACTTTAATTACTAAATCAATGATATAAATGTATATATAAATATGAATACCTACATAAATCTGATTCACTGAGCATCAAACTTAAAACAAATATCAGATATTGTTCATATTCAATGTTGATACTTAACAAGATAGACTAGAAAATGTTAGACTAGTTAATTTTTTGCCTGTGATTCATTTGTCTATAGTAGCTGATGTCATGCTTTCCCAGCATGCAACAGTCTGAATGAAAACACCACCATATTGGCAGGAAAGTGTGCTATTCAAATCACTGCCAGGCAGAGAACTGTCATTTCTCTGCTTTATTATATTAAAAAAATGGCCTAAAACTAAGTAGTGGGAGGGGCTTCAACTGGGAGTCATTCTGTCTGTGGGAGGGGCTTCAACTGGAGGTCATTCTGTCTGTGGGAGGGGCTTCAGATGGGGATCAGTTAGTCTGTGGGAGGGGCTTCAACTGGGGATCATTCTGTCTGTGGAAGGGGCTTCAACTGGAGGTCATTCTGTCTGTGGGAGGGGCTTTCAGATGGGGATCAGTTAGTCTGTGGGAGGGGCTTCAACTGGGGATCATTCTGTCTGTGGGAGGGGCTTCAACTGGGGGTCATTCAATGTGTGGGAGGGGCTTCAACTGGGGATCATTCTGTCTGTGGGAGGGGCTTCAACTGGGGATCATTCTGTCTGTGGGAGGGGCTTCAGATGGGGATCAGTTAGTCTGTGGGAGGGGCTTCAACTGGGGCCCATTCAGTCTTTAGGAATGATTAAAGGCGTTCCAGTGGTTAACACTCCTGCCTCATGTCAAGAAGGTGCTGGTTCAAATCCCACACCAGACCTTTCTGTGTGGAGTTTGCATGTTCTCCTCGTGTCTGTGTGGGTTTTCTCCAGGCTCCTCCCACCATCCAAACACATGCACTGATAGGTTAATTGGTTAATCTAAATTGTCCATAGGTGTGAATGTGAGAGTGATTGTTTTTTTTACCTCCGCCAAGGAGGTTATGTTTTTGCCGGCGTTTATCTGTTTGTTTGTCTGTTTGTCTGTGTTCAAGATAACTCGAAAATTTATGGACGGATATTGATGAAATTTTCAGCATATGTTGGAAATGTGAACAGGAAGAACTGATTTCATTTTGGGGGTGATCGGGGTGGGGGTGGGGAGGGTCTACCTTGTTGGAGGTCTGTGCTCTCAGGGTGCTTTTCTAGTTTACATATGTTCAGCCCTGAGATGAACTGGAGACTCATACAGGGTGTACCCCGCCCCTTCGCTCATTGTAGCTGCATTAATCCCCCTGTGACACTAGTGAGGATAAAGCGGGTTCAAATGATGAGATGAGACAGGTTAAAGGCACTTTGCTGTTAACTGCTGTTTATCATAAAGGCATAAATGCCTGGGTTTCCCCCAGAAATTTTGCTAAGGTAGGACCGCTAAGGACGCCCACTGGTGGTCCGCTATGTTTCTGTAAAAAAAAAAGAGAGAAAAAAAAGAAGAAATTCTGAGTATTATGTGTTATTGTAAATGACTTTATATATGTGTGTATATAATGGCTCCAGCAGATACCAGGAACATCATCAGAGAAAAGAGCGCATTACTAGGAACAGCTAAGATCCTGTGCAGAACCCTCAGGCTCCCAGAGGACCCGAGTCTGAAGTTTATATATATATATATATATATATATATATATATATATATATATATATATATATAAAAATACTTGAGAGGTACAGAGAGTGTAAAATCAGAGTCTGATTTATTAAAGCCAAACAACTTATATCAGTGAATCTGACAAATCCATTCATATTGAACAGTGTTGAAAACACAGCCATGGGTGGGTCAGAACCTGTAGGTGTAAATTATTAAATCCATTAGTTCTTTTTTCACTATGTTTTCAGTTCAACAACCCCCCCTTCACAAAAACAAACAAACTAATAAGACTCGTCTGACATTTAGCACTAGCAAAGTAGCTTCTAATTTTAGCTAAAATCAAATAACAATGAAATGAGACTGAATGACTAATATTAAGACTTTATAATATTTACTTTACTTTATACTTTATTAAGATTGAGATTAAGATATTAAGACCATCAACAGGAGGTTTACTGATAGTACCGGACATGGGACAGGAGTCCAGAGTCCTGTACAGTCCACTTTACAAACCCATACCCGCATACATTAAACCCACAACACTTTATCAACAAACTTTGAGGGCTTTTTTTTGGCTAAAACACACACCATCAATGCTGGTGAATGACATATGAGGCTGGATATAAAGCTCCTTCAAAATAAAACAAACCGGCTCTTAATCAACTATGGATCCATGGATTTTATTTTGTCACTTCCTGTCCCGCTACTTGCCTTCATTTCCTTTAACCTTACCTGCGCTCATACCATGAAAAGTCAGCAGATAAAACTATGGTTGGAAGCTCTAATAAATAGCATCTTTAATGCCACTAGTTTTAACATGCATTTAATTTCTTTAAAATAAATAAAATAGTAACTCTTTTAGCTTGGGGGGGGGGCAAGTAAGGCATGAAGGAAACCCTGAATGCACATATTTGCCTTTATTCATTCAAACTGTGTTCATGTGGTAAGTTATTCATGGGCAGAAAGTAATTAACACACATTAGCACATGGATTAGCTAAGTCCATTATGCTGTCCTGCTATTTATGTTAATGTAGCTGTAATGAGGAGATGCTTATCGTTCCAGTAAATAGACTCTAAGACAAGGATTATATGGAGACGATGATAACAGAAGACGCAAAAGTGGTTTTTCATCCACGTTTAGACGAGCATTTTCAGGAGGAAATTCTTGTTTATACGAAGACGCAACAGTAGGTGAAATATGATTGGATATGCCGGCTATGTCCTTTCCTGTTTTTGACAAATATTACACCTGTCTCTGTTCACCGATGGTAAATGTTCTGCACTTATATAGTTCTTTTCCACCTTCATGGTGCTTAACACACTTTACATTAGCCTCACATTCACCCATTCACACACCAGTAGGTTTCTAAGGTTCTGTCAGTCCTACTGGGAGACTAAGTCAGGGTTCAGTGTCTTACCCAAGGACACTTGGACATGTGGACCTCCAGAGCCAGGGACACATTGGGCAACCCACTTTACCAACTGAGCCACAGCCACCCCTGTATGTGTGTAATGTTTGTACAATAGCTGAAACGACTCCTGTACAGTTACTAGAGCTGCTAGTGCTAATGCTAATGCTAATGCTAATGGAACTGGAATATCTGTGGGATCGAGGTTGTCCGACATGTTTGTTGCTTTACCTGCTCAGTGTATGAACGTGAAAGTGTACGTGATGTGAACATATGTGACGTAAAGACAACGTTAACATGTACATTTGTTGCTGTTGTTTGATGTAAAGACGCAGGCAATGTGAACATGTGCAATTTTCTTGCTATTTAGACGGAGACAATTTAGTCCTCGTGTAAACGGCCCCTAAAGCTGAACATTCATCATGAATCCATTTGTACATATGTTCAAGGCCCTTGTAGACTGACTGGACACAGACTGGAGGACAAAAAAATCAGAGTTGGGAAGTAACTAAGTAAAAGTACTACATTACTGTACTTGAGTAATGTTTTTTACATGTCTGTAATTTACTGGAGTATTTATTTTTCTGTAAACTTGTGACTTTTCTTCCCTACATTAGTTCATAAATATCTGTACTTCATACTCCTTACATTCTCACAATAGATTCTGACTTTTTATTTCACAATTCTTACATATTGCCTTTGAATTATATATTTTTAAAGTCACTTTTATCTGATAATGATAACTTTTTATGTCACTTTTGCCTTTGCCTTTATTAGTTTCTAAATATCTGTACTTTACACACAAAATAAACACATGTGACAGTACGAAAAATAAGTGACTTCAGAGAGAAAATCAGTGGAGGAGAGAAAATGTGACTTAATATATTATAATTATGACTTTTATCTCATAATTTAGATTTTTTTTTTACCTATAATTTTGACTTTTTGTGTTAGAATCTTTGATCTAATATTTATCCCCTTTTTTAACATTTCATAATGATGACTTCTTATCTTATTTACTTCTCTTTTTTTCCTCATTTTTTCCTAAATTTCCTGTCCATACCCACCATGACCTCATCAAACACATTATCTACACATAGGAACTCACTTTAAGAGGCTTTATTTTTTAGATACGTTTGAAACATTTCCGATTTTTCCTGTTAAAATAACTATTATTTCATTATTTCAGAGTATTTTTCCCACATAAGTAGTTGTACTTGTACTTCAGTACAGAACGTGAGTACTTTTACCACTTCTGCCTGAACATAATGGTTGTATATTACATTATACATAAGTGTATTTTGTCAGGTTAGATTAAACTCTACACCATAATATGAAATTAATGGGAAATGAATGCATGTAAGTGTAGGGTCAGGTGTTAACATGTTGTTTGCATGAAGTATGACCATGTATATTACTAAAGCTGTGTATGATTATGCTGTTCCTGTAGTATTTACTAAATGTATCTGGTTTTCACTTGTGATGAAAGAACAGAGTAAAACATCTGCGGCTGTGGGCTTTGGAAATAGAGAGAAAAAAAAACAAAAAAAAAACGGAGCCCCTCCTCGAATTTTGGCTTAAATTTTCTGCACAGCTATTTAATGAGGATTAAAGTGTGCTGCCTTTAGAGGAGAATCTGATCCAAATACTGCACTCACTCAGAAGGACTAGAGGGCAGAAGAGAGCCACAGTACTGTGAGCTAATGTTCCCAGTCGTACATTTAGTAAAGTACACTGAAGTTCATGGATTTGAAAGTAATATTAACCCTTTGATAAGTGTACCGGTTACTATGGTTACAGTTATTCTACAGCTGTTTTATTGGGTTAATGCACAGAAGTGGAAGTAGATGGATATGATGTACTTTACTGTACTTAAGTAGATTTTTAAAGTATCTGTACTTTATTTTTCTGGAAACTTTGGACTTTTCCTCCTTACATTAGTGCATAAATATCTGTACTTTATTCACTTAACATTCTCAGAATAGACTTTTTTCAAACTAGACACACGTGACAGTAGGAAACAGAAGTCGTAAAATCAGAAATTGTGACGTACTGTCATCATTTTGACTTTCTATTACATAATTATCTATTTAATATCTCATAATTAGGACTTTTTTCCTCATAATTTAGATTTTAATCTAATGATTCTGATTTATTAATCACATAATTTTTTTTCCTTATCTCATAATTCTGAGATTCTTTCTCACAATTTTGACTCTTTATCTCACGATTTAGATTTTTTCCCCCATTCATAATTATTTTTATATATAAATTTTGTCCTACATTTCCACTAAACTGAGTTCCATGACATTTTTGGAATCTTTCTGGTTTTTCCTGCTTAAATATTATTTAATTTATAATATTATAATTTAATATAATCATTTCATCCACAGCAAATAAAAAAAATATATTTTACTTTTTAATGTATTACAATTGAGAATTTGTACTTGTTGACTTTTACTTCAGTAAAGGAGTTGAATCAGTACTTCTATTTTTTTTATTTTTTTTTTACACCATAGCTGTACTTCTACTTAAGTACAGAATGTGAGTACTATGACCACCTGTGGATACGCATCATCCAATACACTGAAATTCATACTATTACTGTAACTTTGCACTTGGTGGATAAAACAATAACGTTTTTTGACATGTATTTTTTGCATATTATCTCCATGAAGTAATAAGTAAAGTAATAATTACTATTAGAGTTTATTAAAATGTGAGAAAAAATCAGATTAGCTGAAAGATTTAAAAAATTTTTTTTAAATACGTTTCTTTGTAATTCCAGGAAAAATAATATTTAAAAAAATCAATCACATTGGGTTTTTCATACTTAAAGAAAAATAAAAAGACTTATCTGTGCTGATCCTGTCACATCTACTGTATGTTTAACCAAGACAAAATCAGAGATAATCCTTCACATCTCATCTGGATTTAATTTTCCACAGATATCATTGGAAATGTGAATAAAACCAGGACTGGGACGTAGAGGCTGCACAATATATAGTTTGAGCATCAACATGGCAATGTATATGTGTTTTTATTATTATTATTTTATATATTTTATAAAATTTTATTTTATTTTTAATTAATTTATTTTCGTTCATTTTTAATTTATGTTTCATTTGTTTAAATGGAACATAAATAAAAAATAATTTGTTGTTAAGTGTATGTGTCTTTTTTATGTATTTATTTATTCCAATTTTTATTTTATTATTATTTTTTATTCTGATAAGTTTATTTGTATTTATTTTTTATTTATTTATTTGTATGTCTTTTTGAATGTATTTATTTATATTTTTTAATTATTTATTCATAATACTACTACTATCACAATGTACATTTGCGCAATAATCACATCGCACATCTTCCAATTATTTTTATTATTTATTTATATGTATTATTTTTTCTTACTGTCTTTTTTTGTAAATTAGTTTAATTTAATATTATTTTATAATTTATTTATTTTCATTTTTATGATGTATTTTACACATTTTGTGTGTATTTTTTTATTTATTCATTTTTAATTACTAATTTAATGTAATTATTTTGGCTACAAAAAGGATAGTATTGTTTGCGTCGGCAGCACTCAGCTGTTATATATTGTTTTCATATCACAATATATATCGCAGTGTTAAAAAAAATCACACCCGTCAGTAGT
>CM035804.1:9834677-9837177 GCA_020466265.1 Siphamia tubifer | reverse complement strand
ACAAACCATAATGTTAATTTAAATTTTAATAATGTAAGGTCAGAGTCCAGTCTGGCTTTGGATATAGATTTAAATATTCGCATAATAAAGTGTAAATGTTGCCTTTACAATTCTTTGACATATTTTCTATTAAATAAATCATAAAAGAGCCTTAATATGATAAATATTTTATTCCATTTAGCCCACATTGTGGATTCTGTCATTGGCATTTTTTATAAAATATTTATTATTACAGGTTTGTCTGTTTTAATTATATGTTGAATGATGCTGTTGATCCTGTTGCAATTTCCGAATTGTGGAATCAAAGTCTATTCTATATGTGTGTGTCGGTCGACTGTTTTTTTCTGGTTTTCCCACAAAATACACAAAAATGCAGAGAAAAAATATACAAAAACATGCTAAAATACACTAAAAATCACAATAAATAAATAAACCAACAAAAAGTGATGAAAACTCCAAAATATATTTAAAAATGTTTCCAAAATACAGGAAAAAATGGCTAAAATATCCAAAATATTTGTAAAGGTGTGTGTGTGTGTGTGTGTGTGTGTGTGTGTGTGTGTGTGTGTGTGTGTGAAAACAACTTGAAATTAAACAACTGTTCCATTTAATTTCATTAAAATGTTTAATCAGATTAATCATGATGGACATGTTTATTTTGACAGAACTAACACACACACACATACACACACACACACACACACACACACACATACATATATATATATATATATATATATATATATATATATATATATATATGTGTGTGTGTGTGTGTGTGTGTGTGTGTATGCATGTATGTATTACAGTTTTAAATGGAAGTGTACACACCTTATAAGTGATATATTCACAAAAGAAAAAAAAATTATTATTATAACTAGGCTTGTCAAAATTAAAGTAATTTATGAGTAAATAAGTAATTTATCATCCTATTAAAAATGTTAAATGGAACCATTGCTTTGTTTCACATTGTTTTTTTTAAGTGTTAAATTTTATATATATATATATATATATATATATGTGTGTGTGTGTGTGTGTTTTTTCATTTCTTTTCCATATTTATATTTTATTGCCCACTTTCAGTTTCTTTTTTTTTTTCTTCTTTTTCTTAGGTGGGGTGTTTTCCAGTTTTGCACGTGGTGTTTTTTGGGGGGAGTTATCAGTCAAAAATGTTCCCTCTGTCTCTGCCGCTGTTACCGCACAAGTAGAAATCTGTGGAGAACTCCATTGGTGGTTCTGCTCTCTTCCTGAATTGCAGTACTCTCGGGTGTGTTTCATAATGGTACTTGGAGCGTTGCGGCCCTGATATATTGCACCCATGGAGAATCTGTACTCTGCACTAATCTATCAGTCCCCCCCCCCCCCCCACATCACCGTAGAACCCCCATGACTGAGGGACGTAGAATGACACACTGAGTCCCTCTGCGATTACACCCCCCCACCCCCCTCATCATATTCAGAATTTCCCTAAAGTTGATGGTCTGGGTTCTTTCTTAACGGAAACGTCTTGAGTGATGGTACACAGGCCGTTGTGGTTTCACAGATGTTGTTTTTATTGTGATTACTAGAGGAAATGTTTTGTTAGTGAAAACTTTTCTGTAGGATTATTTAGTTGTTTTGAGTAATTTCATAAACCAATGAATGTAAGGCAGGGTCTCAAACTCATTTTCTTTCAGGGGCCACATTCAGCCCAATTTGATTTGCAGTGAGCCAAACCAGTAAAATAATAGCATAATAACCTAGAAATAATGACAACCCCCCCCCCATTATGAAAATACTTAGTTTTATAAAGTATCCAAATGCAACATATGTGAATAACCTGAAAAAAAAGTGAAAATAAGGGCAACTTTAAAATATTCTGCTTGAATTTGTTATTTGTCCATGTGTTTTATTATGGATCAGTTCTACAAAGACACTAAACACTTAGTAATAGAAGCAGAACATGTTTAAAAGTGTGCTTAAGTTTCTTTAGACATTTCAGGTTGTTCATATTTGTTAACATTATTCACATTTTAAAATATAGGATAGTTTGTAAATGTAAATATTTCCATAATTTCAAGTTGTCTCTTTTATAGACGGAGAAAATTATATATATATATATATATATGTTATTATGCTCTTCAGCTCAGGGGCCACATTGGAACATGCGGGGGGCTGCATTTGGTCCCCGGGCCGCATGTTTGAAACCCCTGATGTAAGGTGATCAGTTATTAGGAGCGTAGTCGCGGTGTTGGTTATTTTAGTAGTTGGTTAATATTTACATCACTCCCAGATTGAGATTTAATACATTTATTTATTTAAAGTATAATAATGATTATAAAATATGACTTAACTTTTTCTTTCTGGTTGGTAGAATAACACTCCAGCCCTGGGTTTTTCTTAAGTGGGAAGGAGACAAGGTAATTACCCCTGGGGCAATTAGAGAAAGGGGCCGAGGGAGTAGAAAGTCATTTTCTAAGCCAAACATCCTGGTCCGAGGGGCCGGAGCGGGCTGGACAGC
>CM035804.1:9828441-9834577 GCA_020466265.1 Siphamia tubifer | reverse complement strand
TTATACAAAAGTATTAGAAGCTAACACTCATATACTCAGTAATGAGCTATAAATAACAAAAAAACACCAATTAATGTTCAATTATAACATTTGATATTGTTAACCAGAGATGATAAAAATACTCACATTCTGTACTGAAGTAGAAGTACACCTACTGGTATGAAAAAAAAAGTAAAAGTACTGATTCAACTCCTTTACTGAAGTAAATGTAAAGAAAATAAATAAAAAAATTCTCAACTGTAATAAAGTAAAAATAAAACAGCATTTTTTCCACCATGGATGACATCATATTTATTTAACCAGGGGAAAAAAATCATTAAGTTTCAAAAATATCCCAAAATAAATCCTTTAAATGTGAGTTAGTGTGTAGATAATGTTTTTGATCAGGTCAGAAAAATTAGCAAATAATTATTTTTAAACAAAGTTATAATCATGAGATTAAATATAAAAATACATATAAATATAAGAAAAATATAAGTATTAAATAGGAAGAATATGATCAGAAATGCATAATTCTGAGAAATAGTCCTTTTTTAAAATAAAATGTCACAATTGAGAGAAAAAGTCAAGAGATTTCTGACAGTTTTATTTTATTCCCAACAATATAAACCCCTTTCTGTATAGAAGTACAGCTACTGGTGTGAAAAAATACTCTAGTAAAAGTACAAGTATTTTTTCAACTCCTTTACTGAAGTAAAGGTAAAAAAAAAAAAAAAAAAAAGTACAAATTCTCAGCTGTGATAAAGTAGAATTCGAAAAAGTATTACATTTTTTTTCTGTGGATAAAATAATACTTATTTGAGAGAAAAGTAAAAAAAAAACAAAACAAGTCTTTAAAAGTAAGTTACTGTGTAGATAATGTGTTTGATCAGAAAATTTAGGAAACATGAAAAAAAGTCACAATTGAGATAAAAAAAAAATCCTAAATATTTGATTAAAAATACATAATTATGAGATAAAAGTCAAAATGATCATATAAAAACTTTCTCTCCTCCACTGAAGTCACATATGTTTTGTACCGTCACATCTGTTTAGTTTGAAAAAGTAACGAGTTTATTGTGAAAAACATGTTACATAACACCCTGAAAACTACACAAACGATCATTATAAGTATTATTAGTTTGAGAAGGAAGTAGAGCAGAGGCTTTGGGGGTTTGTACAAAGAATTTACAAATTGCAGAAGAAATGTTTGACAACTTGCAATATTGCAGAAAACTAAAAAATGCACATTTGAGGACGTTCCAGGACCTCTAGCCTTTCACTTTTACTTCAGTAACGACGTTGAACCACTGCCTCCACTTGTAGAAGAGGTTTTTTGGAAAAACATGTTGGACGTGAATAAATGTGTGAAACTTTGCTGGAAAAAAACTAAACAATAACCAGAGACAACACCCCCCCCATCCTCCTACTCACATTTTACCTTATTTGCCCTAAATCTGTGTATCATTCATTCATTTGTTTTTCAAAATAAAACTAAAAATAAGACAAAAAAAAATACTTGTTTCTTCATTATTTGTTTCCAAAACCAAAATGAAAAAAACAAAACAAAACAGATAATAATGTAGTTTTTCTGTGTTTAAAGTTGTCATTCCATGTTTAATTCATTAATATTACTGTGTTCTCCATTGTTACTGAATACATTGTGTGTTGGTTCTATTTAAATAAACATCCAGATTGTTTTGTTTCCAGCTGTTTTTTTTTTTTTTTCACGGTAAAAAAAATGACTTGAGGTAGAATGTAATGAGGCGTCTCTGATTGGCTCAGAATGTGTGAAGGAACACTCCCCCCTCCCCTCTCACTCTCTGTACTGTATGTGTTTACCTTTACCAGAGTATCATCCAGCTAGGTTTCGTGCCGTCGCTTGTTCTGAAAACGTGCAGGAAAAAAAAAACAGGCTTTATTTCCACATGAACCAGTTTGATCCGCCATTTTTTTTTCTAGTTTATGAAGCAGCTACAGCGTCACTGTCTTCTCTTGTAGATGCTAATGCTAATGCTACTTCAGATTTGCTGAGATGGAGGATGGGTTTAACCCCACGTGGGTGATCCATCTGATGTCTAATAGACCGACTTTTTCTGGGTCCCTGGTTCCTCTTGTTGTTTTCTGTGAATGTGGTATGAAGCCAGTGGAGGTGACAAAAAGTATAATAATAACAGACAAACTGACTTAATATGTCTCCCCTTCAAAGAGGATTATTGTAAATTGAAATGTAATTGTAAATTGGCTTTGACTTGAAAACTAATTTAAATGTCAATCCCTAGTGTCTATCATGACACTAGGGATATCATTATATTATACAGTAAGATGAGATAGAAGATAAGGATTAAAGCTTGAAGCTGAAATGATACTTCCAGTGTGACTGACAGAGGTTATTTAAACAGAAATACAAAAGGATATGTGTTATATTTAGTGTAGCAGAAAAGTTCCAGACAATGATCCTTCATTTGACTTATAATTGAATTTATTCAGAGCTTGTTACTAAACCATTAAGGTCCTGAGCCTATTTTAGCAGTTTGGTTTTTTTTAATACTTTTGATTGTATATAAGCAAGGGATAATACATGGAACACCAGTTACTATCGAAAAATATTCCCCGACGGGGTGTTGTTCGCCCCGTCGGGGAATATTTTTCGATAGTAACTGGTGTTCCATATATTATCCCACTTATTCTATGGGTTATTACAGTTTATTACTGTCACTACTCTAACAGACTAGTGTTGTGAAATAGGCGGGGCAGACAGAAGGGGGTGCAGAGAGTTTTAGGCGGAGAAAAGAGAGAGACGGATGTACACAGTCAGGTCGGCGAGCAGGTGTTGTCCCGTTCTTACAAATAAATACTGAAAACGAAGCTCACTGAAACTGCTCCTTGTTTCCTAAAAACCAGCATAGAGGAGTTAACCGAGGGGTAAAATACTTACTACGGCCCTGGAGATTCTGTACGAGATGAGGACGGATATTTCCCCTGATTTCCTGACTACGGTAAGGATAACATCAGCATAGGTTAACACTGGATAAGCTAGCAGTTACAACCAAGCTAATATTTACTTTAAAATATTAGCTACCTGGCCTACCTGATATGGTACAGTGAATCTGAAGTGACAAAACCCGTTGCCATGGGCAGCGGGCGTTAATGGCGCAGTGGGCGGTTATCGAAAAAAATTTGCCCGCTGACGTCATTCAAAGTGAACGGGACGTTCTAGAGGGACGTAGAATAAACCACATAAAAATATTTAACATGCGCATGTTTTTTCAACACAACTTCATCTATATGATTATTATTTCACTATAATCTACTTCACTTACATATTGGACCAAAACATACAGAAAAAGGTTGCCCGGCACAACAAACTCCGCCCCCTTTGCACAAATTTGACTGGATTTACAAAAATCTTTGGCGCCTGTGACCTTGACCTCTGACCTACATTCACCAAATTTTAATGGGATCTATTCTTTACTGAACATTTCATATAAATTGGTCCAGTAGTTTTTGTGTAAACCTGCTTACAAACAAACAAACAAACAAACAAACAAACAAACTGAAGCAAACACAATAGCCCCTCCCCTTCAGGGGGCAGGGGTAATAATGGACTAACGAATGGAAATCCAGCATAAGCAGAACAAACAGCAGTATTCCTCCTGACAACACTGACACGTCAGTCAAACTGGAAGTGAAACACGAGGCTTCGGAGCTGTCGTCATAGCAACACAAAGACCTCAGAGCTGCTCCAACGACACTGAATGACAGAGCGGCTTTCTGGACACGCTCAGTGTGCGAGGTGATGCCCCAAAGGTCAAGCAAACAGTCTTTGAGTCCATAAGTCTCCGATTCATCGTCAATGGAGCCGATCGGCGTTTTGTCTTGCGATGGCATCAGATTATAGACTGGCTTCTCTGGTTTCCAGCTTTGTGAGGTTATTTCCAGAAGGTATTGAATGAAGCCACAGGTCACAGAAACACAAATATATGCTCAGCTGCTCTCAGAAGGAGCTGTATGCAGACAAAGAACAACACGTACAGAGGTGGAAAGAACTAAGTACAACTACTTCCTTTACTGTACTTAAGTACTGTACTTTTAGGTATCTGTACTTTACTTGAGGATTTATTTTTATGGCAACTTTTTACTTTTACTCTTTATATTTCTGTATAAATATCTGTACTTTATACTCTTTACATTCTCACAACCGACTCATTACTCTTTCAAACTAAACAAATAAAAATAAGTCATAAATCACGAAATCAGAAATTGTAATTGTGACTTTTTTCTCATAATTTAGAATTTTTATCTCATAATTACCTATTTCTTATCTCCAAATTATAACTTTTTGATCATAATTTAGAATTTTGCCCTTTTTTTCCTCATAATTTTGACTTTTTATTTCACAGTTATCCATTTCTTATCTCAAAATTATAACTTTTTTCTAAAAATTGACAATTTTTATGTCATAATTTGGACTTTTTATCTCATAATTTGGACTTTTTATCTCATAATTCTGACTTTTTTTCTCATATTTTTGACTTATCTCACAATTGATACTTTTTCATCTCACAATTATAGTGTTTTGTTTTTTTTTTAAATCTCTTATTTATGACTTTTGAATTTTCTTAAATGTCCTGTCCTGTGTACGATGACCCAATAAAACATACCATCTACATAGTAAATCACTTTTAAAGGCTTTATTTCTGGATATTTTTGACATGTTTCTGTTTTTTCCTGGTTAAATAAGTATTATTTAATTCATAGGGAAAAAAATAAATAAATGCAAATTCTTCATTACAATTGAGAACATGTACTTTTTTTAACTTTCACTTCAATAAAGGAGAGTTGAATCAGTACTTCTACTTTTACCAGAGTATTTTTTTCACACCAGTAGTGGTACTTGTACTTAAGTACAGAATGTGAGTACTTTGACCACCTCTGTCCACATTTGAACTGGTCTCAATAAACACATCACATATTCAAAATTCAAAAGCTTCCCTGGGTTCACTGTACACGTGCAGATACTAATGTTAATGAAATTCAGAAACATGCAAAAGAAATAGTTCCATCATCCTGTAATTGAGGGGTCAAGATCTCCTCGTTGGACAAACTCCAACTGAACCGTGCACGGATGTGGTGGTCGCTTTTATCCTGTGATTTGTCAGAAAAGCTGGAGAGAAAAAAAATCTCCAAACTGTCAGCAGAGTTATGAATGAGAACCAGTTTTGGAAAAAGAAAGAAAGTGTGTGTTTTTTTTTTTTTTGGAGGGGGGGCAGACTAATGAAATCAAAAGGAGGCATTTGAAAAGGTCCAAAAATCAACACACACACACACACACACACACAGAGGTGGTAAAAGTACTCCCATTCCGTACAACTACTGGTGTGAAAAAATACTCTAGTAAAAGTAGAAGTACAGATTCAACTGCTTTACTGAAGTAAAAAAAAAAAAAAAAAAAAAAAGTATTGTAATAAAGTACAAACATAAAACTACATTTTTTGTATTTTTTTTTTTTTTTGTTGTGCCATGGGTGAAATGATACTTATTTAACCATGAAAAATCATAAAACTTTCAAAAGTATCCAAAAATAAGGTTTTTTAAAAGTGAGTTAGTGTGATTGATCAGGTGACAGTTACTCAGTTTAGTGGGTATGGACAGAACATTTAGGAACCTTTATTAAAAAAGTCACAGTTGAGATAAAAAGTCAAAATTACAGGGACAAAAAATGTTGAATATAAGATAAGAAACGCACAATTATGAGAAAAAGAATCAAAATGATGATATAAAAAGTCATAATTATCAGATAGAACATGTATTTTCCTTATAATAAATGGAATAGTTTAGTGAATATGGACAGAAAATTACATTATGAGATTTTAAGTAAGTGATAAATATGAAAATGCAGAAGAAGATAAAGTCAAAATTGAGACAAAAAAAAATGGTTGGCAATGGAATATTGTTGTTTGTCTTCTGGACAGGAGTAAACATAGAAGTGCAGCAGTTACAAAAATTAACATATAATTATAAGATTGTTAGATTAAAAAGTCACAATCATGAAATGATTATGGTTTTAAAAGTTTCTCTGCTCCACTCATTGTCCCTTTGAAGGCATCACAGTACATTTTGCAGTGTTAAATCAACACATAGAGAGTTAATTTAA
>CM035804.1:9803441-9823441 GCA_020466265.1 Siphamia tubifer | reverse complement strand
CCTTCCGGATCTGTCCGAGTGTCATATGTCATTCCGTTACTGGCGTTGGCAGCATCTCAACGCTGATTGGCTTTTGTGGAACAGTGTCACGCTAATTCGCCTGAAAAGTTCAATATTTTCAACTTGAGCGTTTAAGCGTATTAGCGGCCAACACGCCACCTGGAGCGAATCTGCATCCAAGCGCATCTCTGCCTCGACTTTGTATGAAATCTCGACATGTGAATGTGGAAATTCGTATCCGGTGTGAGCTTAGCATTAGATAAAAACGTCCAAAAGGTGGTTATCAATACAAACACGCCATATATTGATCATTAAATTGCACTCCAGCGACAAGATTATTTTAAGGTGTAGCCCTAATTGAACTTGTTAATACATGTCTGTCTGGAACAGCTAATAGTATATGCGCTACTACAAACCCTCTGAGAACAGTGGAAGAAGAAGATGGACATTTCCATTAAACAAGACGTCACCCCCAAATACAACCATGATTAATCACACGCTGCAAATTATAAGCACCTGTATGAATGAAGGGTAGAAAGGCCTCTCTCACTGTCTGACTACATGCTTTCACTCTCAGACAGCCAACCACCCTTTGACCTCAGCCCCCACCGATGAGTCCCTGGCCCCCTCCCTCCTCGCTGACCCCTCAGCCCCCACCCCTACCCATGTACCAGGAGGAAGTCTTCATGAAAAGAAATAAGTGGCTGTGTCTACAAAAGGCCAATTCGATTTCTATAGTTATTTTGTGCAGATCCAAGCTACAGTACCTTTAATCTTTAGTATTTTTTAACATTTATTATGTGTTATTGTATTTTTATCGTAATGTTTGTAGCTTTTTTGTTATGTTTATTTTATCGTACAGCACTGTGGGACCCTTGTGGCTGTTTAACTCTTGTGTTCTATAAATAAAAAATACAGGGTGTCCCATGAGCCTCCATACATAGGAGACATAATACATTCCATACATATATGGTTCTAATTTGGGCCATACAATATTTAAAAAATATATATATCATTATCACAATAACTGTGCAATATTTATATCGCAAAGACATGCAATTATTTTTTTTTTTCAATACGTTTTCTGGTTTCCATGCCATGGGGTATCTGGTTTTGTCTACCACTTTAACATACTAGTTTTCAGGCAAAAAAAAAACCCAAAATATTTTAGTACTGCTACTGTTGCTGGTTGAATGCAAGTTACATTTTATTAGTGCTAAAAAACATGAAGATTTCAAATGTTGGGCAAAAGATTAAAGATTTTATTTTCATATATAGTATTTTCCCGCTTTGGGAAACAATGGAATAGTGTTTTGTTAAAGTTCATACTGTTGGACTTTATGGAATACATCCATGTCATTTACACATTTTTATATGAGAATATGATGACAAAATATTTGACGATGTTTTTGTCTGAAGGTCAACATTTGAAGAAAGACTACATTTGAAGGTTTACAGTTGAAGGTTTACAGTTGAAAGTCTACAGTTGAAGGTCTACAGTTGAAGGTTTAGAGTTGAAGATCTACAGTTGAAGTTTACAGTTGAAGGTCTACAGTTGATGGTCTACACTTGAAGGTTTAGAGTCGAAGGTTTACAGTTGAAGGTTGACAGTTGAAAGTCTACAGTTGAAGGTCTACAGTTGAAGGTTTACAGTTGAAGGTTTACAGTTGAAAGTCTACAGTTGAAGGTTTACAGTTGAAAGTCTACAGTTGAAGGTTTACAGTTGAAAGTCTACAGTTGAAGGTTTACAGTTGAAAGTCTACAGTTGAAGGTTTAGAGTTGAAGGTTTAGAGTTGAAGGTTTAGAGTTGAAGGTTTAGAGTTGAAGTTTACAGTTGAAGGTCTACAGTTGAAGGTTTACAGTTGAAGGTCTACAGTTGAAGGTCTACATTTGAAGGTTTAGAGTTGAAGTTTACAGTTGAAGTTCTACAGTTGAAGGTTTACAGTTGAAGGTCTACAGTTGAAGGTCTACAGTTGAAGGTCTACAGTTGAAGTTTACAGTTGAAGGTCTACAGTTGAAGGTCTACAGTTGAAGGTCTACAGTTGAAGTTTACAGTTGAAGGTCTACAGTTGAAGTTTACAGTTGAAGGTCTACAGTTGAAGGTCTACAGTTGAAGTTTACAGTTGAAGGTCTACAGTTGAAGGTTTACAGTTGAAGGTCTACAGTTGAAGTTTACAGTTGAAGGTCTACAGTTGAAGGTCTACAGTTGAAGGTCTACAATTGCAGTATCACCAGGTTATTGGATAGACTTGTGTAATTGTTTGTAGTAGTATTTTGTCTTGAATTATAAACTATTGAGTCAACATTCAACAAATTGTGTCATTTAAAATTTTTCCTATTGGATGAAATTGGCATTTGTTTATGTGAACAACACATATGATATAATATCTATAATATAATATTCTTTATGTGAACATCATTATTACATTTTGCCAATATCATGCAGCCCTAGTTCTAACCTGCATTTCTTTTTTATTTCAGACAACCCAAAGAATGTATTTGAATAAAGAACAACACATTGAAATCATCCTGATGACTGGTTCAGTATTATATAAACAAAAATAGTTTATGTCAAGAAACATTTATTTTTCCTACTTATGGGGACTCATGGGACATCCTCTAGAATGGAAGCAAAGCAAAAAAAAAAGACTGATGATTTTTGTTTTCTGAAATTAATTAAGGGGAGCTACTTTTTTTTTTTTTTTTTAGATTTCGTGGCGGTTCTTTAGAAAAGACCTTCTAAAAACTCAGCCAGTGAATCAAATGGAAATCTACTTTTCAAATTTGCTTTGAGAAAACTGTGGCCCTCTGTGTAAAATCACCTGAATTCATTATGCTAACAAGCCAGTCCTGCTGATAGGCACACGGGCTGATGTGAGGAAATGTGAGTTTGATTAATGTGGGCAAAATTGAGCTGTGCAGACTGCTCCCCAGCCCCAGTTAAACAAGTCGCCTGCCATCAGGCTCAAAACACTCCAAGCTGTACAGAGAGAGAAGGCTCTAGGGCCTGAAGTGCTGCCGACACTTTGCAGCAAATCTGCACCAGACCTTCCCTCCTCCTGCCGCACAAAGCAAAAGCAAAACGTGGCTCTTAACTGCAGTGAAAAAAATAAAGATTTGTTATGTATTTATTTACCAAATGAAATATAAGTATTTCATGTTTCTTCTCTTCACATGTATCATATAGAACTATTGTATTCATGGGGGAGGTATAACCTTTGAAATAAATAATAAGTATAGAATAAATGAAATAATTATGTTTGGTTTGAAATGTGAAGCTACGAACAGTTACGAAGCAGCAAATGACGGCCATCTTTCTTTTTCTTGGTGCAGAACTCTAACCCTAATGCTAACGCTAACTGTAACCCATAGTCTGTTGCAACAGACAATTGGTTAAAACACAAGCAACTCTTGTAGGTTGTGTATCTTTGTAACCACTGTACTTTTAGGGACCATTTCTCCTGGGTTTATGTTCCACAATTTAACAGTAAAACAATAACTGAAATATCCAGTTTTGTACATGACCATATTTGTGTTAGAAGTAGGGTTGGGTACCAAAAGTCAGTATAGGTTTAGAACCAGGGCAAACATTAATGGTAGTAACCAGACTGAAATCTAATATGAATTTCGGTACCATATTTCAGTACCACAAATAGTTGTTTAATTACACCCTAAGTAGCCTAGCACTGTGCTAATAGCACATCAGAAATGGAAATACCCAGCGTGGGAATGACACAATCAAGAGATAAATCTTCAGACGACTACAAATATTACTAATTAACTGGTACATCTGAATTCCTCTGCTAGTCACATGACATATAGGTGCTAGCTTAATAATAATAATAGTAATACTACTACTACTACTACTACTACTACTACTAATAATAATAATAATAATAATAATAATAATAATAATAATAATAATAATAATAATAATAATAATAATAATAATAATAATTTGTGTTTTTGTCAGACAGATATTACGGTTCAATCATGTATGTTTCTGGTTGTAATTGTAATTTTATTTTGTTTCTTTTGAAAGTATTGATTTAAATACCATTTAGGAACCACTTTGAAAGTACTAATTTGGTATCAGTATTGCATGAAACCCTTCCGGTACCCAAGCCTAGTTAGAAGTTCTGTTGGCTTCTGCCTCCAGCTTCAACAGCACACATTGTTGCTGTGCTGTAGCTCTGGCAAATATGTTTGCATTTTGAAATGACAATTAAAGCACTGAAACACTGGCAAGCCCCTTAAATTCTGTTTAAAATATTAATTTTAATTAACAGCGTTTAAACGCTGTTAATAACGGCGTTACTTTTTTCAGTAACAGGTAACAGTATCGGTATAAAGCCGTTACCATCTCTGACACCCTGTTACTGAAGCTGCTGACTTTGTGCATACAAACACAGGACTAACGTATGTAGGTGTGTCTTGTTGTTTGTGTGTGTGTGTGTGTGTCTGTGTGTGTGTGTGTGTGTGTGTGTGTGTGAGCAGTTTTGGCAAAAATCACGAAAAGTCTCTAGATGAAATGGTGACGAGTGTGAGAGTGTTGCAGAGTGACGGGGGGGATAAGCAATTATGATTGGCTAAGGTTTAGTAAGTTTGGGTCTTCAGCCAATCAGAGAAATTAGGTGAGTGGGTATTTAGAGCACATCCAAAGTGTCAGGTATTTAGATTTTTACAGTGCATAGTGAGAGATGGTGAGTGAGGAGGACTCCAGTGAGAAGACAGTGTTTGCCAGATGGAAGCAAACATATTAAGGTCAAAGGTAAAAATTGTACACAGGGGGGTAACAATAGTTACTTTACTAGTAACTAGTTACTTTTAAAGTATAGTAACAGAGTAACTCAGTCACTTTTTGGGAGAAGTAACTAGTAACTATTACTAGTAACTTTTTTCAAAGTAACGTGCCAAACACTAGTTTTATGTAATGCTTTATGAAGTAGTAAATGATCTTACTGGTATACAATAGTGATACAATGAATAAATATAATTTTGATTTATTATGATATAAATATATATACTAAGCATAAAATAAACATGGTAGATTTATATGAAAACAAGGCAGTCAGAGACAGCAGGTTTGCTACGGCGTCATATGACGTCAAAACGTGACGTTATTCAGCCATAGGTGTTGACCCATTTGATGTCTGAAGGTGAGACCATGTAAATGCAAAAACCCACGAGATTCTATCTTGTCTGAATCCTGAGATATTAGCACTTATGTGTTTTAGCTGTTGACCTTTAGTGTGACCTTGACCTTTGACCTTCATTGCTCAAAATCTAATGGATTCTTCCTTGACCCATTATCTATCATTCCTGAAATTTTCATCAAAATTCATTCAGAACTTTTTGCGTAATCCTTCTGAAAGACAGACAGACGACTAGAAGGCCACACAGTGCACGGTAACTGCGCGAATCATATGAAATCTGTGATCTTGTCAAATTAAGAATATATCATTATCAGTCATTACCATGTTAAATCACCAATACGTATTTAAAACGGCAAATCTCTGCTGTGATGATGCAAAAATTCAATATGGCATCAGACCGGGAGTAGTGAGTCGTACTGGCTGAAACTCGGTCTGTTTCATCCCTGTATCCGTCTCCTTGTAGACACCAAATTTCAGAACGATCCGTCAAGAATTAGCGATGCTCGGGTGAGAAAAGAGGAAATGTGCACGCACACAGACAAACTCGCAAACCGTTACTGCAACATAATTTCACGAATCTCTGATTTGTGGAGTTACCAAACAAACAAACAAACAAACAAACAAACAAACAAACAGATCTGAATTTAATACTTTCTTTTGACGGAGGTAAAAATTATGTATATTCAACAAAATGGAATCCATTTTAACTAACATGATATTATCATATAACTAATGTACGTTTTTTTCCTCTAAATCTGAAAGACTTTTTTTTCAGTCTAGGACCAGAATACATCTTGCCAGAACTGGAGCTCCAAATGAAAACCATATCCCTGATAGCTTACACAATGAGGGAGATGGCCTGTATATACATATCAAATACAGCAGGCCTGGCTTGTCTCTGTCTGTGATCCTCCAGTGCTCTTAAACTAGCCAGACCACAGCAGGCACTCGGTCCACTTTCACTTGAGAGGACGTCCCAGGAGGAAAGACCATCACATGGATCCAAAAGCAGCAACCCTGGCAAACTAAAGGCCTCAGGGGATCAGAACCCGTGGGCACACATGAAGAAGGCAACGAGGAGAGAAGGGGGGGGAGGAAGGGAGAAAAAGCAAAGCTGAGCAGCTCACACACGGCCTCCAGGTATCTGCCTGTACAGTCGCCTCTCTCCAAATGTTTACTTTGGACCAGTCTGGCAGCCAACTGGTTGCAATTGACCCTCTACCAGGACGAGTTAGAGAGCGAACATGAGACTTTTCCTTCTGGGAAAACGATGGAGGAAAGCCACACACATTCACAGGTTCTGAACCGCTCACATGCATACAAATACTGTATGTAGCAGCAGATGAAAGCAACACAAGTTATTTTAGGTTGACAAAAGAAATACACACTCGAAAGGCAGAGTTTTTCAGGCATTATCCAAAGAAAGTCATAAGTCATTTAGAAAGAGAGTATAAGTCAGGCCTAAAAAAGCCACTTCTCTAGTACAGTCAGTCTAGTACAGTCAGTCTAGTACAGTCAGTCTAGTAAATTCACTCTAGTACAGTTACTCAAGTACAGTAACTCTAGTACAGAAATCAAAGTCTTATAAATGTGCCTCATAGTCCAGAATGTATTTATTTTTTAAACTTTCTCAGTGTGTTAAATTACGTTTGTAAGAATGTGTATGTGCATGAAAATGAAGTGAATTGATCCAAAGGACTTGATTTTTTTCATATATAATGATGATAGGAAGTTAAACCATAGACTGTTTAGTGGAGAAAAGGTGGGATTAAATACATTTGACTTCTTCCCACTCATTTTCCTTAACCTGGGGGACAAAGTGGGATTGTTTAGTTTGTTGCATATATGAAATAAACTGAAATGAAATGAACAGGTTGAGCCACTGCAATTATTACTCTATCGAGCTTCGAGGACTTTGAGTAGTCATGACCTCTGACCCAGAAGGACCTGCCCATGCGTACTGATGATGCTGATTTGGAGAGGGGAAAAAAAGCCACCAGTCCACCTGCCACAGGTGTTAAAGCTCAGGCTCTACTGACTTTCAGTGTTTCAGTGTGTGTGTGTGTTTGAGGGGGGGGGGGGGGGCAGGACTGCACTGATTCAAAATTCAAACCCCGTCCCCACCAAAAACACTCAAACAAAGAGCCCTCCTGTCACGTCCCATGTGTCGACTGACTGGTCATCCGGCTAACAGCAGGCAGAGGCGAGGATGTGACAAGGCTAGGTCGAAGAGAGGAGGCCCGTTGGCCCCATAGACTAAATAAAACCTCTTAATCCTCATAAACTGCTCCATATGAGTATTATATCCCTGACTCTGCACAGCACTTCCCAGGGAATGGAACTCATTTGGTGGGTAAAACATTACCAGGATTCCTCCTGTTGCTGCCTGGCTTCCATAATAGGTTCCGTGTTCTGCTGAGGCCCACTCCTGACGCAAAACCCTCAATTTCCCCCACAAATATCGATGACAGAACTCGCTTATGATGAAAAATGTCCCGGAAAATGTAAATGAGGGGGACTGGCTAAATGAAATGATTACTGTCTATGAGTAAGCATGTGTGTTCGGACAGGCAAAAACAAGGATACGAACTATGTGCATATAGGCCCATGAGGGACCATGAGAAGAAAAAAAAACACAAGTTAAGCCATCTCGCCACCCACTAACATGATCATACAGGCCTGCAGAGTTGATATGATTCATCAATAAAAACCACATTTAAAATAAACACGTTCATGCAACCATTTCACTTGTCAGCTGGTCTATTCATACTCAGCACGCAAGCCCTCTGAGCGTACACCTGAGCAGTGTAAGCATGCATCAGCCCAGGCAGGAAACAAGGGAGGGGCAGGAGCAGGGGGGTGGGGGCAGGTTGGCATTTCACTCCAGGCCAGTCATTTGTCACAATTGTCACAGAATGCACAAACACAAATTACTGAATTATAACTGCGGATGTGTGTGTCCTGCCTTGGCTAAATCAAGACAGCACTGGGAGCTGTCATAACAGGAGCTGGTGTCTGGGCCACCATGGGGGTGAAAGTGGTGGTCCACCATGGGGGTGAAAGTGGTGGTCCACCATGGGGGTGAAAGTAGTGGTCCAGTCGCTGACTCCTGGTCATGATGGATAGTTCAGTGATAAAGGATTGCAGAGAAAATGGAGTTGACATAGTGGAAAAAAAACATTCAGGGTCATTTTTGTGGGGTTCAGGTACTCCTGGACATTAAGTTCTTTGTCATTTATGACCATTATGAATGAGAGTGCAGGCGCTGACTCACTGGCCTCCATCCCAAGTTCTTTCAGAAATGACACAACATGAATTTTTAAAAAAGTTTTGAATTAGGGCTGCACAATATGTTAAAAAATATAATTATCGCAATAAAATAGTGTGCAATATTTATATCGTAAAGACGTGCAAACATTTATTTTCTTTTTTGTTTTCTTTAACTTTGTGTTTCACACCATGGGGCAAAAGAGTGGTTGCCCCACTGGTCACTATAACTACATAATGCTACTGCTGAAATGGCAGCTTAGTTATTAATGTTGAAAACATGGGAATATTTTCACAGCACAACTTTGGTCAAGGGTTGAGCACTTATACTTATAGATTTTACTTTTATATGAAGTATTTACTAAACCAGACAAACAATTGAATGTAGTTTTATTAAAGGTCTGAGGTAAATGGTGATTATGAAATATATCCATGTCATTTACACACTGACTAAATATTTGAACATGTTTGTGTCTGAAGGTCTACAGTTGATGGTCTACATTTGAAGGTCTACATTTGAAGGTCTATAGTTGAAGGTCTACAGTTGAAGGTCTACAGTTGATGGTCTACATTTGAAGGTCTATAGTTGAAGGTCTACAGTTGAAGGTCTACATTTGAAGGTCTACAGTTGAAGGTCTACAGTTGAAGGTCTACAGTTGAAGGTCTACAGTTGATGGTCTACATTTGAAGGTCTATAGTTGAAGGTCTACAGTTGAAGGTCTACAGTTGAAGGTCTACATTTGAAGGTCTACAGTTGAAGGTCTACAGTTGATGGTCTACAGTTGAAGGTCTACATTTGAAGGTCTGCAGTTGATGGTCTACATTTGAAGGTCTACAGTTGAAGGTCTACAGTTGAAGGTCTACATTTGAAGGTCTACAGTTGATGGTCTACAGTTGATTATAATAGAATGGTCGTCATCTTCCGACGTCATCTTCCGACTTATCCAGGTCCGGGTCGTGGGGGGGCAGCAGCCCCAGCAAAGAAGTCCAGACTTCCCTCCCCCTAGCTACCTCAGCCAGCTCCTCCAAGGGAATCCCGAGGCGTTCCCAGGCCAGCCGAAAGATATAATCCCTCCAGCGTGTCCTGGGTCGGTCCTGAGGTCTCATCCCGGATGGACATGTCCAGAACACCTCCCCAGGGACTCGACCAGGAGGCATCCTCACAGGTGCCCGGACCACCTCAACTGGCTCCTCTCGACATGGAGGAGCAGCGGCTTTACTCCAAGCCCCTCCCAGATGTCCGAGCTTCTCACCCTATCTCTAAGGCTGAGCCCGGCCACCCTACGAAGGAAACTCATTTCGGCCGCTTGTACCTGTGACCTCATTCTTTCGGTCATGACCCAAAGCTCATGACCATAGGTGAGGGTCGGAACGTAAATCGACCGGTAAATCGAGAGCTTCGCCTTTTGGCTTAGCTCCCTCTTCACCACAACAGATCAGCTTAGCACCCTCATTACTGCAGACGCCGCTCCAATCCACCTGTCGACCTCCCGCTCCAACCTTCCATCACTCGTGAATGAGAAGAGGTACTTAAACTCCTCCACCTGAGGCAGGACCTTCCCCCCCGACCCTGAAATTGTAGAATAGTGTTTTGTCTTAAACAATAAATAATTGACTCATATAAACCATTCATTTCAACATGGTTGAAAGACATTTTTCTTAGTAGATTAAACTAGTTTAGGTGAACAGGAAATGATGTAATATTATTGTTATCACAATGTTGTACACCTATACCAACATCGTCCAGGCCTATCTTGAATCCAAAGCTTCGGTTTAATGTCTTTCTTGACAGAGAACTTAAATCATGCAACACAAAAGATGAATCCCTAACTTCTACATAATGTGACGATCAATAGACTGTGATGCTGCTACAGCTTCTGTTCTGCCCTGGAGGCATCTTCACACTTTATACATCCACTTGTCCACTAATCAAATTACATCACAGTAAACAATAGCACTCTACATTACTAAATAAACTCGAAGATTACTAAATATGCAATATATATATATATATATATATATATATATATATATATATATATATATTTGAAAATGAACTCATCTATACAATATTAAATGTAAATATTAAATATATGTATACAAATATACATTTGCAGTTAAACATAAAATGGCTCTAATAACTACAACCATATCTGTAAATAAAAACCTGGATAAATTACAGCAGGTAATCACCAACAGTTGAATTTCTCTGAATATTTAAACTAAACCACCTATTTAGAACGTGTCAGCGCTGACACGTCAGGGGTTAAAGGGTTACAGATGGTGGATGAGACGCGTTTAAAAAAATAAATATACAAAGAAATATTGAAGTGGTAAACTTGAATAAAACCAAAATAATTTAATTGGTTTCTCCCCAGACAACATGTCTGTAGTTTGTGTCTGTTGAAATGAGTCCTGGTGTGTGTGTGTGTGTGTGTTTGTGTGTGTTTGTGGGGTGGGTGGGTGGGTGTTGGGGGGGTGAACCACACAGGTACAGCAGCCCAGACACAGGAAGCAGTTCTACACTCACCAACATTTACTCTAAAAACCACACTGATCCCACTGGGACGTGGAGAAAAGCAGCAGCCAAAGCCTCTTCACACACACACACACACGCACACACACACACACACACACACACACACACACACACACACTCACACACTCACATATACACACTAATGCAAACATATAACATCACATATATTCAAAGGTGGAAGTAACTAAGTAAAACTGTACTTAAGTACATTTTTTTTTACTGGAATATTTATTTTTCTCATAACTTTTAACTTGTCCTCCCTACATAAGTTCATAAATATCTCCTTATATTCTAAAAAGTGTGAATGGGATTCATTAATATTAACAAAATGAATCCTATTAAACTCTATATGAAAAAAATACTTTGCCAGTTTGATAGATTGTAATGTTGAGTTCATGACATTTTAATTCTTTATCAATTGCATTTTACTCATTTTAGTTTGAATAATATCAGCTGAAAATCACTGAGTAGAAATTAATTATATGTATCATCAATGTATAAATCCAATATCATCCAGATATATTAGGAATATGAATAAATTCAACTTTAGTAAGACTAAACACAAATATTTTTAGTATTTTCCAGATAACTAGTAAATATTGGACAGTTTTCCCCCTAAAATGTATTTGAATTTACTCAACATGTGCTAAATCTGACGTAAATTCAAAATAATTCAACTAATAATTTCATTATTTTGGATTTAATTATTATGTTTACATTTAGATAATAAAATCAATAGTTTTTAATCAAAGTTGAAATCCTTAAAATCTATTCAATTATTTTAATTGTCACATTATATATCACAGTAGACAATGGTCAAACGTCTCTGAGTGGACATTCTCACAACAGACTCATTACTTTTTCAAACTAAACAGACGTGAAAGTACGAAAAATAAGTGACTTCAGAGAGAAAATCAGCGGAGGAGAGAAACTGGGACTTTATATATAATATAATCTCATGATTGTGACTTTTTATCACAATATTTAAGTTTTATCTTATAATTTGGACTTTTCTTTATCTCGTAATGATGTCTTTTTTATCTCAATTGTGACTCTTTTCCCCCATTTTTCCTAAATATTCTATCAATACCCACTAAACTGAGGAACTGTGACCTGATCAAACACATTATCTACACAGTAACTCACTTTATTTTTGAAACTTTTATGATATTTCCTGGTTAAATAAGTATTATTTAATTCATGGCAAAGTAATTAAATACGCAATTGAGAGATTGTACTTTTTTTTTTACTTCAGTAAAGTAGTTGAATCAGTACTTCTACTTTTACAAGAGTATTTTTTTTAACTCCAGTAGCTGTACTTCTACTTCAGTACATAAAAGGAGTATTTTTACCACCTCTGCATATATTGTACCGTTACACAGACAAATGTAAAACGATTCTAATTTACACTGAGAAACAAAATGAGACAAATGAACAGAGTGATTGATACTGAAACACATGAATTACCATACACACACCGACATATTTATACATACATTTAAATATTTACAACATCCAGAGATTGATGACTGCATATAAACACACTCACAATACGACACACACTTCGACTGAGCTCCTGCTGTCTCCATGGTAACACCTGTCCACATAGACATTCACACAGTGTCCATTAACACCTACATAAAACACCTACAGGCACCCGTATTCTATTAGAGGTCAGCGCCCAGCTCCTCAATTTCATGGCCCATGTATGAGGGCGGAAAAGGTGAACGTGATGACAGAAGGAGAGGCGAGCTGCAGACCATCACTCATTATTACACACAAGCACAGCGGCTGAAGACACATACAGACACACCTTTACATCTCTATTCAAGCTGGACAGCATGACTAAAACATTTATACATACATACATACATATATATATATATATATATATATATATATATATATATATATATATATATATACACATACATACATAAATACATACATATATATATATATATATATATATATATATATATATATATATATATATACATATATATCCATACTTAAATACATACAGAGTATTTTTTTAGTTCTCTAGGAACTACGGAGGGTCATGGGGCCTGAGATGTGAAAATTAATGAATGGTATTCAATGGGAAATAAAATGTTAAAATCGTATCTGGTTTGTCATGTGACCTGAATCACACACATGTTGTACCTCATAATAAATGCTAATTATTGATGTGTGTTTCAACTGCTTCTGTTAACCAACGGCTGATTCATTTGTGAGTAAAACCCGTTAATAATTTGGACTATACGCCTGGAGAACATGTGACGTCACACATGCGATGCATTGTAGTCTCTTACTAAGCCCACATAAAACCTAACGTCACGTTTAATTCCCATTAAAAACAGGTGGTCTGCCTATGACACATTAAATATTTCTATCATATGTGAATTTCAGAGCACTTGTCAAATGGAATCAGAATTTAGCTTGACTCGCTCCATTGACTCTTATTAAATGTTTTTGCGAGCTAAGCCGCCATGGATCAGAAGTAGAAGGGCGGGACTTAACCTCCCATATGACGTAGGTGTTTGGTGATTGGTGGAGCTGAGACCACACCTATATCCGCATCTTGCAGTACCACTGTCTTTAAAACCGACTGTGTGTTGGAAAAATAATATGGAGAAAGCGTGTGATAAGATTTTAAGCTGTGTTTTTAAAATGTTAAAGCCAATTGTTAATCCTACTTTTAAAGTTATAGAAACTGAGACTTTTCACATTTTTCCTGGTCAAACAAATATTATTGACAGTGACGGACGGGGGCAAACGTAGCGCATCGACAAAACGCTGCAAACACAAGAAAGATGCACAAGCAAAAACACAAACATATTAAACAAATACAACACAAGTGAAGCTGCAACAGAAAAATGCTGCAATAACAGAAACGAACCAGAAACAAAAACATAATAAAAAAAAGTGAAAGAAAAATGCTGCAAATACCAAAACAACTGCAAGAGAGAAATGCTGCAAATTCACTCTACAACAAAACAGAAGTTCACCAAAATAAAAGTTCATTAATATAAAAGTTTAGCTTGAAAAGGTACGTTTCCCTTCATCTTTTTTAGACACTTGACCATAACCTGCCACGGTAGAAAAGTAGCATAACTATATCGCTAATGTTAGCGACCTACCTCTGCTGCTCTACACCTATTCATGCTAATGTCATAAATTAATGAACTTCAGCTTCGTCTTCATCACCATCTTCTTTCATTTTATTTTGGTCAACTTCCGTTTTGTTCTCAAGTGAATATACAGCGTTACTCTCTTGCAGTTGTGTGTCATGTGTCGTCGATGTGGTGCGTTTGCTCCTGTCGTCCACCGTAATTATTTCATTCATGGCAAAAAAAATTACAAAAAAAAAAATGTTTTACTTTTGTACTTTATTACAATTGAAAGTCGTACCTTTTCACTTTTACTTCAGTAAAGCAGTTGAATCAGTACTTTTACATAATACTTTTACCAGAGTATCTTCCCACACTAGTAGCTGTACTTGTGAGTACTTTTACCACCTCTGTTAGTTTTTATTTCCTTGTTTTTAATCCAACTTGATCCCTCACAGTTATTGCATTGTTCTGTTCTTCTGCTATCTGGGTCTTCTAACCCCCCCCCCCCCCCCCCCCCAACTCTCTCTCTCTCTCTCTCTCTCTCTTCCATGGCTGGGAGGTTGTAATTTGTTACAGGCGGCCGTGCAGGCAGAGAGGTCTCGCTCTTATCTGGACTAGGGATCACCAACAAAATCATATCAGTGGGAAGGCGTGTTTAAATATAGCCGTAATTGCCGCAATCATTGCCGTCTATTCAACTCCACCCCCCCCCCACCCCACCCACTATTCTCCCTAAACTTTCAGCAGCCTCCCCACCCCCACCCCCACCCCCACCCCCACTCCACTCCACAGTGCAATTCCCAAACGTTTTTCCCCTGGCTTTTGGGAGCGACCTCCCCTCTTCCCGTGCATTTCCTCTTCTAGTATCCAGTTAATCCTGGCTCGTGGTGTGGGCTTCGGGGGCTGACAGTTGCATGACAAGGAATGTTTCCCTTTGTAAGAGCTTACTTCCTCCTCGCGCAGTTTTAGCCTAATTGAAATGTTTCCTATTGAGCTCAATCAAGGGGGCAATTACCTAATTATTCGCTTATGCCTAACTCGACCCTGGATGGAGAGAGCTGGGACGGAAAGAGTGGAGAAGAGAAGGAGCAGGAACATGACGAGAAATAAAAGAAGAGAAAAAGGAAGACGTTAGAAAACAAAACAACTTTTTTTTTTTTTTTTTAAATACAAAAATAAATCAACATTTGACTGTTTGTCATTTTAACTCATGGTCAGTTTCATTGGGTCACATGTCACTGACAACACATTAACATCAGAGTAATAAAGTAAAAGTACTTTATTACTGTTCAGGTATCTGTACTTTACTGGAGTATTTATTTTTCTGGAAAATTTAGACTTTTCCTTCCTACATTAGTTCATAAATATCTGTACTTTATACTCCTTACATTCTCAGAACAGACTTTTTCAAACTAAACAGATGTGACGAAAAATAAGGAAAAATCAGTGGAGGAGAGAAACTGTGACTTTATATATTATATATTATTTATATTATAATTATGACTTTTATCTCTCATTGGTGCCCTTTTTCGCAACGCTTTTTGTAATAATTATATATTTCTAACCTCATAATTTTTAACGTCATAATTGTGACTTATTTCCCGATTCTGACTTTTTAATCTCAATTGTGCAATTTTATCTCATAATTATGACTTTTTATTCATAATTTTTACTCATTTTCTCATAATTATGCATTTCTCATCTCATATTTAGGACATTTTATCCTGTAATTTGGACTTTTTTTATCTCACAATTTTGACTTTTTAATTCTATAATGATGACTTTTTATCTAAAAAATGTTTCTGTCTATACCCACTGAAGTCCTGTGACTTACTTTTAAGGGTTTTGTTTTTGGATAATTTGACTTTTATGATTTTTGATGGTTAAATAAATGTCATTTCATCCAGGGCAAAAAAGTTGTTTTGTGTTTATTTCTTTTTTTTTTTTTTTTTTTTTTTTTTACTTCATTAAAATTAAGACGTTGTACTTTTTTTAAAATGAGTTGAATCACTACTTCTACTTTTACCAGAGCATTTTAAACAGCATTATTTTTTACATTACTTGCCAATTTTAATTTATTTCTAGCTCATCACTGAGTATATGATTGTTATAAACCATTGTTTATAGCATCATTTTGTTAGCTTCTAATAACATTAGCCCTTTTTAGTGTTTTATAGTTTTTATTGACCCTAGAAAACTAATGTTAAAATAAATAACAAACATCACTAATGTCAGGTATATTTTACTCAATACATTATCACAGTTTTCCTCAAATTATGTAAAAGTACAACCGTGTACGTCTAATGGTAGTGCTCTTTTTGTAAATTCCCCATATTCTCAATATCACATTAAATAATAAAGAAAAAGGTTCCATGGGGAACCCTTTAAAAAGGCAGACACACAATGACAATCACATGACAAGAACTGTGTGGGAGAAAATAATCCAACGTTAGTTTTCCAGGGTTAAAAAATCCTAATTTAAATCATCATAATTAATCTGATTAAAATGTTTTAATGAGATTAAAAGGAAGGTCGTTTTGTTTGAAGAACTGTTGAAATATATATATATATATTGCATGTTTTGTTTCATATTCTTTGCTGTTTTTTCTGTATTTCTGAAGCGTTTGTGAATAGATTTAGAATTTTTTTTGCATGTGTTGTATATTTTTTTGCACTTTGTTTCTTAGTATATCTTTGTGTTTTGTTTTTGTTTACCCTACCAAGACAAAACAGTCAACTAACATGAAGTGTTTTAATCATGATTAATCAAAATTGATCCAAAACAACCCTGTGATTAATGTGATTAACATTCGACAGCCCTAATCACATGTACATGTATATATACAAAGCTATTGGGAGTGAATCGCAGGGGATTTTGAGCACATTTTGTGTCTTTTTTCACCACATTTTTTGTATTTCTTAACATATTTTGGTGTATTTTGATCATGATTAATTCAAATTAATCCAAACCAACCTAGTGAATAATCTGCTTAAACAGTTTAATCATTTGACAGCGTGATAATTTTGAAAGTTAGTCGTGAAATGATGAACAGAAGGTGAGATGCACCTTTTTTAAAAACATACAAGGAGGAGGTGTTTCTCCAAATAAGTGGTTTTATGGGCTCATAAGGAAAAGTATTATCAAAGAGAGAAGTGAGGGGGACGGGGGAGACGAGAGGGAGACATTAAAGGAGCTGGAATGTTCTGTCCCCACCTCAGTCGGCCGCCAACACATTTAATAATGAGACAGGTAATAAAACACACACACACACACACACACACACACACACTGGTTTCCATGCCTCATGAGGACATAAGTTTGTAATGTGTATGTATATATATATATATATATATATATATTAGTTAAATAAAATATACCTTAACTTTTTTAAACAAATAATTTAAAAATATAAACAAAATTTATAAAATTAATTTAAAAAAGGGGAAAAAAATGTAAAATTAAAATAAATAATGAAAAAAGTAAACATGTATTCAATCCTTTCCAAAAATACGTTTCCCTTTGCACCTGTTTCTCTCATGCTTTATGGGGACTTCAAAAAAATGCCAAAAGTTGACGTATTTATAGGGGACATCACTTGCAAAAATTAATGGACTTTACAAAGATTTATATTTGACTAGTGGGAAATTGAACTGATATTTAACCTCATGGGGACCTGAATTTTGGTCCCCATAGTGTCAGAAGTCCCCATAAACATACCAATATCCCAATAGAGATAGGAATACAAACACTCAAAGACCAAAGACATGGCCCTACAGTGTGTGTGTGTGTGTGTGTGTGTGTGTGTGTGTGTGTGTGTGTGTGTGTGCAGACATCCAGCAGAAGGGGAGGACATGTTTTCATATGTTCTCTTCCAGGCTTTCCTGACATTAAAAGAGATTGCCTATGTCATGTTCTGAACTATAATAAACAACATTTTATAGCTCATTTGAACGCAGAGTATGTTAAAAAGCAATCAGTACATCGTAAAAAATATCCATCTTGCGTAAAGTAAAGCTTTGCTCCTGAATAATTTATTTCGACTGTGAATAATGTAGTTGAAGCGTGCGACGGCTGCTGTAAATATCACTACCTGTGTGAAGGAAGCTGTGTATGTTCTCATATTTGAATTCCGTCCTTCTTCTCTCTCATCTCTGTGAGCCTTAACCACCACCCACCCCCCCCCCCACCCCACCCACCCACCCCGCTCTCTCTCTCTCTTCGACAAGTGTTGGCCGCACGGCTCTTAAATCAATCATTTAAATATATGGATAAATCAGCGAGCCGTCTGGGTTTAAGCACACATGCCGTAGCTTAATTCACCCGAGCAAACGAGCGCAGCGGCCATATTTCAGCCAACATGTGCACCACTGTTGTCTAAACAAGCGCTGCGAGGCAGGCCGCAGAGGAGGGTCCTGGCTGGAGGTCATGGAAAGCAGTTAGAATACCTACATACAAACACATACACATGCACAAATGTATACACACACACACACACACACACACACACACAGTGAAGGGAGTGAAGGCCCTGGCTTGAGGTCATGGAAATCAGTTATAATGCTGCCTTTCACCAGGGAAAATGAGAGGAGCAGCGAGATCACCAACACAACACACATATGAGCATGTGTGTTAATGACAGAGCTGTATATATATATATATATATATATATATATATATATATATATATATATATATATATATATATCAGCTGGGTGGAGATATCAGGCCGATATTTCTGCTTTTGTCTTGTGTTGCATTGGCTTTTTGTTTTTTACCTGTTATGATGTACGAACAGGTGAAGGAAAAAAGAGGAAGAAAAGAAGAGAAAAGAAGGAGGAGACAAAAAGGAGAGAAAAATGAAGGAAAAAAGGAAAAGAAGAAAAGAAAAAAAAGGGGTGAAAAGAAAAGGGGAAAAAAAAGGAAAATAACAGAAAAGATAGAATACAACAAAAAGAAAAGGAAAAAAAGGGAAAAGACAAAAAGGAAAGATAGAAAAGAAAAGATAAAAAAAAAGTTAAATAAATAAAAGGAATGAAAAAAAGGAGAGAAAAAAGGGGGAAAGCAAAAAACAAGGAAGAAAAGAGAACAAAAAGGAAAAATGAGTGGAGCAGCAACATCATTCCTGTCACACACATGTGTGCTAACAATATATATATATATATATATATATATATATATATATATATATATATATATATATATATATATTGGGTGATATATCACGCAGATATTACTGTTTTTGTCTCGTATTGTCCTGTTGCTTTGACTTTTTTACATATGATAATTTACTAACAAAGGAGGAAAACTAGAAAAGGAAAGAGAAAGAAAACAAAAAAAGGAGAGAAAAAGGAAGTAAGATTTGCTGACAATTGTTGTCATTTGACAAAGACAAAAAAAAAACCTGAATTAGCTCTAAATATCAAATTAGAAATATCTTTGACTTGAATTGATTATTGATGAAGACTGATGTAAATAAATCCACATCAGTCGATCACTTCTTTACTGTGACACATACGAGCGTGTGCACTAATGACAGATGACATATTGACTGGCTGATATTTCTGGGTTTAGACGATATGGTCGGTTTTCCCTGTTATGACAACTGAAGGAAAAAGGGGAAAACTAGGAGGAAGAAGGGGGGAGGGGACTAAAAAGGAAATAAAAAGAAAGTGAAAAAGAAGAAGGGGAGGAGAAAAGAAAAAAGAAAATAGAGAAGACCTAAAAAAAACGAAAAAAAAAAAAAAAGATGAAGAAAAAAAAAGGGAAGGAATAAAAAGTCTGTTCATATGTATTAGTTTAACTGCCACTGTGTTTTGTAATTGCAATTAAAGGAGATTTTCTGACTTTTTTTTTCATTTGACAGAGAATAAAAAATAAGAATCACTTCCAAATATCGGCTCAGAAATATCGGCGGTCTGAAT
>CM035804.1:9721925-9803341 GCA_020466265.1 Siphamia tubifer | reverse complement strand
AGGCGGGGCAGACGTGGTGTGTTTAATGTGACAGGCATCTCTGACAGCTTTTGTTTTGGCAGATGGCTCTACGCCATGGCGTGGAGAAAACCGTACTGAGACTCAGAGGTGGAAGTAACTAAGTACAAGTACTTTATTCACTGGACTTAAGTGGAGTTTTTAGGTATCTGTATTTTACTTGAGTATTTATTTTTATGCCAACTTTTTGACTTTTACTCCCTACATTTTTCTATAAATATCTTTACTTTATACTCTTGACATTGTCATAATAGAATGTTCAAACTAGACAAATGTGACAATATGAAAAAGTCAATCAGAAATTGTGACTTACTATATCTAATTTTTGACTTTTTTATCTCATAATTAGAACTTTTTATGTCATATTTTGAGCTTTTTCCTTTATGTCATAATTTAGGTTTTTCAATCTCATAATTTGACTTTTTATCTCACGATTTACTTTTTTTTCCTCTTAATTATGCTTGTTTTAATCTCCTATTTATGACTTTTGAATTTTTCAAAAAATGTTCTATCCATACCCACTAAAACTGAGTACCATGACCCAATAAAATACATCATCAACACAGTAACTCACTGTAAAGGACTTACTTTTGGATATTTTTTTTGACATTTTCTTGTTTTTCCTGCTTAAATAAGTATAATTTCATCATTAGCAAAAACAAACTTTTTACTTCATTACAATTGAGAAGTTGTACTTTTTTTACTTTTACTTAAGTAATGAAGTTGAATCAGTACTTCTACTTTTACCAGAGTATCTTTTCACAGAAGTAGGTGTACTTCTACTTCAGTACAGAGTGTGAGTATTTTTATCATCTCTGGTTAACAATATCAAATGTTATAATTGAACATTAATTGGTGTTTTTTGTTATTTATAGCTCATTACTGAGTATATGAGTGTTAGCTTCTAATACTTTTGTATAAAACTTAGAATTTTAGCATCATTTAGCAACAATTGAGAAGTTGTATTTTTACTTTTATTTCAGTAAATGAGTTAAATCAGTACTTCTACTTTTACCTTAGTTTCACACCAGTAACTGTACTTCTACTGAAGTATAAAATGTGAGTACTTTGACCACCTCTGCTGAGACTGGAGCATAACCCATTCCTGAGCCACTACCTATCATGTTCATATACAAACACCACTGTAGATGTGCAGATAGGGGAACACATGCAGGAAAACACTAACTGAATAACACATGTTGGATGAATTAAGGGTAAAGTTACTGCAGTTAGTACCTGTACCTGAGCATTTTTGTTTTATTCCCCTACAGCAGGGGTGTCCAAGTCCAGTCCTCGAGGCCCGGGTGTCCTGCATGTTTTAGATATTTTCTTCTTCCATTACACCTGGAGGCCATTGCATCATTATCAGTCTGATTATTAACTCTTTAAATGTCAGTACTGATGCATTCTGAATGGATGATTTAGTTGAAATATTCAGAAAAATTCAACTATTTTCCTTTTAGTTTTGTGCATGGACAAGATTTTATTTAATTTTTTTAATGTATTTTATTTAAACATTTTTTTAAAGGCAAAATTAAAAGAGCTGGGACCAAATTTCAATAGTAGTTTTCTTTCCACATTATTTGTAATTTTGTAAATATTTATTAGTTATTGTTGCTCATTTTGTTTATTTTTCTACATTTTGGGTTTTTTTTTTTATTGTAGTATTTTTCTTTGATTTTTCTGCCATTTGTGTCTTACTTTGTTCATGTTATCAATTATTTTGTTAGTTCTCAGGAGTTAAAGGGTTAAACTGAATCACATGGAAGAGGGAAATATCTAAAACATGCAGGACACCGGCCCTCGACGACTGGACTTGGACACCCCTGCTGTAGGGGAATAAAACAAAAATGCTCAGGTACAGGTACTAACTGCAGTAACTTTACCCTTAATTCATCCAACATGTGTTATTCAGTTAGTGTTTTCCTGCATGTGTTCCCCTATCTGCACATCTACAGTGGTGTTTGTATATGAACATTGATAGGTAGTGCGTCAGGAATGGGTTATGCTCCAGTCTCAGCAGAGGTGTCAAAGTACTCACATTTTATACTTCAGTAGAAGTACAGATACTGGTGTGAAACTATGGTAAAAGTAGAAGTACTGATTTAACTCATTTACTGAAATAAAAGTAAAAATACAACTTCTCAATTGTTGCTAAATGATGCTAAAATTCAAAGTTTTATACAAAAGTATTAGAAGCTAACACTCATATACTCAGTAATGAGCTATAAATAACAAAAAACACCAATTAATGTTCAATTATAACATTTGATATTGTTAACCAGAGATGATAAAAATACTCACACTCTGTACTGAAGTAGAAGTACACCTACTGGTATGAAAAAAAAAGTAAAAGTACTGATTCAACTCCTTTACTGAAGTAAATGTAAAGAAAATAAATAAAAAAATTCTCAACTGTAATAAAGTAAAAATAAAACAGCATTTTTTCCACCATGGATGACATCATATTTATTTTAACCAGGGGAAAAAATCATTAAGTTTCAAAAATATCCCAAAATAAATCCTTTAAATGTGAGTTAGTGTGTAGATAATGTTTTTGATCAGGTCAGAAAAGTTAGCAAATAATTATTTTAAACAAAGTTATAATCATGAGATTAAATATAAAAATACATATAAATATAAAAAAAATATAAGTATTAAATAGGAAGAATATGATCAGAAATGCATAATTCTGAGAAATAGTCCTTTTTTAAAATAAAATGTCACAATTGAGAGAAAAAGTCAAGAGATTTCTGACAGTTTTATTTTATTCCCAACAATATAAACCCTTTTCTGTATAGAAGTACAGCTACTGGTGTGAAAAAATACTCTAGTAAAAGTACAAGTATTTTTTCAACTCCTTTACTGAAGTAAAGGTAAAAAAAAAAAAAAAAAGTAAAAATTCTCAGCTGTAATAAAGTAGAATTCGAAAAAGTATTAATTTTTTTTTCTGTGGATAAAATAATACTTATTTGAGAGAAAAGTAAAAAAAAAAAAAAAAACAAGTCTTTAAAAGTAAGTTACTGTGTAGATAATGTGTTTGATCAGAAAATTTAGGAAACATGAAAAAAAGTCACAATTGAGATAAAAAAAAATCCTAAATATTTGATTAAAAATACATAATTATGAGATAAAAGTCAAAATGATCATATAAAAACTTTCTCTCCTCCACTGAAGTCACATATGTTTTGTACCGTCACATCTGTTTAGTTTGAAAAAGTAACGAGTTTATTGTGAAAAACATGTTACATAACACCCTGAAAACTACACAAACGATCATTATAAGTATTATTAGTTTGAGAAGGAAGTAGAGCAGAGGCTTTGGGGGTTTGTACAAAGAATTTACAAATTGCAGAAGAAATGTTTGACAACTTGCAATATTGCAGAAAACTAAAAAATGCACATTTGAGGACGTTCCAGGACCTCTAGCCTTTCACTTTTACTTCAGTAACGACGTTGAACCACTGCCTCCACTTGTAGAAGAGGTTTTTTGGAAAAACATGTTGGACGTGAATAAATGTGTGAAACTTTGCTGGAAAAAAACTAAACAATAACCAGAGACAACACCCCCCCCCATCCTCCTACTCACATTTTACCTTATTTGCCCTAAATCTGTGTATCATTCATGCATTTGTTTTTCAAAATAAAACAAAAAATAAGACAAAAAAAAAATACTTGTTTCTTCATTATTTGTTTCCAAAACCAAAATGAAAAAAACAAAACAAAACAGATAATAATGTAGTTTTTCTGTGTTTAAAGCTGTCATTCCATGTTTATTTCATTAATATTACTGTGTTCTCCATTGTTACTGAATACATTGTGTGTTGGTTCTATTTAAATAAACATCCAGATTGTTTTGTTTCCAGCTGTTTTTTTGTTTTTTTTTCACGGTAAAAAAAATGACTTGAGGTGGAATGTAATGAGGCGTCTCTGATTGGCTCAGAATGTGTTAAGGAACACTCCCCCCTCCCCTCTCACTCTCTGTACTGTATGTGTTTACCTTTACCAGAGTATCATCCAGCTAGGTTTCGTGCCGTCGCTTGTTCTGAAAACGTGCAGGAAAAAAAAAAACAGGCTTTATTTCCACATGAACCAGTTTGATCCGCCATTTTTTTTCTAGTTTATGCAGCAGCTACAGCGTCACTGTCTTCTCTTGTAGATGCTAATGCTAATGCTACTTCAGATTTGCTGAGATGGAGGATGGGTTTAACCGCACGTGGGTGATCCATCTGATGTCTAATAGACCGACTTTTTCTGGGTCCCTGGTTCCTCTTGTTGTTTTCTGTGAATGTGGTATGAAGCCAGTGGAGGTGACAAAAAGTATAATAATAACAGACAAACTGACTTAATATGTCTCCCCTTCAAAGAGGATTATTGTAAATTGAAATGTAATTGTAAATTGGCTTTGCCTTGAAAACTAATTTAAATGTCAATCCCTAGTGTCTATCATGACACTAGGGATATCATTATATTATACAGTAAGATGAGATAGAAGATAAGGATTAAAGCTTGAAGCTGAAATGATACTTCCAGTGTGACTGACAGAGGTTATTTAAACAGAAATACAAAAGGATATGTGTTATATTTAGTGTAGCAGAAAAGTTCCAGACAATGATCCTTCATTTGACTTATAATTGAATTTATTCAGAGCTTGTTACTAAACCATTAAGGTCCTGAGCCTATTTTAGCAGTTTGGTTTTTTTTAATACTTTTGATTGTATATAAGCAAGGGATAATACATGGAACACCAGTTACTATCGAAAAATATTCCCCGACGGGGTGTTGTTCGCCCCGTCGGGGAATATTTTTCGATAGTAACTGGTGTTCCATATATTATCCCACTTATTCTACGGGTTATTACAGTTTATTACTGTCACTACTCTAACAGACTAGTGTTGTGAAATAGGCGGGGCAGACAGAAGGGGGTGCAGAGAGTTTTAGGCGGAGAAAAGAGAGAGACGGATGTACACAGTCAGGTCGGCGAGCAGGTGTTGTCCCGTTCTTACAAATAAATACTGAAAACGAAGCTCACTGAAACTGCTCCTTGTTTTCTAAAAACCAGCATAGAGGACTTAACCGAGGGGTAAAATACTTACTTCGGCCCTGGAGATTCTGTACGAGATGAGGACGGATATTTCCCCTGATTTCCTGACTACGGTAAGGATAACATCAGCATAGGTTAACACTGGATAAGCTAGCAGTTACAACCAAGCTAATATTTACTTTAAAAGTGGCCGAACTACCTGCGGAGTGATATGGTACAGTGAATCTGAAGTGACAAAACCCGTTGCCATGGGCAGCGGGCGTTAATGGCGCAGTGGGCGGTTATCGAAAAAAATTTGCCCGCTGACGTCATTCAAAGTGAACAGGACGTTCTAGAGGGTCGTAGAATAAACCACATAAAAATATTTAACATGCGCATGTTTTTTCAACACAACTTCATCTATATGATTTTTATTTCACTATAATCTACTTCACTTACATATTGGACCAAAACATACAGAAAAAGGTTGCCCGGCACAACAAACTCCGCCCCCTTTGCACAAATTTGACTGGATTTACAAAGATTTTTGGCGCCTGTGACCTTGACCTCTGACCTACATTCACCAAATTTTAATGGGATCTATTCTTTACTGAACATTTCATATAAATTAGTCCAGTAGTTTTTGTGTAAACATGCTTAGAAACAAACAAACAAACAAACAAACTGAAGCAAACACAATAGCCCCTCCCCTTCAGGGGGCAGGGGTAATAATGGACTAACGAATGGAAATCCAGCATAAGCAGAACAAACAGCAGTATTCCTCCTGACAACACTGACACGTCAGTCAAACTGGAAGTGAAACACGAGGCTTCGGAGCTGTCGTCATAGCAACACAAAGACCTCAGAGCTGCTCCAACGACACTGAATGACAGAGCGGCTTTCTGGACACGCTCAGTGTGCGAGGTGATGCCCCAAAGGTCAAGCAAACAGTCTTTGAGTCCATAAGTCTCCGATTCATCGTCAATGGAGCCGATCGGCGTTTTGTCTTGCGATGGCATCAGATTATAGACTGGCTTCTCTGGTTTCCAGCTTTGTGAGGTTATTTCCAGAAGGTATTGAATGAAGCCACAGGTCACAGAAACACAAATATATGCTCAGCTGCTCTCAGAAGGAGCTGTATGCAGACAAAGAACAACACGTACAGAGGTGGAAACAACTAAGTACAACTACTTCCTTTACTGTACTTAAGTACTGTACTTTTAGGTATCTGTACTTTACTTGAGGATTTATTTTTATGGCAACTTTTTACTTTTACTCTTTATATTTCTGTATAAATATCTGTACTTTATACTCTTTACATTATCACAACTGACTCATTACTTTTTCAAACTAAACAAATGTGACAATATGAAAAATAAGTCATAAATTGTAATTGTGACTTTTTTCTCATAATTTAGAATTTTTATCTCATGATTATCTATTTCTTATCTCCAAATTATAACTTTTTGATCATAATTTAGAATTTAGCTTTTTTTTTCCTCATAATTTTGACTTTTTATCTCACATTTATCCATTTCTTATCTCAAAATTAGAACTTTTTTCTCCAAATTGTCAATTTTTATGTCATAATTTAGACTTTTTATCTCATAATTCTGACTTTTTTTCTCATATTTTTGACTTATCTCACAATTGATACTTTTTCATCTCACAATTATGGTGTTTTTTTTTTAATCTCTCATTTATGACTTTTGAATTTTCTTAAATGTCCTGTCCTGTGTACGATGACCCAATAAAACATACCATCTACATAGTAAATCACTTTTAAAGGCTTTATTTCTGGATATTTTTGACATGTTTCTGTTTTTTCCTGGTTAAATAAGTATTATTTCATTCATAGGGAAAAAAATAAATAAATGCAAATTCTTCATTACAATTGAGAACATGTACTTTTTTTTAACTTTCACTTCAATAAAGGAGAGTTGAATCAGTACTTCTACTTTTACCAGAGTATTTTTTTTCACACCAGTAGTGGTACTTGTACTTAAGTACAGAATGTGAGTACTTTGACCACCTCTGTCCACATTTGAACTGGTCTCAATAAACACATCACATATTCAAAATTCAAAAGCTTCCCTGGGTTCACTGTACACGTGCAGATACTAATGTTAATGAAATTCAGAAACATGCAAAAGAAATAGTTCCATCATCCTGTAATTGAGGGGTCAAGATCTCCTCGTTGGACAAACTCCAACTGAACCGTGCACGGATGTGGTGGTCGCTTTTATCCTGTGATTTGTCAGAAAAGCTGGAGAGAAAAAAAATCTCCAAACTGTCAGCAGAGTTATGAATGAGAACCAGTTTTGGAAAAAGAAAGAAAGTGTGTGTTTTTTTTTTTTTTTGGAGGGGGGGCAGACTAATGAAATCAAAAGGAGGCATTTGAAAAGGTCCAAAAATCAACACACACACACACACACACACACACACACAGAGGTGGTAAAAGTACTCCCATTCTGTACAAGTACAACTACTGGTGTGAAAAAATACTCTAGTAAAAGTAGAAGTACAGATTCAACTGCTTTACTGAAGTAAAAAATTAAAAAAAAAAAAAAGTATTGTAATAAAGTACAAACATAAAACTACATTTTTTTTATTTTTTATTTTTTGTTGTGCCATGGGTGAAATGATACTTATTTAACCATGAAAAATCATAAAACTTTCAAAAGTATCCAAAAATAAGGTTTTTTAAAAGTGAGTTAGTGTGATTGATCAGGTCACAGTTACTCAGTTTAGTGGGTATGGACAGAACATTTAGGAACCTTTATTAAAAAAGGCACAGTTGAAATAAAAAGTCAAAATTACAGGGACAAAAAATGTTAAATATAAGATAAGAAACGCACAATTATGAGAAAAAGAATCAAAATTATGATATGTGACCCGCCACCACGAAACCAGGCATAAGTCGCGCTGAGCCGTTCAGAGCTACAGCCAAATTTAGGCTGGAAGGTTATTTCTTATTTGTGTTTACACCTTATCAAAAAACGGTATCTTAACACCTCTATGTTCAGTTCCTGTGGTCATTACATTGAAATCCAATCAATAAATGTGTTTATTGGGTCAATTATTTAAGCGGTGACAAAAGTTTAAGGATTGCGGAGCAAAGACAAAGACGACTTCCACCTCTTTTCGCCGAACAAACTGATCTCCGTTCCGTGCGTAAACACCCAAGTGTTTGGTACGAGGTAAAAGCTTATATTGAATGTTCTGTCCAATGGTGTAAGCCAAATGATTATAATACGTTGCACTTCTGTCCTATTATTATAATATATAAAACTTCTGTGACATGTCCATCAGAGTGTCCTTTAACATCTGTGAATAATTTGTGTCAATCGGATACGAATTATTATGCATTGCTAAGGACTTCCTACCCCAAAACAGTCCAAAACTTTAACGGACAATATCTAAAAATATGCAAATTGCATAATAGGTCCAACTGTGGATATTAAAATGACCATAACTTTGGTTCTACTTATGATAGAAACATAATTTTTTCACCATCTTAAACCTTAGTTTCCACTCTACCAATCTACACAGATAACTCAGTTTGGATTTCCAGACACTTATGCCTGGTTTCGTGGTGGTGGGTCACATATAAAAAGTCATAATTATCAGATAGAACATGTATTTTCCTTATAATAAATGGAATAGTTTAGTGAATATGGACAGAAAATTACATTATGAGATTTTAAGTAAGTGATAAATATGAAAATGCAGAAGAAGATAAAGTCAAAATTGAGACAAAAAAAAATGGATGGCAATGGAATATTGTTGTTTGTCTTCTGGACAGGAGTAAACATAGAAGTGCAGCAGTTACAAAAATTAACATATAATTATAAGATTGTTAGATTAAAAAGTCACAATCATGAAATGATTATGGTTTTAAAAGTTTCTCTGCTCCACTCATTGTCCCTTTGAAGGCTTCACAGTACATTTTGCAGTGTTAAATCAACACATAGAGAGTTAATTTAAACTTCTTCTAGAGTGGATTTGGTCCCATCATTTCTACATTAACACTGCAAAACTTATTATTTAAGAATGTAAGATATTTATATAAATGTAAGGAGTATAAAGTACAGATATTTATATAAATATAAGGAGTATAAAGTACATATATTTATATAAATGTAAGGAGTATAAAGTACAGATATTTATATAAATATAAGGAGTATAAAGTACATATATTTATATAAATGTAAGGAGTATAAAGTACAGATATTTATATAAATATAAAGAGTATAAAGTACATATATTTATATAAATGTAAGGAGTATAAAGTACAGATATTTATATAAATATAAGGAGTATAAAGTACAGATATTTATATAAATGTAAGGATTATAAAGTACAAATATTTATGAACTAATATAAGGAGGAAAAGTCAAAAGTTTCCAGTAAAATAAATACTCCAGTAAAGTACAGATACCTAAAAAAATCTACTGAAGTACAGTAATGAAGTACTTTTACTTAGTTACTTCCACCATCACCATATAAAAACATCTGATGAGTAAATGAAGTTACTGGTTTGATTTAATCTAATGCTGTTTATTTAGGAGCCAATTACTGAGGTTTAAAAACCTTTCATTTGATCACAAAGAATAAAATGAAATGCTGATGAAATCTTGATTTAAACCACGTTTTACTCTTTTCCCGCCAATGGAAATACATTATTTTCATTTGGATTTGGATTATGTGAAGGTTCATAAAAATAACAGATGACACCTTGGCGTAGACTGGGTACAATGTGTGGTGGCCGGTGCAGGAGCCAATGGAGTCATTGGACAGATGCTAACATGTCCTAAAATCATTGGTCAGTTTGCTTATGTTTGGCCACGGCTGAGGCCGCGTTGGCGACAGTAGTTGCGTGGCCTGTGTACATTTGAAGCAAAAGCGAAGCGCTGCGGTGTACGAGTAGCCGGCGCTTTTGGGGCCGTTTGGCCACAGGTTTTGCTATGACAGATGCTGACGATGAACTCTTGACTCCACCAGTTTATGTTCAACATGTGTGTGTTGGTTACTACCCTGGCTAGGACACACTGGGCCTAGGTATATGTAGGTGTGTGTGTGCTTGGATTCCTATCTTTCTGGGGACATTGATCTGTTTACCATCATGTCATGGGGACCTCTGTCACTATGGGGACCAAAATGAGAGTTAAATATATCAATGTCCCCAGCAGTAAAAATATAAATCTGGTTTCCACAAGCCTACCCTGATTAGCACACTCTAGGTATATGTAATTATCTGTGTGTGTTTGATTGGATTCCTATCTTTCTGGGGACATTGATCTGTTTACAGTTATGTCATGGGGACGTCTATCACCATGATGACATTCAGGAGACATCATGGGGACATTCATGTCCCCATGAGGGTTAACACTCTCTAGGACCTATTAAGGAAATCCATTTAAAAAAAAAAAAGAATGACCTTTGACCTTTATTTTGGGGTACTGTCATTTATAAATGACTTTGTGCCATTAAGGTATATATGTTTTCAGGTATTCTTAATGTAATTAAGTAATACAAAAGAACATTGGCTTCATTGAACATATTTGACTGAAACTTATTTACAACATTTAATTTCAGTTATTCTAAAATCATAAAAAATCTAAACAAAATATACATGTTAGTTATGAATTCTGAAAAGTTGATGAACATAAGGTTGAATAGACGACTACAAATTAAATTTGGTTGGACCCCCACAAAAATGAAAAGCAGTGCAGTTAGAAATTATTTTAAATGAATCCTACAATATGATTGGTTAGAAGCTTGTGTTACGTCATTTATAAATGACATAGTCCCATAGAGAGTTAATATATATATATAAAGGTCCCCACTAGTAAAATATTTTCACAACACTACCTTGGCTAGCACACTCTGGTCCTAGGTATATGTAGGTATGTGTGTGTGTATGTTCTTGGATTCCTATCTTTATGGGCACATTGATATGTTTACACAGTCACACCGTGGGATCTCTGACACCATGGGGACCACATTTCAGTTCCCCACTAGGGTTAAATATAAATATAGGTCTCCAATAGTAAAATATAAATCTGTGTGAAGTATGGAAATATATGCAAATGATGTGGCCCTATACATACATTTTTCCCCAGACGTCCCCATAAAGCATGGGAGAAAGAGGTGCAAAGCAAAATGTATATTTTACAAAGGTTTGAAGATGTGTTTACTTCTTAAGATTTTTTTTCTTATTTTTTTAATATTTTTATCTAATTGAATTTAGTTTTGCATTTTATTTATTTATTTATTTATGTTGTTATGCTCACTACCCAAGGACAACTTTACCTACAGGTGATGATTGCAGACTTGGTCCTCATGAGACATGGAAATGAGTGTGCTTGTATTCCTATCTTTATGAGAACCTTGATACGTTTACACATTCACACCATGGGGACATCTGACACAATGGGGACCAAAATTCAGGTCCCCACGAGGGTTAAATATAAATGTATGTCCCGACGAGTAAAATATAAATCTGTGCAAAGCATGAAACGTTATGCAAATTATATGGTCCTATAACTACATTGTATTTTTTCTGCAAGTTCCCAAAAAGTATGAGGGAAAAAAGCGCAAAGTGAAACATGTATTTTTGAAAGGTTTGAAGATGTGTTTACTTTAAAATAAAATAAAAAAAAAAAAAAAAAAAAAAAATATATATATATATATATATATATATATATATATATATATATATATATATATACAACATAAATGAAATTTCTTTCCTCTCAACCCACAGGTTTTTTTTTATTTTTGGAAAAGAAAATATATATTTTAGATTTTTATTTTCTTTGTAATTTCTTTAATTTAAGAAAATGTTATTTATTTATTAATTTATTAGATCTTTTTCAGTTTTAAAACGTTTTATATATTTTTTTAGAAAAAATACCTTTAGAAAAATACCTATTGGACAATTTACCTAAAAGTGATGAAACTTGGTCCTCATGAGACATGTAAACGAGTGTGTGTGTGCACACGCATAGGTGTGTGTGTGTTTGTGCGCACGCGCGTGTGTATGTGTGTGTATGTGTGTGTGTGTGTGTGTGTGTGTGTGTGTGTGTGTGTGTGTGTGTGTGTGTGTGTGTGTGTGTGTGTGTGTGTGTGTGTATGTGTGTGTGTGTGTGTGTGTGTGTGTGTGTGTGTGTGTGTGTGTGTGTGTGTGTGTGTGTGTGTGTGTGTGTGTATGTGTGTGTATGTGTGTGTGTGTGTGTCCAGACAGAGATGAGAGGAGCAGCAGGATCTGTAGCTATCTGGGAGGTTGAACATAATGACACACCGGGGACAGATTAGGTTCCTGTCCGTCAGGGTTCCATCAGGAAGAGTCAGATTTACAGCCGTGCTGCCCAGCCAGGCTGCCCTCCACCCAAAGCAAACACACACAGAAAACACCAGCGCCTCTGTGTGCTGGCAGCTGCTGGACTCCAGCACATGTTGCATTTGGCTTCATACGCATCAGTCTGTGACTTTAACTGGCCTGCAGATGAGAGCGCAAAAAGACACACGAGAAATGTCCATAAAAACATACTTATCTAGGTTCTGAAGTGACACATAATTATAGACATTCATAATGATTAGAGAGCTGTCAGAATTAATGCATTCATTAATTAGAGTTTTATGTTAGGGCACTTTAAAGACACCACATGATGTGACCACACCAGCGTGATCACAGATGTCTACAGGACTCTGCATGCTCTCACTACAGCCATCATCGACACAAGAAAAGTCGATCAATATCAAGACGACAAATGGGCTGAAGTCTGGGCAAGACGTAAAGGTTTTAATTTACAATCGTCATAGCAGACTGAAGTCAGGTAGGCTTGTACAAACAATCTGATAACATCTACAAGTGAAGTTATCGCTGAGCGCTTCCATCTGATTTCTATGTTCAATAGATAATGTCTGTGACGGGATGACATAAGCCATGACGTATTTTTGACCATCTGAGAAATTCGTATTCGTACTGAAGACAGTGTACTCGTAACTTTTCATTCCGTGAATGTCATTTTTGATGTAACTTTTCAATTTGTATTCTGACAAAAACCAAACACACAACATATTATAAATACAAATGGACTCATGTAGAGTTTTATTTTATGCTCAACTACAACCAAAGATGCATGATTTACTTTCCTGTGAATATGCTTAATTTTGTCCCAAAAATCACTCCATAGTATGTCCTTTGCAATGGACATTCATTCATTCATCCATCTTCTGAACCCGCTTTATCCTCACGGGGGTCACTGGGGTCCTAATCCAGCTACAAAGAGCAAAGGTGGGGTTGCATGTGATGCCTGTGACATGCCGCGTAAATGTCCAAATCTGGACGCTGAACAATTTCGATCGAGCAAGCCGACTCATTTTCAATAGATAAACAAAGTCTAGCTAATTCAGTCTGTCCTCAACTCTGGCTGAGGTCACTTCGACTGCTGCCCTGTACCTTCTCTGGAGGTCCCAGATATGTGGGACGGCCAGATGCTGCCTCTGTACAGTAGACACGTCGTCTCGTACAGCTCCAGGTGCTGTCAAACTGAAATGATTCATGTGTCCTTCATTTGTCTTTCTGACACCTTCCGGATCGGTCCGAGTGTCATATGTCATATGTCAATGAAAGAAAATTCAGATGTCATTTACAGTTGAACTTAAAGATTACTGGCGTTGGCAGCATCTCAACGCTGATTGGCTTTCGTGGAACAGTGTCACGCTAATTCGCCTGAAAAGTTCAATATTTTCAACTTGAGCGTTTAAGCGTATTAGCGGCCAACACGCCACCTGGAGCGAATCTGCATCCAAGCGCATCTCTGCCTCGACTTTGTATGAAATCTCGACATGTGAATGTGGAAATTCGTATCCGGTGTGAGCTTAGCATTAGATAAAAACGTCCAAAAGGTGGTTATCAATACAAACACATCATATATTGATCATTAAATTGCACTCCAGCGACAAGATTATTTTAAGGTGTAGCCCTAATTGAACTTGTTAATACATGTCTGTCTGGAACAGCTAATAGTATATGCGCTACTACAAACCCTCTGAGAACAGTGGAAGAAGAAGATGGACATTTCCATTAAACAAGACGTCACCCCCAAATACAACCATGATTAATCACACGCTGCAAATTATAAGCACCTGTATGAATGAAGGGTAGAAAGGCCTCTCTCACTGTCTGACTACATGCTTTCACTCTCAGACAGCCAACCACCCTTTGACCTCAGCCCCCACCGATGAGTCCCTGGCCCCCTCCCTCCTCGCTGACCCCTCAGCCCACACCCCCACCCATGTACCAGGAGGAAGTCTTCATGAAAAGAAATAAGTGGCTGTGTCTGCAAAAGGCCAATTCGATTTCTATAGTTATTTTATGCAGATCCAAGCTACAGTACCTTTAATCTTTAGTATTTTTTAACATTTATTATGTGTTATTGTATTTTTATCGTAATGTTTGTAGCTTTTTTGTTATGTTTATTTTATCGTACAGCACTGTGGGACCCTTGTGGCTGTTTAACTTTTGTGTTCTATAAATAAAAAATACAGGGTGTCCCATGAGCCTCCATACATAGGAGACATAATACATTCCATACATATATGGTTCTAATTTGGGCCATACAATATTTTAAAAATATATATATCATTATCACAATAACTGTGCAATATTTATATCGCAAAGACATGCAATTATTATTTTTTTTTCAATACGTTTTCTGGTTTCCATGCCATGGGGTATCAGACTGGTTTTGTCTACCACTTTAACATACTAGTTTTCAGGCAAAAAAAACCCCAAAATATTTTAGTACTGCTACTGTTGCTGGTTGAATGCAAGTTACATTTTATTAGTGCTAAAAAACATGAAGATTTCAAATATTGGGCAAAAGATTAAAGATTTTATTTTCATATATAGTATTTCCCCGCTTTGGGAAACAATGGAATAGTGTTTTGTTAAAGTTCATACTGTTGGACTTTATGGAAAACATCCATGTCATTTACACATTTTTATATGAGAATATGATGACAAAATATTTGACGATGTTTTTGTCTGAAGGTCAACATTTGAAGGTCTATAGTTGAAAGACTACATTTGAAGGTTTACAGTTGAAGGTTTACAGTTGAAAGTCTACAGTTGAAGGTCTACAGTTGAAGGTTTAGAGTTGAAGGTTTAGAGTTGAAGTTTACAGTTGAAGGTCTACAGTTGAAGGTTTAGAGTTGAAGGTCTAGAGTTGAAGATCTACAGTTGAAGTTTACAGTTGAAGGTCTACAGTTGAAGGTCTACAGTTGAAGGTTTAGAGTTGAAGGTTTAGAGTCGAAGGTTTACAGTTGAAGGTTTACAGTTGAAAGTCTACAGTTGAAGGTCTACAGTTGAAGGTTTAGAGTTGAAGGTTTACAGTTGAAGGTTTACAATTGAAAGTCTACAGTTGAAGGTTTACAGTTGAAAGTCTACAGTTGAAGGTTTAGAGTTGAAGGTTTAGAGTTGAAGGTTTAGAGTTGAAGGTCTACAGTTGAAGGTTTACAGTTGAAGGTCTACAGTTGAAGGTCTACAGTTGAAGGTCTAGAGTTGAAGGTCTAGAGTTGAAGTTTACAGTTGAAGTTCTACAGTTGAAGGTTTACAGTTGAAGGTCTACAGTTGAAGGTCTACAGTTGAAGGTCTACAGTTGAAGGTCTACAGTTGAAGGTCTACAGTTGAAGGTCTACAGTTGAAGGTCTACAGTTGAAGGTCTACAGTTGAAGGTCTACAGTTGAAGGTTTACAGTTGAAGGTCTACAGTTGAAGTTTACAGTTGAAGGTCTACAGTTGAAGGTCTACAGTTGAAGGTCTACAGTTGAAGTTTACAGTTGAAAGTCTACAGTTGAAGGTCTACAGTTGAAAGTCTACAATTGCAGTATCACCAGGTTATTGAATAGACTTGTGTAATTGTTTGTAGTAGTGCAGTATTTTGTCTTGAATTATAAACTATTGAGTCAGCATTCAACAAATTGTGTCATTTAAATTTTTTCCTATTGGATGAAATTGGCATTTGTTTATGTGAACAACACATATGATATAATATCTATAATATAATATTCTTTATGTGAACATCATTATTACATTTTGCCAATATCATGCAGCCCTAGTTCTAACATGCATTTCTTTTTTATTTCAGACAACCCAAAGAATGTATTTGAATAAAGAACAACACATTGAAATCATCCTGATGACTGGTTCAGTATTATATAAACAAAAATAGTTTATGTCAAGAAACATTTATTTTTCCTACTTATGGGGACTCATGGGACATCCTCTAGAATGGAAGCAAAGCAAAAAAAAAGACTGATGATTTTTGTTTGCTGAAATTAATTAAGGGGAGTGTGATGGCCACACTTGCAGCCACACATTAAGGACCCTCTGACACTTCACATTTTTCTTTAGTTGTATTTAATATTAAACACACAACACAGTTTAATTTGTTCCATTCATTTGAACTTTATTTTAAGATGGTGGACAGTATATTAAGTTATTACAGTAGTGCACAGTTAGGTGACCTTTGTACAGTCAGTAATCAGTTTTGTTAAATTGAATCCTAATTTATTATTTGAGTTACCAGTGCAGAGGATCCGTTGCTGGTGCCACTTCCTGGAGGTCATCTTCAGGCAGAGTAAAAGTTGCTCTGCTGGGCCTGAGAGACCTTTATACAGGGAGTGGCTAATTGGCCTGTACCACAAGCCTGCCTCAGAAGGGGGGAATGTTTTTCATTTGTTTGAAGATGTTGTTTATAATATGAGTTGAAATTAATAATTTTCTGTATTGTTTAATTATTTCATTAGTATAATTTAAGTTAAAGAATTGAGCGATGTTTAACATTTGTATTTAATTTCTAGTTAATGTCAGTGTTTGTTTGTCCCCTGATGTGTGTTAATGGTCTGATCAGCCATTATATATGTTCCCCTTTGTCTCATGTTAGTCAGGTCAGTTTTTGTGTTCAGTTCAGTTCTATAGCCTGAGTTGAGTTCTGTTTCTTTGACCTCTTTTATGGGCCCAGAACTCTGTCATTATGGATTTTTTGTTAAATAAAAAGAAAATTTTCCGGAAAGAAAGCCTGCATCCTCATGCTTGACAGCGCGGTCCATTACAGGGAGCTACTTTTTTTTTTTTTTTTTTAGATTTCATGGCGGTTCTTTAGAAAAGACCTTCTAAAAACTCAGCCAGTGAATCAAATGGAAATCTACTTTTCAAATTTGCTTTGAGAAAACTGTGGCCCTCTGTGTAAAATCACCTGAATTCATTATGCTAACAAGCCAGTCCTGCTGATAGGCACACGGGCTGATGTGAGGAAATGTGAGTTTGATTAATGTGGGCAAAATTGAGCTGTGCAGACTGCTCCCCAGCCCCAGTTAAACAAGTCGCCTGCCATCAGGCTCAAAACACTCCAAGCTGTACAGAGAGAGAAGGCTCTAGGGCCTGAAGTGCTGCCGACACTTTGCAGCAAATCTGCACCAGACCTTCCCTCCTCCTGCCGCACAAAGCAAAAGCAAAACGTGGCTCTTAACTGCAGTGAAAAAAATAAAGATTTGTTATGTATTTATTTACCAAATGAAATATAAGTATTTCATGTTTCTTCTCTTCACATGTATCATATAGAACTATTGTATTCATGGGGGAGGTATAACCTTTGAAATAAATAATAAGTATAGAATAAATGAAATAATTATGTTTGGTTTGAAATGTGAAGCTACGAACAGTTACGAAACAGCAAATGACGGCCATCTTTCTTTTTCTTGGTGCAGAACTCTAACCCTAAGGCTAACGCTAACTGTAACCCATAGTCTGCTGCAACAGACAATTGGTTAAAACACAAGCAACTCTTGTAGGTTGTGTATCTTTGTAACCACTGTACTTTTAGGGACCATTTCTCCTGGGTTTATGTTCCACAATTTAACAGTAAAACAATAACTGAAATATCCAGTTTTGTACATGACCATATTTGTGTTAGAAGTAGGGTTGGGTACCAAAAGTCAGTATAGGTTTAGAACCAGGGCAAACATTAATGGTAGTAACCAGACTGAAATCTAATATGAATTTCGGTACCATATTTCAGTACCACAAATAGTTGTTTAATTACACCCTAAATAGCCTAGCACTGTGCTAATAGCACATCAGAAATGGAAATACCCAGCGTGGGAATGACACAATCAAGAGATAAATCTTCAGACGACTACAAATATTACTAATTAACTGGTACATCTGAATTCCTCTGCTAGTCACATGACATATAGGTGCTAGCTTAATAATAATAATAGTAATACTACTACTACTACTACTACTACTACTACTACTACTACTACTACTACTACTACTACTACTACTAATAATAATAATAATAATAATAATAATAATAATAATTTGTGTTTTTGTCAGACAGATATTACGGTTCAATCATGTATGTTTCTGGTTGTAATTGTAATTTTATTTTGTTTCTTTTGAAAGTATTGATTTAAATACCATTTAGGAACCACTTTGAAAGTACTAATTTGGTATCAGTATTGCATGAAACCCTTCCGGTACCCAAGCCTAGTTAGAAGTTCTGTTGGCTTCTGCCTCCAGCTTCAACAGCACACATTGTTGCTGTGCTGTAGCTCTGGCAAATATGTTTGCATTTTGAAATGACAATTAAAGCACTGAAACACTGGCAAGCCCCTTAAATTCTGTTTAAAATATTAATTTTAATTAACAGCGTTTAAACGCTGTTAATAACGGCGTTACTTTTTTCAGTAACAGGTAACAGTATCGGTATAAAGCCGTTACCATCTCTGACACCCTGTTACTGAAGCTGCTGACTTTGTGCATACAAACACAGGACTAACGTATGTAGGTGTGTCTTGTTGTTTGTGTGTGTGTGTGTGTGTGTGTGTGTGTGTGTGTGTGTGTGCGCAGTTTTGGCAAAAATCACGAAAAGTCTCTAGATGAAATGGTGATGAGTGTGAGAGTGTTGCAGAGTGACGGGGGGGATAAGCAATTATGATTGGCTAAGGTTTAGTAAGTTTGGGTCTTCAGCCAATCAGAGAAATTAGGTGAGTGGGTATTTAGAGCACATGCAAAGTGTCAGGTATTTAGATTTTTACAGTGCATAGTGAGTGAGGAGGACTCCAGTGAGAAGACAGTGTTTGCCAGATGGAAGCAAACATATTAAGGTCAAAGGTAAAAATTGTACACAGGGGGGTAACAATAGTTACTTTACTAGTAACTAGTTACTTTTAAAGTATAGTAACAGAGTAACTCAGTCACTTTTTGGGAGAAGTAACTAGTAACTATGACTAATTACTTTTTTCAAAGTAACGTGCCAAACACTAGTTTTATGTAATGCTTTATGAAGTAGTAAATGATCTTACTGGTATACAATAGTGATACAATGAATAAATATAATTTTGATTTATTATGATATAAATATATAAACTAAGCATAAAATAAACATGGTAGATTTATATGAAAACAAGGCAGTCAGAGACAGCAGGTTTGCTACGGCGTCATATGACGTCAAAACGTGACGTTATTCAGCCATAGGTGTTGACCCATTTGATGTCTGAAGGTGAGACCATGTGAATGCAAAAACCCACGAGATTCTATCTTGTCTGAATCCTGAGATATTAGCACTTATGTGTTTTAGCTGTTGACCTTTAGTGTGACCTTGACCTTTGACCTTCATTGCTCAAAATCTAATGGATTCTTCCTTGACCCATTATCTATCATTCCTGAAATTTTCAATAAAATTCATTCAGAACTTTTTGCGTAATCCTTCTGAAAGACAGACAGTCGACTAGAAGGCCACACAGTGCACGGTAACTGCGCGAATCATATGAAATCTGTGATCTTGTCAAATTAAGAATATATCATTATCAGTCATTACCATGTTAAGTCACCAATACGTATTTAAAACGGCAAATCTCTGCTGTGATGATGCAAAAATTCAATATGGCATCAGACCGGGAGTAGTGAGTCGTACTGGCTGAAACTTGGTCTGTTTCATCCCTGTATCCGTCTCCTTGTAGACACCAAATTTCAGAACCATCCGTCAAGAATTAGCGACGCTCGGGTGAGAAAAGAGGAAATGTGCACGCACACAGACAAACTCGCAAACCGTTACTGCAACATAATTTCACGAATCTCTGATTTGTGGAGTTAACAGACCATTAAAGCAACATAACTTCGCAAACCTCTGATTCATGAAGTTACCAAACAAACAAACAAACAAACAAACAAACAAACAGATCTGAATTTAATACTTTCTTTTGACGGAGGTAAAAATTATGTATATTCAACAAAATGGAATCCATTTTAACTAACATGATATTATCGTGTAACTAATGTACGTTTTTTTCCTCTATATCTGAAAGACTTTTTTTTTCAGTCTAGGACCAGAATACATCTTGCCAGAACTGGAGCTCCAAATGAAAACCATATCCCTGATAGCTTACACAATGAGGGAGATGGCCTGTATATACATATCAAATACAGCAGGCCTGGCTTGTCTCTGTCTGTGATCCTCCAGTGCTCTTAAACTAGCCAGACCACAGCAGGCACTCGGTCCACTTTCACTTGAGAGGACGTCCCAGGAGGAAAGACCATCACATGGATCCAAAAGCAGCAACCCTGGCAAACTAAAGGCCTCAGGGGATCAGAACCCGTGGGCACACATGAAGAAGGCAACGAGGAGAGAAGGGGGGTAAGGAAGGGAGAAAAAGCAAAGCTGAGCAGCTCACACACGGCCTCCAGGTATCTGCCTGTACAGTCGCCTCTCTCCAAATGTTTACTTTGGACCAGTCTGGCAGCCAACTGGTTGCAATTGACCCTCTACCAGGACGAGTTAGAGAGCGAACATGAGACTTTTCCTTCTGGGAAAACGATGGAGGAAAGCCACACACATTCACAGGTTCTGAACCGCTCACATGCATACAAATACTGTATGTAGCAGCAGATGAAAGCAACACAAGTTATTTTAGGTCGACAAAAGAAATACACACTCGAAAGGCAGAGTTTTTCAGGCATTATCCAAAGAAAGTCATAAGTCATTTAGAAAGAGAGTATAAGTCAGGCCTAAAAAAGCCACTTCTCTAGTACAGTAACTCTAGTACAGTCAGTCTAGTACAGTCAGTCTAGTACAGTCAGTCTAGTACAGTCAGTCTAGTAAATTCACTCTAGTACAGTAACTCTGGTACAGAAATCAAAGTCTTATAAATGTGCCTCATAGTCCAGAATGTATTTATTTTTCAAACTTTCTCAGTGTGTTAAATTACGTTTGTAAGAATGTGTATGTGCATGAAAATGAAGTGAATTGATCCAAAGGACTTGATTTTTTTCATATATAATGATGATAGGAAGTTAAACCATAGACTGTTTAGTGGAGAAAGGGTGGGATTAAATACATTTGACTTCTTCCCACTCATTTTCCTTAACCTGGGGGACAAAGTGGGATTGTTTAGTTTGTTGCATATATGAAATAAACTGAAATGAAATGAACAGGTTGAGCCACTGCAATTATTACTCTATCGAGCTTCGAGGACTTTGAGTAGTCATGACCTCTGACCCAGAAGGACCTGCCCATGCGTACTGATGATGCTGATTTGGAGAGGGGAAAAAAAGCCACCAGTCCACCTGCCACAGGTGTTAAAGCTCAGGCTCTACTGACTTTCAGTGTTTCAGTGTGTGTGTGTGTTTGAGGGGGGGGGGGGGGCAGGACTGCACTGATTCAAAATTCAAACCCCGTCCCCACCAAAAACACTCAAACAAAGAGCCCTCCTGTCACGTCCCATGTGTCGACTGACTGGTCATCCGGCTAACAGCAGGCAGAGGCGAGGATGTGACAAGGCTAGGTCGAAGAGAGGAGGCCCGTTGGCCCCATAGACTAAATAAAACCTCTTAATCCTCATAAACTGCTCCATATGAGTATTATATCCCTGACTCTGCACAGCACTTCCCAGGGAATGGAACTCATTTGGTGGGTAAAACATTACCAGGATTCCTCCTGTTGCTGCCTGGCTTCCATAATAGGTTCCGTGTTCTGCTGAGGCCCACTCCTGACGCAAAACCCTCAATTTCCCCCACAAATATCGATGACAGAACTCGCTTATGATGAAAAATGTCCCGGAAAATGTAAATGAGGGGGACTGGCTGAACGAAATGATTACTGTCTATGAGTAAGCATGTGTGTTCGGACAGGCAAAAACAAGGATACGAACTATGTGCATATAGGCCCATGAGGGACCATGAGAAGAAAAAAAAATACAAGTTAAGCCATCTCGCCACCCACTAACATGATCATACAGGCCTGCAGAGTTGATATGATTCATCAATAAAAGCCACATTTAAAATAAACACGTTCATGCAACCATTTCACTTGTCAGCTGGTCTATTCATACTCAGCACGCAAGCCCTCTGAGCGTACACCTGAGCAGTGTAAGCATGCATCAGCCCAGGCAGGAAACAAGGGAGGGGCAGGAGCAGGGGGGTGGGGGCAGGTTGGCATTTCACTCCAGGCCAGTCATTTGTCACAATTGTCACAGAATGCACAAACACAAATTACTGAATTATAACTGCGGATGTGTGTGTCCTGCCTTGGCTAAATCAAGACAGCACTGGGAGCTGTCATAACAGGAGCTGGTGTCTGGGCCACCATGGGGGTGAAAGTGGTGGTCCACCATGGGGGTGAAAGTGGTGGTCCACCATGGGGGTGAAAGTGGTGGTCCACCATGGGGGTGAGAGTAGTGGTCCAGTCGCTGACTCCTGGTCATGATGGATAGTTCAGTGATAAAGGATTGCAGAGAAAATGGAGTTGACATAGTGGAAAAAAAACATTTAGGGTCATTTTTGTGGGGTTCAGGTACTCCTGGACATTAAGTTCTTTGTCATTTATGACCATTACGAATGAGAGTGCAGGCGCTGACTCACTGGCCTCCAACCCCCAAGTTCTTTCAGAAATGACACATAACATGAATTTTAAAAAAAGTTTTGAATTAGGGCTGCACAATATGTTAAAAAAATATAATTATCGCAATAAAATAGTGTGCAATATTTATATCGTAAAGATGTGCAAACATTTATTTTCTTTTTTGTTTTCTTTAACTTTGTGTTTCACACCATGGGGCAACAGAGTGGTTGCCCCACTGGTCACTATAACTACATAATGCTACTGCTGAAATGGCAGCTTAGTTATTAATGTTGAAAACATGGGAATATTTTCACAGCACAACTTTGGTCAAGGGTTGAGCACTTATACTTATAGATTTTACTTTTATATGCAGTATTTACTAAACCAGACAAACAATTGAATGTAGTTTTATTAAAGGTCTGAGGTAAATGGTGATTATGAAATATATCCATGTCATTTACACACTGACTAAATATTTGAACATGTTTGTGTCTGAAGGTCTACAGTTGATGGTCTACAGTTGATGGTCTACAGTTGAAGGTCTACAGTTGAAGGTCTACAGTTGAAGGTCTACATTTGAAGGTCTACAGTTGAAGGTCTACAGTTGATGGTCTACATTTGAAGGTCTATAGTTGAAGGTCTACAGTTGAAGGTCTACATTTGAAGGTCTACAGTTGAAGGTCTACAGTTGAAGGTCTACAGTTGAAGGTCTACAGTTGATGGTCTACATTTGAAGGTCTACATTTGAAGGTCTATAGTTGAAGGTCTACAGTTGAAGGTCTACAGTTGAAGGTCTACATTTGAAGGTCTACAGTTGAAGGTCTACAGTTGATGGTCTACAGTTGAAGGTCTACATTTGAAGGTCTGCAGTTGATGGTCTACATTTGAAGGTCTACAGTTGAAGGTCTACAGTTGAAGGTCTACATTTGAAGGTCTACAGTTGATGGTCTACAGTTGATTATAGTAGAATGGTCGTCATCTTCCGACGTCATCTTCCGACTTATCCAGGTCCGGGTCGTGGGGGGGCAGCAGCCCCAGCAAAGAAGTCCAGACTTCCCTCCCCCTAGCTACCTCAGCCAGCTCCTCCAAGGGAATCCCGAGGCGTTCCCAGGCCAGCCGAAAGATATAATCCCTCCAGCGTGTCCTGGGTCGGTCCTGAGGTCTCATCCCGGATGGACATGTCCAGAACACCTCCCCAGGGACGCGACCAGGAGGCATCCTCACCAGGTGCCCGGACCACCTCAACTGGCTCCTCTCGACATGGAGGAGCAGCGGCTTTACTCCAAGCCCCTCCCAGATGTCCGAGCTTCTCACCCTATCTCTAAGGCTGAGCCCGGCCACCCTACGAAGGAAACTCATTTCGGCCGCTTGTACCTGTGACCTCATTCTTTCGGTCATGACCCAAAGCTCATGACCATAGGTGAGGGTCGGAACGTAAATCGACCGGTAAATCGAGAGCTTCGCCTTTTGGCTTAGCTCCCTCTTCACCACAACAGATCAGCTTAGCACCCGCATTACTGCAGACGCCGCTCCAATCCACCTGTCGACCTCCCGCTCCAACCTTCCATCGCTCGTGAATGAGAAGAGGTACTTAAACTCCTCCACCTGAGGCAGGACCTTCCCCCCCGACCCTGAAATTGTAGAATAGTGTTTTGTCTTAAACAATAAATAATTGACTCATATAAACCATTCATTTCAACATGGTTGAAAGACATTTTTCTTAGTAGATTAAACTAGTTTAGGTGAACAGGAAATGATGTAATATTATTGTTATCACAATGTTGTACACCTATACCAACATCGTCCAGGCCTATCTTGAATCCAAAGCTTCGGTTTAATGTCTTTCTTGACAGAAAACTTAAATCATGCAACACAAAAGATGAATCCCTAACTTCTACATAACGTGACGATCAATAGACTGTGATGCTGCTACAGCTTCTGTTCTGCCCTGGAGGCATCTTCACACTTCATACATCCACTTGTCCACCAATCAAATTACATCACAGTAAACAATAGCACTCTACATTACTAAATAAACTCGAAGATTACTAAATATGCAATATATATATATATATATATATATATATATATATATATATATATATATATATATGAAAATGAACTCATCTATACAATATTAAATGTAAATATTAAATATATGTATACAAATATACATTTGCAGTTAAACATAAAACGGCTCTAATAACTACAACCATATCTGTAAATAAAAACCTGGATAAATTACAGCAGGTAATCACCAACAGTTGAATTTCTCTGAATATTTAAACTAAACCACCTATTTAGAACGTGTCAGTGCTGACACGTCAGGGGTTAAAGGGTTACAGATGGTGGATGAGACGCGTTTAAAAAAATAAATATACAAAGAAATATTGAAGTGGTAAACTTGAATAAAACCAAAATAATTTAATTGGTTTCTCCCCAGACAACATGTCTGTAGTTTGTGTCTGTTGAAATGAGTCCTGGTGTGTGTGTGTGTGTTTGTGTGTGTTTGTGGGGTGGGTGGGTGGGGGTTGGGGGGGGGTGAACCACACAGGTACAGCAGCCCAGACACAGGAAGCAGTTCTACACTCACCAACATTTACTCTAAAAACCACACTGATCCCACTGGGACGTGGAGAAAAGCAGCAGCCAAAGCCTCTTCACACACACACACGCACACACACACACACACACACACACACGCACACACACACACACACACACACACACACTCACACACTCACATATACACACTAATGCAAACATATAACATCACATATATTCAAAGGTGGAAGTAACTAAGTAAAACTGTACTTAAGTACATTTTTTTTTACTGGAATATTTATTTTTCTCATAACTTTTAACTTGTCCTCCCTACATAAATTCATAAATATCTCCTTATATTCTAAAAAGTGTGAATGGGATTCATTAATATTAACAAAATAAATCCTATTAAACTCTATATGAAAAAAATACTTTGCAGTGTGATATATTGTAATGTTGAGTTAATGACATTTTAATTCTTTATCACTTGCATTTTACTCATTTTAGTTTGAATAATATCAGCTGAAAATCACTGAGTAGAAATTAATTATATGTATCATCAATGTATAAATCCAATATCATCCAGATATATTAGGAATATGAATAAATTCAACTTTAGTAAGACTAAACACAAATATTTTTAGTATTTTCCAGATAACTAGTAAATATTGGACAGTTTTCCCCCTAAAATGTATTTGAATTTACTCAACATGTGCTAAATCTGATGTAAATTCAAAATAATTCAACTAATAATTTCATTATTTTGGATTTAATTATTATGTTTACATTTAGATAATAAAATCAATAGTTTTTAATCAAAGTTGAAATCCTTAAAATCTATTCATGTCATGACCTCCGCTCCAGTGACCTTTCCCCCAATCTCCACACTCACCTGGTCCTGCACTGCGCAGCTGCAAGCCGTTCCTAATCGGTGGCTATATAAGCAGTAAGGCTTGTAGCTGCCAGTGCAGGACCATTCAGATATGTCACCTCCATAACCCGGACTATCGCTTCCATCTCCCCATTCACCATAACCCGGACACTCATCATCACCACGGACTCTGGCCGTCCACTCCCAGGTTGTGTTTGTCTTGTCTTTATGTTGTAGTTTTGTTATTAAATTATTTTGCCCTTCAGTACTGTGCAATGGAGTCCTCCTTTCACCTCACCCCGATCCGTGACAGAATGGTCCTGCCACCATCTGGACTCCGCCAGTGCTGAAGGGACACTTTTTTGTTTTTAGTTTTCCCCGTTTTGTTCTGTCTAAAGTCTGTCCAGTCTTGCGTTCTGTCCCTGTCTGTGTATTTCCCAGTTAGTTATGTTTCCCTGCCCCAACATTCAGTTTATCTGCCCAGCGTCCTGTATATCCTTCCTAGCGTCCTGTATATCCTTCCTAGCGTCCTGTATATCCTTCCTAGCGTCCTGTATATCCTTCCTAGCGTCCTGTATATCCTTCCTAGCGTCCTGTATATCCTTCCTAGCGTCCTGTATATCCTTCCTAGCGTCCTGTATATCCTTCCTAGCGTCCTGTGTTCCTTCTTGGCGTTCTGTGTCCCTTTCTAGCGTTCTGTGTCGCTTTCTAGCGTTGTGTGTCGCTTTCTAGCGTTGTGTGTCGCTTCCTAGCGTTGTGTGTCGCTTCCTAGCGTTGTGTGTCGCTTCCTAGCGTTGTGTGTCGCTTCCTAGCGTTGTGTGTCGCTTCCTAGCGTTGTGTGTCGCTTCCTAGCGTTGTGTGTCGCTTCCTAGCGTTGTGTGTCGCTTCCTAGCGTTGTGTGTCGCTTCCTAGCGTTGTGTGTCGCTTCCTAGCGTTGTGTGTCGCTTCCTAGCGTTGTGTGTCGCTTCCTAGCGTTGTGTGTCGCTTCCTAGCGTTGTGTGTCGCTTCCTAGCGTTGTGTGTCGCTGGCTTAAGCGTTCTGCGTCTCTGGCTTAAGCGTTGTGTGTCTCTGGCTTAAGCGTTCTGCGTCTCTGGCTTAAGCGTTCTGCGTCTCTGGCTTAAGCGTTCTGCGTCTCTGGCTTAAGCGGTCTGTGTCGCTGGCTTAAGCGGTCTGTGTATCTGGCTTAAGCGGTCTGTGTATCTGGCTTAAGCGGTCTGTGTATCTGGCTTAAGCGGTCTGTGTATCTGGCTTAAGCGGTCTGTGTTTCTGGCTTAAGCGGTCTGTGTCTCTGGCTTAAGCGGTCTGTGTCTCTGTCCCGTTCTGTGTTTTCCTGCCCAGTGTTCTGTGTGTCTGCCTAGCGTTCTGTGTTTCTGGATTAGCGTTCTGTGTATTTCCGAGCTAGTTGTGTCCCTGCCCGTGCGTTCTGTGTTTTTGGCTAGCGTTCCGTGTTTTTGGCTAGCGTTCCGTGTTTTTGGCTAGCGTTCCGAGTTTTTGGCTAGCGTTCCGAGTTTTTGGCTAGCGTTCCGAGTTTTTGGCTAGCGTTCCGAGTTTCTGGCTAGCGTTCCGAGTTTCTGGCTAGCGTTCCGAGTTTCTGGCTAGCGTTCCGAGTTTCTGGCTAGCGTTCCGAGTTTCTGGCTAGCGTTCCGAGTTTCTGGCTAGCGTTCCGAGTTTCTGGCTAGCGTTCCGAGTTTCTGGCTAGCGTTCCGAGTTTCTGGCTAGCGTTCCGAGTTTCTGGCTAGCGTTCCGAGTTTCTGGCTAGCGTTCCGAGTTTCTGGCTTTTTGTCTTCTGGCTTTTTGTCTTCTGGCTTTTTGTCTTCTGGCTTTTTGTCTTCTGGCTTTTTGTCTTCTGGCTTTTTGTCTTCTGGCTTTTTGTCTTCTGGCTTTTTGTCTTCTGGCTTTTTGTCTTCTGGCTTTTTGTCTTCTGGCTTTTTGTCTTCTGGCTTTTTGTCTTCTGGCTTTTTGTCTTCTGGCTTTTTGTCTTCTGGCTAGTTGTCTTCTGGCTAGTTGTCTTCTGGCTAGTTGTCTTCTGGCTAGTTGTCTTCTGGCTAGTTGTCTTCCGGCTAGTTGTCTTGTCTTCTGGCTAGTTGTCCTGTCGCCTGGCGTTGTGTCTTTTCGTCGGTCTTGGTCTGTCGTTGGTCTTTTCTGTCTGTCCCTGACTCTTGCCCGTTGCTCGCTTCTGTCCCCTGTCCCTGATTCTTGCCCGTTGCTCGCTTCTGTCCCTGCCTGTTGCCCGTGGTTGGCTTCTGTCCCCTGTCCCTGCCTGTTGCCCGTGGTTGGCTTCTGTCCCCTGTCCCTGCCTGTTGCCCGTGGTTGGCTTCTGTTCCCTGTCCCTGCCTGTTGCCCGTGGTTGGCTTCTGTTCCCTGTCCCTGCCTGTTGCCCGTGGTTGGCTTCTGTTCCCTGTCCCTGCCTGTTGCCCGTGGTTGGCTTCTGTTCCCTGTCCCTGCCTGTTGCCCGTGGTTGGCTTCTGTTCCCTGTCCCTGCCTGTTGCCCGTGGTTGGCTTCTGTTCCCTGTCCCTGCCTGTTGCCCGTGGTTGGCTTCTGTCCCCTGTCCCTGCCTGTTGGCCGTTGCTGGCTTCTGTCCCCTGTCCCTGCCTGTTGCCCGTGGTTGGCTTCTGTTCCCTGTCCCTGCCTGTTGCCCGTGGTTGGCTTCTGTCCCCTGTCCCTGCCTGTTGCCCGTGGTTGGCTTCTGTCCCCTGTCCCTGCCTGTTGCCCGTTGCTGGCTTCTGTCCCCGGTCCCTGCCTGTTGCCCGTTGCTGGTTTCTGTCCCCTGTCCTTGCTTGTTGTTCGTTTCTACCTGCCTGTTTCCTGTCCCTGCCTGTTGCCCGTTTCTTCGTTTTGTCTTGTTCCTGTCTCAGCCAGAGTCCGTGGTGACCCCACCCAATCAGTCTCCTTGGTCCTCAGTCAGACCAGTCCAGTTGCTCCTGCTACCAACCCAGACCTCTCAGGCCACTCAGTCCTGAGGGTCTTCCGCCCGGAAGGGTTCAACGCCGCCCTACTCAGGGGGTTTCCACACCGCCCTGCCCAGAGGGATGCCACACCGCTCTGCCCAGAGGGTACTCCGCCCAGGGGGTTTCCACACCGCCCTGCCCAGAAGGATGCCACACCGCTCTGCCCAGAGGGTACTCCGCCAGGGGGTTTCCACACCGCCCTGCCCAGAAGGGATTCCACACCGCTCTGCCCAGAGGGTACTCCGCCCAGGGGGTTTCCACACCGCCCTGCCCAGAAGGATGCCACACCGCTCTGCCCAGAGGGTACTCCGCCAGGGGGTTTCCACACCGCCCTGCCCAGAAGGGATTCCACACCGCTCTGCCCAGAGGGTACTCCGCCCAGGGGGTTTCCACACCGCCCTGCCCAGAAGGATGCCACACCGCTCTGCCCAGAGGGTACTCCGCCAGGGGGTTTCCACACCGCCCTGCCCAGAAGGGATTCCACACCGCTCTGCCCAGAGGGTACTCCGCCCAGGGGGTTTCCACACCGCCCTGCCCAGAAGGATGCCACACCGCTCCGCCCAGAGGGTACTCCGCCAGGGGGTTTCCACACCGCCCTGCTCAGAAGGGATTCCACACCGCTCCGCCCAGAGGGTACTCCGCCCAGGGGGTTTCCACACCGCCCTGCCCAGAAGGATGCCACACCGCTCTGCCCAGAGGGTACTCCGACCAGGAGGTTACCATGCCGCCCTGCTCGGAGAAATACTACTTAAAAATGTTTTTATTTTTGAGCTCTGGACAACGGGGGGGGGGGGGGGGTGTTTGTGGTTTTTTTTGTTTGTTTGTTTTTTAGGGGCTTCAGGAGCCGCCCCTTAGGGGGGGGGGTACTGTCATGACCTCCGCTCCAGTGACCTTTCCCCCAATCTCCACACTCACCTGGTCCTGCACTGCGCAGCTGCAAGCCGTTCCTAATCGGTGGCTATATAAGCAGTAAGGCTTGTAGCTGCCAGTGCAGGACCATTCAGATATGTCACCTCCATAACCCGGACTTTCGCTTCCATCTCCCCAATCACCATAACCCGGACACTCATCATCACCACGGACTCTGGCCGTCCACTCCCAGGTTGTGTTTGTCTTGTCTTTATGTTGTAGTTTTGTTATTAAATTATTTTGCCCTTCAGTACTGTGCAATGGAGTCCTCCTTTCACCTCACCCCGATCCGTGACAATTCAATTATTTTAATTGTCACATTATATATCGCAGTAGACAATGGTCAAACGTCTCTGAGTGGACATTCTCACAATAGACTCATTACTTTTTCAAACTAAACAGACGTGAAAGTACGAAAAATAAGTGACTTCAGAGAGAAAATCAGCGGAGGAGAGAAACTGGGACTTTATATATAATATAATCTCTATCTCAATTGTGACTCTTTCCCCCCATTTTTCCTAAATATTCTATCAATACCCACTAAACTGAGGAACTGTGACCTGATCAAACACATTATCTACACAGTAACTCACTTTATTTTTGAAACTTTTATGATATTTCCTGGTTAAATAAGTATTATTTAATTAATGGCAAAGTAATTAAATACGCAATTGAGAGATTGCACTTTTTTTTTTTTTTTACTTCAGTAAAGTAGTTGAATCAGTACTTCTACTTTTACAAGAGTATTTTTTTTAACTCCAGTAGCTGTACTTCTATTTCAGTACATAAAAGGAGTATTTTTACCACCTCTGCATATATTGTACCGTTACACAGACAAATGTAAAACGATTCTAATTTACACTGAGGAACAAAATGAGACAAATGAACAGAGTGATTGATACTGAAACACATGAATTACCATACACACACCGACATATTTATACATACATTTAAATATTTACAACATCCAGAGATTGATGACTGCATATAAACACACTCACAATACGACACACACTTCGACTGAGCTCCTGCTGTCTCCATGGTAACACCTGTCCACATAGACATTCACACAGTGTCCATTAACACCTACATAAAACACCTACAGGCACCCGTATTCTATTAGAGGTCAGCGCCCAGCTCCTCAATTTCATGGCCCATGTATGAGGGCGGAAAAGGTGAACGTGATGACAGAAGGAGAGGCGAGCTGCAGACCATCACTCATTATTACACACAAGCACAGCGGCTGAAGACACATACAGACACACCTTTACATCTCTATTCAAGCTGGACAGCATGACTAAAACATTTATACATATATACATACATATATATATATACATATACATACATATATATATATATATATATATATATATACATACATACATAAATACATACATACATACATACATACATATATATATATATATATATATATATATATATATATATATATCCATACTTAAATACATACAGAGTATTTTTTTAGTTCTCTAGGAACTACGGAGGGTCATGGGGCCTGAGATGTGAAAATTAATGAATGGTATTCAATGGGAAATAAAATGTTAAAATCGTATCTGGTTTGTCATGTGCCCTGAATCACACACATGTTGTACCTCATAATAAATGATAATTATTGATGTGTGTTTCAACTGCTTCTGTTAACCAACGGCTGATTCATTTGTGAGTAAAACCCGTTAATAATTTGGACTACACGCCTGGAGAACATGTGACGTCACACACGCGATGCATTGTAGTCTCTTACTAAGCCCACATAAAACCTAACGTCACGTTTAATTCCCATCAAAAACAGGTGGTCTGCCTATGACACATTAAATATTTCTATCATATGTGAATTTCAGAGCACTTGTCAAATGGAATCAGAATTTAGCTTGACTCGCTCCATTGACTCTTATTAAATGTTTTTGCGAGCTAAGCCCCCATGGATCAGAAGTAGAAGGGCGGGACTTAACCTCCCATATGACGTAGGTGTTTGGTGATTGGTGGAGCTGAGACCACACCTATATCCGCATCTTGCAGTACCACTGTCTTTAAAACCGACTGTGTGTTGGAAAAATAATATAGAGAAAGCGTGTGATAAGATTTTAAGCTGTGTTTTTAAAATGTTAAAAGCAATTGTTAATCCTACTTTTAAAGTTATAGAAACTGAGACTTTTCACATTTTTCCTGGTCAAACAAACATTATTGACAGTGACGGACGTGGGCAAACGTAGCGCATCGACAAAACGCTGCAAACACAAGAAAGATGCACAAGCAAAAACACAAACATATTAAACAAATACAACACAAGTGAAGCTGCAACAGAAAAATGATGCAATAACAGAAACGAACCAGAAACAAAAACATAATAAAAAAAAGTGAAAGAAAAATGCTGCAAATACCAAAACAACTGCAAGAGAGAAATGCTGCAAATTCACTCTACAACAAAACAGAAGTTCACCAAAATAAAAGTTCATTAATATAAAAGTTTAGCTTGAAAAGGTACGTTTCCCTTCATCTTTTTTAGACACTTGACCATAACCTGCCACGGTAGAAAAGTAGCATAGCTATATCGCTAATGTTAGCGACCTACCTCTGCTGCTCTACACCTATTCATGCTAATGTCTTAAATTAATGAACTTCAGCTTCGTCTTCATCACCATCTTCTTCCATTTTATTTTGGTGAACTTCCGTTTTGTTCTCAAGTGAATATACAGCGTTACTCTCTTGCAGTTGTGTGTCGTGTGTCGTCGATGTGGTGCGTTTGCTCCTGTCGTCCACCGTAATTATTTCATTCATGGCAAAAAAAAATTACAAAAAAAAAAATGTTTTACTTTTGTACTTTATTACAATTGAAAGTCATACCTTTTCACTTTTACTTCAGTAAAGCAGTTGAATCAGTACTTTTACATAATACTTTTACCAGAGTATCTTCCCACACTAGTAGCTGTACTTGTGAGTACTTTTACCACCTCTGTTAGTTTTTATTTCCTTGTTTTTAATCCAACTTGATCCCTCACAGTTATTGCATTGTTCTGTTCTTCTGCTATCTGGGTCTTCTAACCCCCCCCCCCACCTCTCTCTCTCTCTCTCTCTCATGGCTGGGAGGTTGTAATTTGTTACAGGCGGCCGTGCAGGCAGAGAGGTCTCGCTCTTATCTGGACTAGGGATCACCAACAAAATCATATCAGTGGGAAGGCGTGTTTAAATATAGCCGTAATTGCCGCAATCATTGCCGTCTATTCAACTCCACCCCCCCCCACCCCACCCACTATTCTCCCTAAACTTTCAGCAGCCTCCCCACCCCCACCCCCACCCCCACTCCACTCCACAGTGCAATTCCCAAACGTTTTTCCCCTGGCTTTTGGGAGCGACCTCCCCTCTTCCCGTGCATTTCCTCTTCTAGTATCCAGTTAATCCTGGCTCGTGGTGTGGGCTTCGGGGGCTGACAGTTGCATGACAAGGAATGTTTCCCTTTGTAAGAGCTTACTTCCTCCTCGCGCAGTTTTAGCCTAATTGAAATGTTTCCTATTGAGCTCAATCAAGGGGGCAATTACCTAATTATTCGCTTATGCCTAACTCGACCCTGGATGGAGAGAGCTGGGACGGAAAGAGTGGAGAAGAGAAGGAGCAGGAACATGACGAGAAATAAAAGAAGAGAAAAAGGAAGACGTTAGAAAACAAAACAACTTTTTTTTTTTTTTAAATACAAAAATAAATCAACATTTGACTGTTTGTCATTTTAACTCATGGTCAGTTTCATTGGGTCACATGTCACTGACAACACATTAACATCAGAGTAATTAAGTAAAAGTACTTTATTACTGTTCAGGTATCTGTACTTTACTGGAGTATTTATTTTTCTGGAATTTTTAGACTTTTCCTTCCTACATTAGTTCATAAATATCTGTACTTTATACTCCTTACATTCTCAGAACAGACTTTTTCAAACTAAACAGATGTGACGAAAAATAAGGAAAAATCAGTGGAGGAGAGAAACTGTGACTTTATATATTATATATTATTTATATTATAATTATGACTTTTATCTCTCATTGGTTCCCTTTTTCTCAACGCTTTTTGTAATAATTATATATTTCTAATCTCATAATTTTTAACGTTATAATTGTGACTTATTTCCCGATTCTGACTTTTTAATCTCAATTGTGCAATTTTATCTCATAATTATGACTTTTTATTCATAATTTTTACTAATTTTCTCATAATTATGCATTTCTCATCTCATATTTAGGACATTTTATCCTGTAATTTGGACTTTTTTTATCTCACAATTTTGACTTTTTATTCTATAATGATGGCTTTTTATCTAAAAAAATTTTCTGTCTATACCCACTGAAGTCCTGTGACTTACTTTTAAGGGTTTTGTTTTTGGATAATTTGACTTTTATGATTTTTGATGGTTAAATAAATGTCATTTCATCCAGGGCAAAAAAGTTGTTTTGTGTTTATTTCTTTTTGGGTTGTTTTTTTTTTTACTTCATTAAAATTAAGACGTTGTACTTTTTTAAAATGAGTTGAATCACTACTTCTACTTTTACCAGAGCATTTTAAACAGCATTATTTTTTACATTACTTGCCAATTTTAATTTATTTCTAGCTCATCACTGAGTATATGATTGTTATAAATCATTGTTTTTAGCATCATTTTGTTAGCTTCTAATAATAACATTAGCCCTTTTTAGTGTTTTATAGTTTTTATTGACCCTAGAAAACTAATGTTAAAATAAATAACAAACATCACTAATGTCAGGTATATTTTACTCAATACATTATCACAGTTTTCCTCAAGTTATGTAAAAGTACAACCGTGTACGTCTAATGGTAGTGCTCTTTTTGTAAATTCCCCATATTCTCAATATCACATTAAATAATAAAGAAAAAGGTTCCATGGGGAACCCTTTAAAAAGGCAGAAACACAATGACAATCACATGACAAGAACTGTGTGGGAGAAAATAATCCAACGTTAGTTTTCCAGGGTTAAAAAATCCTCATTTAAATCATCATAATTAATCTGATTAAAATGTTTTAATGAGATTAAAAGGAATGTCGTTTTGTTTGAAGAACTGTTGAAATATATATATATATATATATATATATTGCATGTTTTGTTTCATATTCTTTGCTGTTTTTTCTGTATTTCTGAAGCGTTTGTGAATAGATTTAGAATTTTTTTTGCATGTGTTGTATATTTTTTGCATTTTTGTTTCTTAGTATATTTTTGTGTTTTGTTTTTGTTTACCCTACCAAGACAAAACAGTCAACTAACATGAAGTGTTTTAATCATGATTAATCAAAATTGATCCAAAACAACCCTGTGATTAATCTGATTAACATTCGACAGCCCTAATCACATGTACATGTATATATACAAAGCTATTGGGAGTGAATCGCAGGGGATTTTGAGCACATTTTGTGTCTTTTTTCACCACATTTTTTGTATTTCTTAACATATTTTGGTGTATTTTGATCATGATTAATTCAAATTAATCCAAACCAACCCAGTGAATAATCTGCTTAAACAGTTTAATCATTTGACAGCGTGAGTTAAAACTAATTTTGAAAGTTAGTCGTGAAATGATGAACAGAAGGTGAGATGCACCTTTTTTAAAAACATACAAGGAGGAGGTGTTTCTCCAAATAAGTGGTTTTATGGGCTCATAAGGAAAAGTATTATCAAAGAGAGAAGTGAGGGGGACGGGGGAGACGAGAGGGAGACATTAAAGGAGCTGGAATGTTCTGTCCCCAGCTCAGTCGGCCGCCAACACATTTAATAATGAGACAGGTAATAAAACACACACACACACACACACACACACACACACACACACACTGGTTTCCATGCCTCATGAGGACATAAGTTTGTAATGTGTATGTATATATATATATATATATATATATATATATATATATATATATATATATATATATATATATATTAGTTAAATAAAATATACCTTAACTTTTTTAAACAAATAATTTAAAAATATAAACAAAATGTATAAAATTAATTTAAAAAAAGGGGAAAAAAATGTAAAATTAAAATAAATAATGAAAAAAGTAAACATGTATTCAATCCTTTCCAAAAATACGTTTCCCTTTGCACCTGTTTCTCTCATGCTTTATGGGGACTTCAAAAAAATGTCAAAAGTTGACGTATTTATAGGGGACATCACTTGCAAAAATTAATGGACTTTACAAAGATTTATATTTGACTAGTGGGAAATTCAACTGATATTTAACCTCATGGGGACCTGAATTTTGGTCCCCATAGTGTCAGAAGTCCCCATAAACATACCAATATCCCAATAGAGATAGGAATACAAACACTCAAAGACATGGCCCTACAGTGTGTGTGTGTGTGTGTATATATATATATATATATATATATATATATATGTGTGTGTGTGTGTGTGTGTGTGTGTGTGTGTGTGTGCAGACATCCAGCAGAAGGGTAGGACATGTTTTCATATGTTCTCTTCCAGGCTTTCCTGACATTAAAAGAGATTGCCTATGTCATGTTCTGAACTATAATAAACAACATTTTATAGCTCATTTGAACGCAGAGTATGTTAAAAAGCAATCAGTACATCGTAAAAAATATCCATCTTGCGTAAAGTAAAGCTTTGCTCCTGAATAATTTATTTCGACTGTGAATAATGTAGTTGAAGCGTGCGACGGCTGCTGTAAATATCACTACCTGTGTGAAGGAAGCTGTGTATGTTCTCATATTTGAATTCCGTCCTTCTTCTCTCTCATCTCTGTGAGCCTTAACCACCACCCACCCCCCCCCCACCCCACCCACCCACCCCGCTCTCTCTCTCTCTTCGACAAGTGTTGGCCGCACGGCTCTTAAATCAATCATTTAAATATATGGATAAATCAGCGAGCCGTCTGGGTTTAAGCACACATGCCGTAGCTTAATTCACCCGAGCAAACGAGCGCAGCGGCCATATTTCAGCCAACATGTGCACCACTGTTGTCTAAACAAGCGCTGCGAGGCAGGCCGCAGAGGAGGGTCCTGGCTGGAGGTCATGGAAAGCAGTTAGAATACCTACATACAAACACATACACATGCACAAATGTATACACACACACACACACACACACACACACACACAGTGAAGGGAGTGAAGGCCCTGGCTTGAGGTCATGGAAATCAGTTATAATGCTGCCTTTCACCAGGGAAAATGAGAGGAGCAGCGAGATCACCAACACAACACACATATGAGCATGTGTGTTAATGATAGAGCTGTATATATATATATATATCAGCTGGGTGGAGATATCAGGCCGATATTTCTGCTGTTGTCTTGTGTTGCATTGGCTTTTTGTTTTTTACCTGTTATGATGTACGAACAGGTGAAGGAAAAAGAGGAAGAAAATAAGAGAAAAGAAGGAGGAGACAAAAAGGAGAGAAAAATGAAGGAAAAAGGAAAAGAAGAAAAGAAAAAAAAAGGGGTGAAAAGAAAAGGGGAAAAAAAGGAAAATAACAGAAAAGATAGAATACAACAAAAAGAAAAGGAAAAAAGGGAAAAGACAAAAAGGAAAGATAGAAAAAAAGTTAAATAAATAAAAGGAATGAAAAAAAAGGAGAGAAAAAAGGGGGAAAGCAAAAAACAAGGAAGAAAAAGAGAACAAAAAGGAAAAATGAGTGGGAGCAGCGACATCACTCCTGTCACACACGTGTGTGCTAACAATATATATATATATATACATATATATATATATTATATATATATATATATATATGTATATATATATATATATATATATATATTATATTATATATATATTGGGTGATATATCACGCAGATATTACTGTTTTTGTCTCGTATTGTCCTGTTGCGTTGACTTTTTTACATATGATAATTTACTAACAAAGGAGGAAAACTAGAAAAGGAAAGAGAAAGAAAACAAAAAAAGGAGAGAAAAGGGAAGTAAGATTTGCTGACAATTGTTGTCATTTGACAAAGACAAAAAAAAAACCTGAATTAGCTCTAAATATCAAATTACAAATATCTTTGACTTGAATTGATTATTGATGAAGACTGATGGAAATAAATCCATATCGGTCGATCACTTCTTTCCTGTGACACATATGATCATGTGACACGATAATTGACTGATATATTAGCCAGCTGATATATATTGGGTCAATATTTTTGGGTTATTTTTTTTTTTTTTGGATTGAAATGTTGAGAAAGAAAGGGAGGAGAAAACTAAAAGGGAAAGAAACATGAAGGGAAAAAAAATAAATAAAAAAGAGAGCGGTAGAAAAGACAGAAAAAAGGTAAAAAGAGGGAAAAACAAAGAGAAAAAAGGAAAAGAGAATACAAGTAAAAAAGAAAGAAGTGAACATGAACATTTGTTCATATTTATTAGTTACTGTTAAAGAAGATTTTATGACATTTGTTTTCATGCGATAGTGAAAAAATTATCGGCTTATATATATTATCAGCGGCCTATATCTGTCACCATCTAAGACTGAAGGGAAAAAATCAGTGTCGGTATCAGCCCCCAAAAAAAGCCATATTGTTCGATCACTACTTTACTGTGACACATACGAGCGTGTGCACTAATGACAGATGACATATTGACCGGCTGATATTTCTGGGTTTAGACGATATGGTCGGTTTTCCATGTTATGACAACTGAAGGAAAAAGGGGAAAACTAGGAGGAAGAAGGGGGGAGGGGACTAAAAAGGAAATAAAAAGAAAGTGAAAAAGAAGAAGGGGAGGAGAAAAGAAAAAAGAAAATAGAGAAGACCTAAAAAAACGAAAAAAAATAAAGATGAAGAGAAAAAAAAGGGAAGGAATAAAAAGTCTGTTCATATGTATTAGTTTAACTGCCACTGTGTTTTGTAATTGCAATTAAAGGAGATTTTCTGACTTTTTTTTTCATTTGACAGAGAATAAAAAATAAGAATCAGTTCCAAATATCGGCTCAGAAATATCGGCGGTCTGAATTGATCATCAACTAAGACTGATGGAAAAGAAATCGAAAAATCGATATTGCTTGATCATTTCCTGTGACTCATATGAGCATGTGTACACACACTGGTGCATGTACACACACACACACACACACACACTGGTGCATGTACACACACACACACACACACACACACACACTGGTGCATGTACACACACACACACACCGTCGTGATGACCTCCAGGGTCCATGGAGAGAAGAAGAATGGAAGACCCCCCCCCCCTCTCTCTCTCTCTCTCTCTCTCTCTTTTTCTCTGTCTCTCTCTCTCTCACTCTCTCTCTCTCTCTCTCTGTCTCTCTCTCTCTCTCTCTCTGTCTCTCTCTCTCTCTCTCTCTGTCTCTCTCTCTCGCTCTCGCTCTCTCTCTCTCTCTCTCTCACAGGCTGGGTGGGCTGGTCAGCTGGACTGAGAGGACCAGTGCATCTGGGAATTCTGCTAAATCGCTTTACACACACACGCACACACACACACGAAAATACACTTTCACTTCCATTTTTCTCTTTCACCATTTGAATAAATTATATCATCTGTCATATGCTGAAGCACATTTGGAAAAAAAAAAAGGAGGGAAAACTACTGTTAAAAATTGTTTTATTATGTGGAATTAAAACACTGGTTATATTTACATTTACAATAATTTATCCTGAGTAAAATACTTTGGAATCAAAGCTATTTCCTTCTTATTTACATGGAAATATTAATTCCAAATAAAAATTTCCATGGAAACAGGTGTATTCTGCTCCAGTTAATTGGTCTTTCAGAGCTGCAGGTACAGAGGGTTCTGATTGGACACAATGTCCACTTACCATCTGGATGTCTACTGATGGCGTCCACTTCCTGTTTTGCATTTGTTTCAACTATCAACATGTTAGACCAGATACTATATGTGATTTGTATATTTATTTTTGTGATAATTATGACGCAGGAGTTTGACTGAATCAACCATAAGAATCAACAAACTAATGCAGAAAGCAGCATTTGTGCGTCATGGCGACAACACCAGGAGCATGTGCAGAACAACAGGAATAATGTTAAAGAGGAATTAACCATGTCAGAGTAATAACACTGCTCTGCAACTTTTTAGAAAGTATCTTCTTCAGACATTAAATGTGTTCAATCTTACATACTTTAATCAGATGAATCAGAAAACAAATGACTTTAGTGTTGGTTAGTTCATGTTTTTAATATATATGATGGTGTGTTATTCCACATATATGCTGGTTTATGTTCATGTAAACAATAGATTAGTAAATATTCCACTAAAAATAACCTGTAAAGTGAATGGATCATAATCATCCATAATCCATAATGATCTAGTAGATGTGACACCAATATTCATTTGGACTAAAACCTCATTCTAATAATTTCACATTTTGACCCCAGACTGATCTTGAAAACTTGACCCAACCAGCATTTAAGACTTGAGTTTTCTTTATCACTAACACACATGTGGGAACATTTCATTAGTTTTATTCCAGAAGCATTTGACCTGTAGACGAGTGTTATTGGACAGTGTTAAAAATGACCAGAAATTAACAAAGTAATCAATACAATGCAAATGTGTAGAATAAGAAAACACTTCAACAAAAATGACAAAAAATAATCAATAAAATGAACAAAATAATCAATAAAATGAACAAAATTACTAAAATATACAGTACAGTGAAAAAAAATTACCACAATATTCAGTAAAATGAAAAGTAAAAAGTAAAAAAAGACTTATCTTGGAAACTTGATCCAACCACCATTTAAGACTTGAGTTTTCTTTATCACTAACACACATGTGGGAACATTTCATTAGTTTTATTCCAGAAGCATTTGACTTGTTGACCAGTGTAATTGAATTCAGAATTAAGAGTGTCATAAACCAGTGACTTAAGTTTAATTCGAAATAGGAATTTTCAACTGATTACATGGTTCATCTTAAAGAGGAATTAACATTTATTCTGAATTAAAGAGGAATAAAAACTGTCGTGTAAACAGGCCCAGTGTGAATGGAAAAGTCAGGACATGAAGAAAAGAAAAGTTTTAAAAAGCCATGTAGGCAGAGAATGGAACTATGTAGTGTCCAGGTGGTCCTTACCCCCGGAGCCTATGGGTACGGCACTGATGTGTAGGGTAAAACCTGAAACCCATGCAAATGTGATCACCAGAGCCGGCCTTGATTGGGACGGCCGCATATGATTAAATATAATTGCAAAGAACCTTTTCCAAATGCTTCGGCGGTTTTTGAAAAAGTAGGAAGGAAGGATTTTAAACTGATTCCCAGTCTTTTTTTCAGGGGCGAGAGAGAGAGAGAGAGGGAGAGAGAGAGAGAGAGAGGGAGAGTAAAAGAGGGAGGTGAATGTGCTTGATAATGTGCATACTTGTGTGTGAGAAAGTAAATTTTGCAAGACGAGGGAGAGGAGAGAGAGATAAAAATGCGATTTAGCCCTGTCAGATCAGGGCTGGTTTTTACATGCAGGCTCTGAGTTGAGAGGCTTTGCTGGCAGATAAAGTACACTGGGGTTTAGGGGCAGAGCCGTCACACATGGATGATTGATGGCTCAGTCTAAATGCTTAAGTCAACAGAGCATGAGCACGTCTCTGCAGCCCAACCCGGGCCCTCCACTCAGCACCTATTTAAGGGTCAGGTGCTATTCAACACACTCACTGTGCAGCCACTGCCATTATCTTATCCAAACCTGCACTTAGGAGCGAGAACAAAAAAGGAAATCGCCACCACGCTGTGAAAACTTTAAAGTTGCGGTGTGTTGGTGCAAAGTGGTACGTCTGAGCTCCTGATGACAGTGCAAAATTAGCTGCTAAGCATGGCTGCGGAGGTTTGCATTTAACGCATGTTCAGTGTAAAAACCCATTCATTATTCAGTATTGAATACAGTATTTAATACAGAAAATGTATTGAATACTTGTAAATGTTTGACTGTGGTTCTTTTGTTTTTAACTTTATTTGCACACAGATGGTTATCAATGATGCGCTCTGGGTGACCCAAAGTGAGTGGGCGCCTGCAGTCACCCGCGGTCATCTGCAGTTGCGGGTCATTGAAAAATATTTGTAATGATATTCGGGTTGTGGTCGGTCGGGTCGTTTGTCGTCAGAGATAAACAATAAAATAACCCGTTAAATCATTGTAATTTAAATATTACGTACAATTTTCTATTATTAATACATACACTTTATTGACTGAATTTCCGTGAAGGTGATTTACAACGTCGGAATGGTATAGAGAGGGCAAGAGAGAAAACATACAAACAAAAAAGGTAAGGTTTAGGACACGTTCACTGAGGTTTTTAAAGATGATGAGCAGCTCCCAGTGATTTATTTTCCATGGAAACCGGATTCAAATGTCTCTTTCGGTGTTACAGTTTGTCGACAAACTGAATAGAATAATTCAGAATTAAACTTGTTTCCTTCGTGTTTTCATGGACATGTTAATTCTGAATACAGGTTAATTGGTCTTTAACAGCTGGAGGTACAGACGTTTCTGATTGGACAGAGCGGCCGCTTAACATCTGGATGTTTACTGGAAGAAAATTAACATGTTAGACCAGTTACTAGATGTGATTTTTGCATGTATTTTTGTGATAATTACGAACAACAAAATAAAATAAAAAATAACTTGGAAAAAATTGGGGGTACAATTAACTAAAATGAAAGGAAGAAAGAAAGAAAGAAAGAAAGAAAGAAAGAAAGAAAGAAAGAAAGAAAGAAAGAAAGAAAGAAAGAAAGAAAGAAAGAAAGAAAGAAAGAAAGAAAGAAAGAAAGAAAGAAAGAAAGAAAGGGATTCTTCTTTTTTCTAAATCACTTTCTTTTTGACACCTGTTTATCTCCATAGATCACATCCATCAACAAAACTCAGTAAAAACAGTTGAGTTTTTCCGAATATTTCAACTAAACCATCCATTCCAAAAGTGTCAGTGTGGACACATCAGGGGTTAAAGAGTTAAAAACTGAAGCTGCTTGTATTAAACTTTTAAAAAAATGCTGACCGGACACTTCTCTCACATATATGTAAATATGAAGCCTGCTTTGGGTGTGGATGGATCTGCCAGGTTGCGGGTCACTTGCTCCTGGGGTGGTGGTGGTAGTGGGAGTGGGGGGGGGTTGATCTGTGACCCATCTGATCTGTAGGCTGTTCCACTTCAACACCTTGTCACCAAAGCCTGCAGCCTTCCTCCAGATTCTCCACCCACTTTCCACTTCATCATGTCATAAAAGAATCCAGGTAGAAAATCCACCTTTCTCTCTCTCTCTCTCTCTCTCTCTCCCTCTCTCTCTCGCTCGCTCTCTCTCGCTCTCTCTTTGTTGTAAATTTTTAAAACAGTACTTCAACTCCCATGTGGCACTGGGTGTAATTAGAAATGTGGATTTCCTACATATACATCTGGGAGAGATTAATGTGTTTACAGTTCACCAGAAGGCCTCGCATTGTTTTATGGATATTCTTTTTAAACAACCTGGCTCTTATTTGCATAGTTCTGGGACATCTTTTGTGTTTTTTTGTGACATTTAACTTAAAAGAGTCACAGCAGATGTGAAGACAACAGGAGCAGCCAGAGGAACACATGATAATTGGGTTTAGATAATATAGTTAAACTAGGTATTTGTTTACAACCTGGCTTCTTGCGTTCCTTTCACTAATGGACTCTGTAAAGTGTGTTTAGGTATGGCATTGTGACCTTTGACCTCAGGTTGTTGAATAAGGTTTAGGGTATTTCGAAGGTTTGAACTGAGGCTCACATTTTTCTCCTCTGTATGAAGTTAGTCCAGTTAGTTATTCCAGTTTCAACTGGACTAGTTTTATTCTGAATTCAACTAGTCCAGGTGAATCCAATTAAACCTAGAAAAACTACCAAGAAGAACGATGACCTGGGAAAATGAGAACTAATATACTCCTTTCACACTAGCCTTCTTTTATTACTTTTATATTTATAAGGCCTGTTTACATGATAGTTTTTATTCCTGTTTTAAAGTTAATTCCACTTTAAGATGAACCATGTAAATCCCTAATTCCAGTTGAAAATGATAAAATTTTTAATTTAACTTCCTTCCACATAAAGTCACTGGTTTATTTTGATCTTAATTCTGAATGCCATAATTCCTCTGCCACGTAAACAGTTAATTCCGCTTTAACATTATTCCTGTTGTTCTGCACATGCTCCTAGTATTGCCACGATGGTGCACATATTCCACTGACAGCATTAATTTGTTGATTCAATCGAGCTGTTGCTTCGTAATTATCACAAAAATAAATCCAAAAATCAGATGTAGTATCTGGTCTAAACATGTTGATAGTTGAAACAAACACAAAACAGGAAGTGGACGTGACCATTTTCTTCCAGTAGACATCCGGACGTTAAACAGCCGTTCTGTCCAATCACAACCCTCTGTACCTGCAGCTCTTAAAGACCAAGTAACTAGAGTGGAAAACACCCACTTCCATGGAAATCTTTATTCAGAATTAACATGTCCATGTAAACACGAAAGACATTTTGGAATAATTTTATTCTAAATAATTAACTTGGAATGAAAAAACCTCATGTAAACATCGCAATATGTGTGTTAAGAGGTTATATATATGTAGTACTGATCCAGGGATAGCCCTGCATGATAAGCTACGTAGGTGAAGGAAAAAACTGACTATAAAATCAGGCAGATGGTGCCCGTCAGGAAGGCTGGTCGTCTAAGACATGGAAAAGACCAAAACCAAACCCGAGCAATAATCAGTGCATTGCATCATTGCATTGTTATCATGGGGATGCAACCACCTAAGGTTGGGTGTAGGGTAGCTGCCCCACCCTGGAGAATACAGCAAGCTACAGAAGCATCAACGATGATTCACCTTGGAGCTGCTGAATCACCCCGCACCTGATGACCCGCCACACATACCACCTGCGCAGATAAAACTACCCATCACTTGACAAGCCATCAGTGGCGAGACACCGAGATGGAGCTGCCACAACAGGGGACAAACTGGACAGGATCAGTGCAAGCAGCCCAAAACAGAATGTGCTGGTGGGAGGTCGTTGATGGCCTCAGGGGAGTGATGGGCGAAGAAGAAGAAGGTAGTATTGATCTTCCAAATCGTCAACAGCAGAGGGATGTCACACAGAGCTACGAAAACCACCAACAAATGAGTCCTATATCTGAAACCTGAATAAATGTAGGAATAATCACCGAGTAAAATGTGAAACTTATCAGTTACACACACATCATCATTATGCTAAGTTTTCTACGAACACAACTTCAGACAGTGATTACGTTTACATGCATTTAGAAATTAGAATTATTGCCTTACTCCAATTAAGGACTAAGGACCTGTTGATTTTTGAAACCGCAGACATTTGCCTTTGTTTGTGCCTGTTGTTCATACACAAAGTTTTTTCCTCTGAAAACGCACCTTTAGAAAAACTGGCAAAAGTGAAGATTTTCAGAAAACTCCCATTTTACATTTGTGTATAAAGAGACCAAAATTAAGTTTTAGGCAAATTTCACACCACAGAGAGCAGCATTGTACATCTGGCAAACATAGATACACCCCAGATAGCAGCATTTCTTTTATTAAGAGTTATAGTTGCTTTTGAAAACAAAGCTGATCCAAGTCACAGACCGGCAGACGGTCCTGGCAGAGCTCCAAATACATGTACACAATTCATGTACACCATTTTTGTATTTACCCCTGATGGCGTTCAATTTTGTGGTGATGGTTGCTTGGGATATGTGTTCCTTAACATGTGGGAAAGTGTCATTAGCCTCCGTTGGATACTTCTCCAAATACAATGTCAATATGTCCACATATTTTGTTTCGACGGTCTCCCAATCAATATTCTGGGCTTCATTGATGGCTTTGTCGTCTTAAGCTACTTTCAGAAATACCTTAACTTAATTGTCAGTCCAAACAAACATCTTCTTCATGCTTTCCTTTCTTCTGTGGAATGGAACAGGAAGTAAGAGTATTGATGATTCTCGATGAAGCTTCTGATTGGCTCGTGTGGAATCGTCTAACACTGCCACCGACAGGCTTGGTGTGGTTTAACAGCTCCTGACAGCGTATTTATGTGGATCAATATAAATGTACATTTTACATGTTCACAAAGTTTAACTGGAGTTTCTCAGAACTCCACGTTTACAAATTAACACAATTCAAATTATTGTTCCACTCCCAGATAATAAGTGGCGCTACACGTCCTTTTGCCTTAGCATGCTTTTGGTTAGCACCAGAGAATAAGAACAATAAGTCAACAAATGCGGCAGATTTGAAGCAGATACAGTAGAATGAGGATAACAACACTGAGACAAGGTATGGGCGACGATGCAGCAGAACAAGAACAACAACAAGAAATGACATTACATTCTGCAGAATCTCAAACTACTCCAGAAAATGACATTTCCAAAAATACTAGATCAGGAATAAAAAAATTAAGCTAAGATTAGAATAATAAAAAATAAACAGACTTGCAACAACCTTGACCTTTGACCCCTAAAATGTCATCCTTGTGTCCAAGTGACTTTTTGTGCCAAATGTGTTGAAATTCCATCATATTGTACATGAGACACCACATTTCATCTCTTTAAGGAGTCAAACTGACACCCTTAAAAACATAATATGAACCCCTGTTAATAATATTTCAAACTGTCTTTGAACATAACAGTGTTTTTGGTGGTTTCTGTTGAACTCGTAGGCCACCCTCTCAGAACCCTAACGCACTTGGAGACTTAAAAAAAGCAAAACTTCGTGGTTGTCTTTAGACATAATAGACAAACAAATAGTTGTGGAAAGTCAGATAAATGCTTCAAACTTTCATTACGGTCTTGCCACGTCAAACCTACAAAAATCCAATACAGATGCGCTAAAAACATACCCGCGTACAAATGGAGTATTCAGCAAAGGTTTCCTCACAGATTGGCGACATCACTGAGGTAGAGCACTGAGTGTGTGTTTAAACAAAGTAAAATTCAATTGTGGAGATGTAGCTGGAGTTTGAAATCTGCTCCATGTGCTATGCAAACATGTGTTTAAAATGCAGTAGATGTCTACATATACAAAATGAGTGGAAATGCCTGTTTGCTGCTTTTGTAACCCCCTAGAAAGGGAATGGACAAAAAAGGCAGAAAGAGAGTCAGGAAGTGAAGGGGAAGGAGACACATTCAGACAGAAATGGTCCTGTGGTCTGAGTCATTTTCATCAGTGTGTTTGTCTTCCACTCTAAATGAATGGCAGATGCTAAAAGGTAGGATATGAACAACAGTGAGGCCACTACAACAAATCTGTCTCACACACACGCACATGCACACACACACACACACACACATACTGGTTTCCATGTCTCATGAGGACCAAGTTTGTAATCATCACTTGTAAGTAAAATAGCCATTAGATAGTGACCATAAAAAAGCTTCTTCTTCTTTTTTTTAATAAATAAAATACACCAAATATTTGTTTTTAACTAAAAACATAAGAAAAGAAAATTATACATAAATTAAGGCAATGATTTGTACCAAACTGTTGAAAACAGATGTTCGGTTCGGTATAGTCCTGTACCCAATGAATACAGTGTTTTTGCTGCCACTTCATGTGCCACTATGGCTCTTTAATATTCACGAGGATACCTCTACGTGATTGGAGTAGTGGTGGGGAGAGATGAGACTCGTTCGTAATTTGTGCTCTTGTGACCATGTGCATATCATGCAGAGGTGATGGTAAAAAAATGACTTGAGGTCGAACAACAGAGTTTACCAGTACTTCTGCGTACATGACAATGACACAGTAATGATTGGGTCAGAATGCGTAACATCCAGCTAGGTTTCGTGCCGTCACTTGTTTTGAAAACAACAAGGTTTTATTTCCACAGAGAACACATGAACCAGTTTGCTCCGACATTTTTTTCCAGTTTGTGCAGCAGCTACTGTGGCGCCGTCTTCTCTTGTAGATGCTAATGCTAATGCTACTTCAGATTCTCTGCAATGGGGAACGGGCTTAACCCCATGTGGGTGACACCAATGACGTGTAGTGGACAGGCTTTTTCTGAGACACTTGTTTCTCTGTTGTTTTCTATGAATGGTAAATACAGCCAGTGGAGGGGACACACCATGCAGCAAACACAGCATGTGTTGGTAACTCGGGGTGACCCATGAGATTCCAAAAGGAGCGTGGAAAGGATGTTTTCAGCAGAATGACACCTTTAAGATGTTGAAAAAACTTTTTTTTTTAATGTTTAAAAGGAATTCATTATTTTTCATTTTAACATTTGGTTAATCATTTAAGAATATATCATTTAACTTACTGGTACCATGCAGCACTTTGAATTATTTACTGTTTTCTGTTATATTTACATTTTTTTTGGTTTAATAAATACGATGCTGAAGAAGAAAATAGTTTTGCATTATGTTTCCATACTGTACTGAAAATGGACCGAACCGTGACTTCAAAACCGAGGTGCGTACCGAACCATGATTTTTGTGTACTATTACACCCCTAATACAGTATATACTAAAAGTAAACTCATCTTCAAGAAAAACAAAATCAAGTTAGTGTATTTACAGACATTTGCATACCTCACACAGATGTATATATATATATATATATATATATATATATATATATATATATATATATATACATATATACATATGGGGTCTCCATGGTGTCTGAGGTCCCCACAGTGTGACTATGTAAACATAGAGATAGGAATACAAGCACACACACATCCATAAAATGTGTATTCATGTTTTTGATACAGTATTGTTGCTGTTTTTTTAATTAAGAGCAGGACAGAGTCAGTGAGGAGATAAGCTCTGAACGGCAGAAGGACGAGGAAATGGAGACACTTTGACGGCTGTAGGTCTGAGCTGGAGACAAGCCCAATAAATCGCCTTGATTTCTGGCTCTGTCATGGTTCCACCCTGTGTGTGTGTGTGTGTGTTCCTATCTTCATGGGGACATTGATATGTTTACACAGTCCCACCATGAGGACCTCTGACACTATGGGAACCAAAATTCTGGTCCCCACAAGGGTTAAATATAAATAAAGGTCCCCACTATTAAAATAGGTTTGAATATGTATTTGTTTTTTCTTTAAAAAAAAAAAAAAAAAACAACTTTTTTTAATCATTATTTATTACCTCCACCAAGGAGGTCCTACATTTGATTGCTTTTGTGAGCAGGATTACGCAAAAAATTCTGAACGAATTTTGATGAAACTTTCAGGAATGATAGATAATGGGTCAAGGAAGAACCCATTAGATTTTGAGCAATGAAGGTCAAAAGTCAAGGTCACACTAAAGGTCAAGCTCAGGATAGATAGAATCTGGCTTTTTTTTTTGCCTTCACATCGTCTCACCTTTGGACATCAGATGGGTCAACCCCTATGGCTCCATCACGTCACATGTGAATGAAAACTCAAGCCTTAGCGGAGGTCTGCTGTCTCTGACTGCTTTTTTTTTTTTTTAAATATATATTATTTGTATTTATTTATTCATTTATTTTAATTTGTTTCTTAATTTTAATTTCTAATTATTTTTTTTTTTTTACAAACTTGGTCCTCATGGCACATGGAAACCTGTGTGTGTATATGTGTGTGTGCGTATGTTTTGGCTTATTTACAAATGTGTCCTAGTCTGACAGTTGTTCCACCTCCTTACACGTCTGCAGTGTGTTCAGTGTGTTCAGTGTACTCAGCTTCTTGTCTTCCTGTGGGGCCTGCTGCAGCTGTGACAGGACCTACATCACTACACAAACATGTTCACAACACAATCACTGCATCACACCAGATCACATTCAGTGACTCAGCAGGGGCCAACGGAACAACACGTGTAGACAAAACACATGCACGCGCACAAACAGCGCAGTGTTTAACCTTCACTCCGCAGGGGGAAACTCAGCTCTGATTTCCCCCCATTTGTCCCCCCCACCACCACCGCTCCCTCCCTCCCCCTCCCTCCCCCGCTGATTTGCTCCCTGTTGGAGCCGGATGAAGACGAGGATGGCACGACCCAGGCTAGCGCTTTTGATCTTCCTCCTGGTCATCAGTGTCCACACCGTCATCCCAAAGCAAAACTCCCACACACATCCCTCACCCGCCCGCCCACCCCCTCACCCCCATGGATGGGTTGGGTGCCTCCCAGCTGTAGGCCGGCTCATCCTGATTGCGCCTGATTTGGGTTAAGTGATTATTACCCTGCTGCGGTTTGGGTAGAGACTCTCCCACAGGCTGGAAACAAGGAAAGGAGGGAGAGTACTGCCTGTTCAACACACACATACACACACACACACACACACACACACACACACACACACACACACACACACACACACACACTGACTGTTTAGGTGTGTATCTGAGAGACAGAAGGGAAGGAAAAGATGACTGCAAACAAACAGGACAAGAAGCTGTACATGTGTGTGAATACTGAGTTTAAGTACAAATACTAACAAGGATGGGTAATATATCAAATACATATTTAGTCCAAAGCTGAAAATTGCAGTTTTTAGGTTTTTTTGGTTATTTTTATCTAGATAATTAGCCATGTTTGTTGTTAAATGTTCAATTTAGAGGTGTGGATTAATCCATCACGATGATTAATTCCAATTTGAACACAATTAAATGGATTGTGAATGAATTGTTGGTCATTTATATCGATAAAATTAGCCATGTTTTAGTGAAATGTTCATCTTAGAGTAGTTGTCCTGTTTGTTCCGTCTGTTGGACAGTGGAGCTGTAACGGTGTGTTAGACAAAGAGTTCTGCTGTCTGACCAGTGTGTGGAGGAGAGGGTTAAAGGTTAAAGGTTATGGTTAGGCTGTCTGACCAGTGTGTGGAGGAGAGGGTTAAAGGTTAAAGGTTATGGTTAGGCTGTCTGACTAGTGTGTGGAGGAGAGGGTTAAAGGTTAAAGGTAATGGTTAGGCTGTCTGTCCACTGTGTGGTACAGAAGGTGCTCAGAATTGTCCATGATTGATATCAGTTTCTTTACCTATTTTCACATCAATTTACAATATTTTCAGTCTGTTTAAGGTTGTTTGTGGCTCAGGAGGGAGAGTTCTGCCTATTCAGCACACACACACACACACACTCACACACACACACACACATTTTTTTTGTCGTCTTCATATTACACATTAAATGCAACCTCTATCAATCTTGAGCTTGAATGGAATGTGTCCCTGAAGTGACCGCCATGTGCAAAAGAAGCTCCAATGTAATGATGAATGAGGAAATAAATCATATCATGTGACCTAGAAGAAGGCTAACAAGCTTCTGGTTGCTATGGGCAACAGCGTAGTATCGGCGTGCAGGAAAGAGACAGATAAATAAAGATTCAAGATTTTAGAAAGGAGGCAAAAGCAAGAGGTCAATGTTAGTGAGTATTATTATATATCAGAGATATGAAGGATATATTTATGCTACGAACTATCAGGGTTCATCGGTACCCACTGGCCCCACCCCTTTGACCAGTACCCACTGGCCCCACCCCTTTGACCAGTACCCACTGGCCCTACCCCCCGGGACCTGCATATAATTAGTTCAGTGTCTGGTTTTGGGCACAAGTTACTACCCAGTTGAAGAAGCTCTTTTAACACATGAACAGTTTTACTGAAGGTTCAATGTTTATCGATCTACAGCCTGGGGGTCAAATGAGTTTGACCCTTGACTTGATTGTTAACAATTAAGTCAAGGGTCATTTTATTTCCTAATTTTTCACAATAGTGTGCCCATTGCTAAATGTGTTATGCCTTTGTAAGAAAATCAACCCACTGCGTTCTCTAAGTTATAATGCATATTGTTTATGTAAATGATCAGATAAGGTATAATAAAGGGATGATACATTTAGTGAATGTTTTGTATATTTTTGCTCCTCATTCTTTGTGCTACTGAAACATATTTTTGTGTATTTTGCCAGAAATTCGAGTCCAAAAAAAACCCCCAGACACCGAACAGTTGAACAACATAAAGTATTTTCATTATGATTCATCCAAAGCAAGCGTGTCATTGATCTGATTAAAAATTGTAATCATTTGACAATCCCAAATAATAATAAAAAAAAAAAAAAATAGGGAAATTTTAAATCAAGTGGAAATCATTAATTTGACTATAGCACATACAATAGATAGATTTTTTTGGTATGATATATATTTGGAACTGTAGGCGTTTCATGATAAATCTAACTAAAAATATTCAGCATTTGTCAGCCCTACGTTTTTGTTTTTTTTTTAAGAAGAGTTTGTAATTATTATTTATAGCATATAATTGTACAGGTCCAGCCCTGTTGAGGTCAAATTGAGCTGTGTTGAACTAAAATCAGTTTGACACCCCTGAAGCACTAAGGGAGTAAACGTACAGGTCATATCTCAACAAAGTCTAGACCCACAAAGACACTGAAGCTGCTATAGTAACAGAGACATCACAGGAGAAGCAGCAGAAGGAGGGAAAAAAGGGAAAATACTCCAAACACATATTTACGAGCCGAAGTTAAACTGTCTTTCACTCTGTAATTCTCTGAGCTTTTACTGCAGGCTGGGGGTGAACAAAGTGCACGTTGTGTTATTCTACCGTCCGTCTCGCCTTACATCCACCCATCAGATTTAGAGCTGAGGTTTCGGGGCCTCCGTTGGAGAGGACCAAGGGCCTTCGCTTGCATTAGGAACACCCTGAAAATTGGGTCGAGTTCAGGATGGGTTATGGTTGCTATATTCATATTCTCCTTGCCTGTTCTGATTTGCTATTTCTGGAGAGACAGCACAGTTTCCATGGCCAAGTCCAATCCGCTCCTCCGCTACAAACACTGCTTTTCTGACAGATACTTGGAGCTGATCACTGCTACATTGATTTGTGATGGATGTTAGTCTAATCAAATCACTTGTGACTCCAGTTTATTGTCGGTTTTAAAGCGGCGCGGCTTAGAAAAAGCTGTTAAAATGCTAAACTTGTTCAAAAATACTGCAGATATGCTGAATATTTCACATGTATTAAACATATTTTGTATTTTCCACCACTTTCTCAAGGACAAAGTAAAGTCTTCCTAACATGAAACGAACAAGAATGTCTCACTACATAGTCTTTAATCCAACATTTTTAGACAGCGGTGTAATGAATTTACATGAAAAAAAAAATGGACATGGGTTGGACAGGTTAATATTGTGTTTTGTGGAAAAACATGAATTAATTTTAGTTAAAAAGGATTCCATTTTATTGAACAAATGTGATTTTTTTTTCATATAAATCTACCATGTTTGTTTTATTCTTACATCATGATAAACCAACATTATATCTATTCATTTTATCACTAATGTACATTAGCATGATCATTTATTACTTCATGAAGCATTACCTAAAATTAGTATTTTACACAGAATACAAAGGGTTTGTCAGTGTTTCAGTGCTTTAATTGTTATTTCAAAATATTTGCCAAAAGCTCCAGCACAGTAACAGCATCTGCTATTGAAGTTGGAGGCAGATGCCAACAGAACTTCTAACACAAATATGGTCATGAACTAAACTGAACATTTGAGTTATTATTTTACTGTTAAATTGTGGAACAAAACCCCAGGAAAAATGGTCCCTAAAAGTACAAGAGTTAGAAAGATACTGAACCTACATGAGTTGCATGTGTTTCAAACAATTGTCTGTTGTGACAGACTGTGGGTCAGAGGTCAGGGGTCAGGGGTTAGGGTTCTGCACCAGGAAAAAGAAAGACGGCTGCCGTTTAACTGTTCGCAGTGGGCGGAGCTTCACATTTCAAACCAAATGTAATTATTTAATTTATTCTAAGTCTAACTTTATTTCAAAGATTGTACATCCCCATTAATGTAATACTTCTAAATGATTTATACATGTTAAGAGAAGTAAAATGAAACATATATTTCATATTCTAAATAAAGCGTAACAAATCAACACCCCCTGTCCTCCTTTATTTTGTATTTTCCACCAGTAAAATCTTCCAAACATGCACCACATAAGAATGTCTCACTACATAAGCTACTGCCACTGCAGTCTTTAATCCAACATGTTTTAGACAGCAGTGTAGAAGCTTATCTATTCATCTGTGCTTATTTGCTTTGCCTGTTAAAGATTCCCAAAACATCCCTCTATCTTCTTCTACAAATCAAAAGCAGAAATATTTGGGGGGTTAATTTATTCGTACTATCAGATGTTCCTATGGTTATGAATTCAAGGTGTCTTGGGTTCACATCAGAGATAATGAATGAACAGCTGCAGTCCAGCTTTGGCTCAAGTGAACGCAGCCTCTTTCAGGCCGAGCGGCTCCTAGCGCTACAACGTGCCCGGCTCATGCAGCGCACGAAAAGAGAAACAGCAATAAGTTCAAAATGAATACACACACACACACAACCTCAGAACGGCGGGGAGCCAAAAAACACACCATAATCTGAAACATACCAATTTAATCACGGTGGGAACACTTCAACCAGGCATGCACACCTGCTCGACTGAGCACCTTCACACGGGAGTGTTCACCATGAATTTTAATCATGTGGTGACGGTGGTCAAATGCAAAGTGACTGTCAAAGCCAAGGAAAATTCCACCTATGGACATTTTATATATATATATATATATATATATATATATATATGTGTGTGTGTGTGTGTGTGTGTGTGTGTATGTATTAGTTCTGTCAAAATTAACACATTACCCCAGATGAATCCATCATCATGATTAATCTAATTAAAAATGTCAACGCAATCAAATGAAACAGTTCTTTTGTTTCAAGTTGTTTTGTTTAACTGTCGAAAGTGTTCAATAAACATGTTAATTGCATAAATATTCATATTCTTTGTATGTGTTTTGGATATTTTATCAAATGTTTGGCATTGTTTCTGTTTTTTATAATTTTTCTGTGTGGAGTTTGCATGTTCTCCTCGTGTCTGCATGGGTTTTCTCCACGTACTAAAGTTTCCCCCCACCATCCAAACACATGCACTGATAGGTTAATTAGTTAATCTAAATTGTCCATAGGTGTGAATGTAACTGTGTTTGTCTATATATGTTCAGCCCTGAGATGAACTGGAGACTCATACAGGGTGTACCCCGCCTTCACACATTGTAGCTGGATTAGGCCCCAGTGACCCCTGTGACCCTAATGATATATATATATATATATATATATATATATATATATATATATATATATATATATATATATATATATATATATATATAAAGACCACTCACTTACCAGCATTCTTTGCTAATATACAATAGTACATGTACATAACTGTAAAATAACTCTTTGTCACATTATATATATATATATATATATATATATATATATATATATATATATATGCATACACATGCTCTTACACATACACTTGCATTTACATTGATTAATTGATTGATTGAGGTTCACTCAAAACAGTCATTGTATCTTAACAGTCGAGATGCTGCTTTGTAATTACACAAATAAATGCAAAAAGTCACATGTTGTATCTGACCTAACATGTTGATAGTTGAAATGAAAGCAAAACAGGAAGTGGACGTGACCATTTTCTTCCAGTAGACATCCAGACGTTAAGTGATCGTTCTGTCCAATCAGAACCCTCTGTACCTCCAGCTGGTGAAGCCCAATTAACTAGAAATTAAGGAAACCTCTTTTTAGAATTAACATTTCCATGTACATAAAAGGAAATAGTTTTAATTCCAAATGATTTCATTCAGAATAATTAATTCTGAATTCAAAAACCTATCCAGTGTGATGGAAGGATTTCCAGTCCTACTAGTGTTAGAGATGATTCTCCTCCTTGTGGAGTAAAAGGCAAAACATCCTGAGCCTCAAGTGCAGCTACTGAAAACATTGGTGTGAAGTTTTGTGTTTTTTTTTTTTTCTTCTCTCCTCTTTCTTTTTTGGAGAAGCAAAATTGGTCTGCTTTTAATTATGTCGAAAAGTGGCGGACATTAAGGCTGGAATGCAGGGTGTGAATAGATTCTTCAGCAGCAACTAATTTCAGATGTTTACCACGCATGAGCTGTTTTAAAAGTCCAAACTGGTGCGCCAAAGTGGAAAACATAACACTGAACCTTATTGTGTTTAGGAGATGAAAACACAAAAGTCATTTGTAAAGTCTGATGTTGATCATATGGCAAAGTGCTATAAATACACAAACTACAAGACGTGTTATGTATATACAACAGGCCTCTCTTTTAATGTGCGTTGTAATGAGTCAACATTACTACATTACCGACATCACGGCTAACCAGAAGTACAGTACAGAGGGACATATATTATATTTATGTCAATGTTTAGGTTGGATGATTATGCAGAGAAATGTGTAGGGTGTGTTTTTTTAGACTGGACCAACCCCTGTAAGTTTATCTATAGAATCTAAGAGTCTTCTGACAGCATGAAATTAAGCAGAGTTCATACGGGTGTGTCATGAATGTACAGTAGTGTATTCTCAAGCTAAGGAAACTACAAGACTAGGCCACTGGGGCATCGCACAACACTGCACACTGTTGTCCAAACAAGGGCAGAGGAGAGAGAAAACATCAACTGAGAAAGGGGGGGACCCTAGACCACCAGGGTTATTCCCCTAAACCTCACCCCCTCTGTATTTACTTAAACTTTCATGGCTTGGCTCTGGTCCTACAGGGCCATCTTTCACCCCATGTCTGTCCCTCCTTCACACCCAAAAAAAAAAGCACAAAACTGAAGAGGTTTCCTGCAGCAGCCATCCCATAACTAGAGGAAGAGGTTAAAGGGTTGAATTCTCCTTGGTCAGTCTGACCTGGGGGTGAGGTCAAGTCAGGTCAAGGGAAAAACAGGGGGATATTTAGTGTCATCGCATTCACAAACAAACCAGCAAAACAACAACCACTGATCAATAATATATCAATAACTACTGCCCACCAGAGGTCAAACATAGTAGGGTTAAAGAGACATTTGTCCTGTTTACTGTACATGAGTTTTTATTCCTGTTTAATTTAGAATAAAGGTTAATTCCTCTTTAAGATGAACCATGTAAACACCTAATTCCAGTTGAAAACGATAATTCTGAATTAAACTTAATTCTGTATAAAGTCACTGGTTTATTCCGATCTTAATTCCGAATTTGATAATTGCTCTGACATGGAAACAGTTTATTCCTCTTTAACATTATTCCTGTCGTTCTGCACATGCTCCTGATCTTGTCATGATGACGCACATATTCCGCTGCTGGCATTAGTTTGTTGATTCCTATGGTTGATTCAATTGATTCAGCTGCTGCTTCGTAATTATTACAACAATAAATGCAAAAATCACATGTAGTATTTGGACTAACATGTTGATAGTTGAAACAAATGCAAAACAGGAAGTGGACGTCATCATTTTCTTCCAGTAGACATCCAGACATTAAGTGGCTGTTCTGTCCAATCAGAACCCTCTGTACCTCCAGCTTTGAAACAATTAACTAAAGTGGAATACACCTGTTTCCATGGAAACCTTTATTTGGAATTAACATGTCCACCTAAACATGAAGCAAATAACTTTAATTCTGAATTATTTTAATTACAAAAACATCATGTAAATGTAAAGCTAGTATGTATAGCAATTAGTGTTTCAAATACTATACTATATTTCTGCAATTTGCAGAAATATTTTCAAGATTGCAGAAGAAAAATTTAATAACTTGCAATTTTGCAGAATAAAAAAATCAGGCTTAAAGTTCAATGTTCATAATTTGTCAAATCAGTGACACACTCAAATCTGTGCAGCATGTACAGTAGCTGGCAGCATTTTCCAGTTATTATTTTGTAATGTGCAATTGCCTCTTTTCAGATTACTGTTTTTACATATTATTATTTCTACCCTCCATTCCTACCATGTCAGATCCAACATCGAAATGAGGTTGAATAAAACTCATAATAAAGTCAGTTAAATATCAAGGGGAGCAAGTATTGTTAATAAATGTCTTACAATAACACATATAATAGTCATAATTTCATATTAACCTTTTTTTTCATGGAAACACAGTGGACTTCCCTAGCATATCTACCACCAGGCTTAGCAACATTTCTGGGGAAAACCCTGATGTTTGTGCATTCATCATTTTAACTCTACTACCGTCAGGAGAGTTAAAAATTCCTGTGTCCATTCCCAGAATAGATGTGTTAAGAGGAGTTGGTGTCATCTCTAAAGAGCAAAGACTAAAAACTATCTACATATGATTTACCACTGAAACAGCTCAGACTAACACGGTAGTTGGTGGTAATAAAAGGGGGGGACGACGCCCTGTAGCTTCTACGGACCGGGATGGGGGGGTGCCCTGTTAGCTTGGCCCTGCCTTGCCGTGATTGCTGTTCTGGGCTTCGGGGTCCTTCACACTTGCATGTTTGATCGGGTCTCGCCAGCTACTGCCGAGTCCCATTTCAGTGAATGATGGGACCCGCCAGAATGTGCTGAGAATCTCTCCAGAATCTCTACCCTAAACTCATTCTCTTTTGCACTAGTGTCCTCTTCTGGCCTATTCTATTCTATTCTATTCTATTCTATTGCATTCTATTTCATACTATCAAGTCATCCACAACTATGGTGCTCACTTCCGTTTTGTTTAATTATTTATTTATTGAATCTCTTTTTCTTTTGTGCTGTTTTGGTTTTCTTCTCTTTTTTCAATTTATTTATTTATTTTTATTGATGGACAGTTAGTAGTTGGGAATAACACACCACCTTACAATCTTTAACTGCAATAGCACCACCTGTTCATTTCTTTCCCTCTTCGTCCTGACCGGTCCAGTCTTTGTTTCCCCCACACATCACTGAGGTGTAGCACTGCCCTCCCTGGCTTATAATAGTGAGTTCTAATAAAGGATGTCTGCTCAGCTTTCAGGGAGGACCAATGATGGTCACACACATGCACTAAATATTAAAATATTTGGCTGCAAGACTAAAAAATGCATTGATCTCAAACAATGTTGATACCCTCTCTGTGGTGTTAAACAATGAGAACAAATGCAGACAAAAAAAAAGAAAAAAAAGAAAAGCACTATGCGAGCGCAGACTCCACCAAGGCAGATCAGCCCCCCTTTCCTGAAACACACGGCGTGTAGCGCATTTTTTTAGTTATTGTTCTTCTTCTCTGCGAACACGAAAGAGTATGTAGTGCCACCTAGTGTCTGGGCATCCACTCAATAATCTCTCCAGTGCATGTAAACTCAAGATTTCTGTGAAACTCCAGGTAAGTCCTTAATTGGAGTAAAGCAATAATTCAAATGTGTAAGTGCATGTAAACGTACCGTCTAAAACAAACATGGCGACAGCCAAATGATAAAGTTATGAATTCAAAATGGCAGTTCAAAATCAATGGTTATCATCAGGGTTGCTCCATTTACCAACTAGAAAAAGCACTCGGAGAGCACAGACTCTGCCAAGGCCACACACACACACACACACACCAAATGAACACTCAGCTTCACTTTCACTCCCTTGAGTGCCACCCCACCCCACCCCGTCCACCACCAAAATGTAAGCATGTGTTCCTTTTATCAGTATTAACATTTCCGAAAAATTTCAGCCAAACCCGTTCATCACGTTTTGAGTTATCTTGCTACCGTATGGAACCCCCCCACACACACACACATACACACACACACACACATCCACTGATCACCACAAAAATGTAATCATTTGTTGCTTATGTGTCTATCAGCATTTCCTGAAATTGTCAGCCAAAATGTCCATAACTTTTTGAGTTATGTTGCACACAGACAAACAGATAAAAGTCAGTAAAACCTGCTGTTCCTGATTCGCTGTTCCTTGGCGGAGTAACAATCGCTAACAACTGTCAAAGTTCTATTTTAAAAACATCTTTCTTGTGGGAGGAACAGTGAGTTCAGCTTTCTCCACAGACATGAGACCTGGATGAGTGTGCTTGTTGTTGTTTCATAATCCTGTGATTCCCCTCACTGACGATCGCAGCACCACAACGACTAGGGTTATTTAAAAGAATATTCTTATTTCAAGCACACCGCCAGTCTGGACGCTGTGTGTTTTCTTGTGGTGAGTGGAGGTGTTCCCACCCACACCCTGAGTTCAGACCTCCTTTGTCTGAGTGTGTGTTTGCTTGTGCACATCTTCACTCTCTCCATGTAATCCAGACTTCCCACAAAGATCTTGTGCTTTGACAGGGAAGGTGAAGGGGGGAAACTAGTTAGGGTTTTTTTTTTTCTTCCTTCTTTCTGGCTGTGGAAAAATGGAGGTGAATTTTATGACCCATGTTCCCTGTCCTCCTGTAAAAATCACACCAGAAGGTTTTCCAGCGTTGCAGCATCATCGACGTCGCAGCCAATGAAAACAATGGAGGCCGTCAAAAAAACAAAAAACAAAAAAACCCAAAAACAAGGCAAACAAAGAAGGAAAAGGCCTCTTGGACGGAAATACCTGCAGGTCTACTTTATACATACACATCATCCTTTCCCTTCTCATCAGAGTCTGAGGTAGACCCCTTACCTAGTCACACACATGTAGAAATCTTTAAGACTCACAGCCTCAGAGAAGTTCTCATGGGTTTTTAGTGGCAATCCAACCTGGCAATCTTCCAGAGTTCTCTGCAGGCACTTTGTTTTGCAGAGGGGGGGTCTTCTGGGTTTGAAGCCAACAAAGATGCATCACTGCATGGACCCACCGCATGTGGGTGGGTAACTGGGCACAGTTTTGTAATTCCATATTACGAAAAGGAACGCTGCCAAGCTACTCTGCCTGTGCCCTAATTGTGATTGTCAAACTCTCTATTGAATTATGCCTTGAGATGGAGAATGCATGTCTCTGCTAAGCCTTGAAGATGAGAGCAGAGGAAACGCCAAAGTGGTTGTCCTGTGAGGTCCTGTCTGTAGAGGTCGAATGAAGACATGCATTGTGTGTGTGATTCATGTGCCACTTTGTATTAGTGTACAACAAGGGCTGAGAGGAGGCAGATTGGCTTGGAACGCTAGCGGAGAGGGATAAGGCATTTGTATTCTCTTGTGCTCGTAATATATGGTAACAAGGGTGATTTGCACAGCTAAATCAAAACCAAGTGATGGTGACATTGAAGTCTAATGCGTCTAAAGATGATGAAGCTCCCTCAGTGTGTTTCACATTGAATCCCACTGCAATCCATTTGCTTCTCAGGAGACTCAGTCATTCGAGGTAACATGAAGAGTTAGTTAACCTGCGAGAGCAAGCTTGAACCCTAATGCGCTGCAGATGTAGCCATCTTAGAAGTCACACTTTTTATTGAAAGCTGGCTGCACCGCTGTTTCATTGCTTCTCCGTCCCTTAAAGGAATTGTTTAGAGGTTGACAATTGTATCTATTTATCAGGGCATGTGAGCAATGATGTTGAAGACACACGTTTTGTGTTAAAACAACATGAATGTTGAGTTATTTTAGAAGGTTTAAGAGAGCGCAGGGCAGAGGAGCGGCTAAAGCCTCACAGACGGTGAGATTTCAACAGTCCTATGAGTTTATTACCAGCCTAACTGTGCAATATGGATCTAATAAACTTGCATATGACCTACACAAACTGTTGAGAAAAAGATTTTGTCATTGTAATAAGTGTTTTTCTGTGTACAATTACTCCACCAAGGAATTTATGTTTTTGCTGATGCCTATCTGTTTCTTTGACTGTTAAATTAAGGATGGATTTGGCTGAAATCTTTAGGAAATGTTGATACTGATACAAGGAACAAATGATTAAATGTTGGTGGTGAGTCTGTGCTCTCGGAGTGCTTTTCTGGTTAGTGAATGGAGGAAGCCTGATGATAACCAGTGATTTCTAACTGCCATTTTGAATCCATAACAATATCATTTGGCTGTTGCCATATTGGTTTTAGACAGTACGTTTACATACACTTATAAATTTAAATGATTGCCTTACTCTGATTAAGGACTTAACAAGAGTTTCTGAGAAATCTGAGTTTACATGCACCCGTGATGTACAAATTAATGAGTGAGGTACGTTGGACTGTCAGTTACTAGGTGGCACTGCGTGCTTTAGCATTAGCATGCTTCCGGTCGGTGCCATAGAAGAACAATAACTAAACAAAAGTGTCAGATTTGAAGCAGATGTATTAGGAGGAGCATAACAACAGATATGGACCACAACCATTAAGATATTTAAGAAAATAAAAAACATAATTAAAAAAGTACCTAATCTAATCAAATATAATGTCATTAGATGTGTATTAGCTGTATGGCAGTCTGTTGTTGCGAACATCTCGGCCTCGGATGCCGAAGGATGATGATGATGATTAGCTGTTTATCACAAAAACTAGATGTTTCCTTTCAAAGGAAGGCCAATACATGCATGTTACATTATTATTAAAAATGTACCTAGATGTTGGCAGGTTGCAACAGCAGTCAGAATGTGGGACCATGTGACCATTTATGACCATAGATGTTTGAGTTAAAAAAAAAAAAGGCGACAATCATCTTTGAACGTATTCCATTGTGTGATGTAGGACTACAGGGTCTTGGTCACAACCAAATCATTATGTTTTCTTATCTTTCATCTGGAATGGCCCAAAACTGTACAGCGTATACCCGGTTTACGGCAGCACTAATGGATGATAGGTGCAAGATGGATACATGATAGGGGACTTGAGTGAAGGCGTCCAGTGGACATGCCTGCCAGGCAGCCACATTACTCATGTAGTTGGAAGGTCGATTATAAAATTGGCTACGCATTACAGGGACCTAATGTGGGCTCCTGGCAGTCCTGCACAGGCTGCCTGTGGTGAAGCTATCTAACACAGTCAGTGGGATTTATCTGCTGTTATGATCAGACCCACAGCAGACCTGCCTAAACAAAGATTGTCTACTCCCCACCCCCAACCTTCTGCATCCCCAGGTCACATGTAGCCAGGGGGAAAAGGTTTAAGATGTGTGAACAAGTCCCAAACGGATGATTCAACCTGAAATCTTACGAGAGAGCAAGCCCCAGACCCGACAACCACCTCTAAAGCCTTGATCAACGCTCTTCTCCTCGTCTTTAAGACTCCACCTCATCCCCCTCCCAAGCTGAAAGTCCCCCCTCCTTCCCTGGCTCCATTGCTCCAGGAGATCCTATCATTTCTCCCGCAGACTAGATTTCTTGGGTGACTTCAAAGCTTGTTCACTAAGTGTTTAGAAGAATGCAATGGAAACAGGAAAATAATGTTCTGATTTCTGTAAACTTTATAACATCTGCTTTTGCTTAGTGCTGGTGCAGTGTGAAGCAGAGGCTCCATACTGTTTTCAGTTCGGGACATTTTTTCCCACAGTTTTAAGCGGCATCTTTACACACTTTGAAAGATGGAAAGCATAAAAAAAAAATCTGGAGTATAATGAACATGTCCTTAATGGCAAAAAAAAAGACATTATTGAAGCTTCAGGAACAGCAAGAGCTTGTTTTTATTGGGTGCAATTTAATTCTTTCCCATTTTCAGCCATGTCACAGACCATTTGAAAAACAGGTGAGGATGAATCCCACAAGAAAGGTAATAGTGTAACCCTCTAAGACCTAATTTCCATCACTGTTTGTATAACCTTCATCTTCTGAGAATTCAGAGGATGCAGTGAGTATATTTCCACTGAGAGGGAAAGGAACCAGGCGAGTCTTTGCGAGTGTCCCAGAAGGCCTGTGAGTAATGTTGCTGGCACCGTCCTAGCATACACACAGACTAACGCTACCTCCTTGTGTATACACAAGATGACAAGCCTTTTTTAGGGGCCAGGCCAGATAACTCCATCACAATCTACCCATGCTAACAGGGCAGCATGACAAGAGTACCATGTACACACACATACACACACACTTAGCATCTGACTGGCAGCCTCAGGGCTCCTGTCTCCTTTCCTCTAACTCAATCATGCTCAGGTTTCACTCTCGCCCATCCGAGGCTAACTCGCTTCCTCTCTCTATCCCCTCACACTACCCCCCAACCTTAAATCCCTAACCCACATCCCACCCATACAGTCAGTATGTGTACATGCACTTAGAGAAATGTGAATTATTGTCTTAGTCCCACTAATATTGTAGTTTTCAAAGTCAAATATACACCGTAGTCAGACTGTAATCGAATGGAACTGGAGTTTTAGAAGTCAGACTAACCACGTCAGATAATGTGGTTCTAATGGAGCTTCTCCGTGGATGTAAACACCACCCAACCTTACCTCCACTACTGACTGGTCTGGACACACCCCCTTCAGGAAGTGACCAGAGTCACCATGACATGTGTTACTGTAATAGTAATAATAATAATGGATTGGATTTATATAGTACGTTTTTGGCCACTCAAAGCACTTTAATCTAGTGACCCACTCATTCACTGTCGCATTCTCCCTCTGGTGGTGGTAAACTACATATGTATCCACAGTTGTCCTGGGGCAGACTGACAGAAGACTGGCTGCCTACAACCCCTGTGACCACCACCAAACATTCACATGTATTCATACACCAGTGTGAGTGGCACTGGAGGCAAGGAGGGTCAATTGTCTTGCCCAAGGACACAATGGAACGACTAGGTAAGAGCAGGATTCATACCAACAACCTTTCAGTTATTGGATGACCCACTCTACCAATTGAGCCATGGCCACCCCAAAATTATTATAAAAATAATAAATCAGAGTTTGAACAGTTTGTACCAAATATACTGAGCTGTTGCATGGTTGTGGTCCATATCCTCCAGGCTGTGTAGAACATAACTCAAAAACGTATGAACGGATTTCCATTAATCTTTCAGGATAGTTTAGAAATGACACAAAGAGCAATCGACTGCATTTTGGTGATCCTGGATCTGGATCACTTTGAAATGTATTCTCCATTTACCGCAATGTAAAATTTCAAAATCTTCACCAAAATCTAATCAATTGGTCCCCGTGTCATTACCAAGATATCCTCAAAGTTTCATGGAAATCTGTCAATACGTTTTTGAGTTATGTTGTACATAGACAGACAAACGCTCGCAAAAAAAATAACCTTTCATTTGGTGGGAAGTGCTTTTGTAGTTATAATATTATCCTCTGTATTTTGTGTTTTTAAGTGAAGATCATGTGTTTTCCACACATTTGACCAGATTTCCCCAACCTCTTATCATTGTCTCGTCATCTGAACCCACTTTATCCTCACTAGGGTCACAGTGGTCTGTGGGGGCCTAGTTGGTGCAAGTATTGTTAAATCTTTTACATAATTTGTTTTCTTTTTTTTTTTTACAGAAACATGGTGGACCACCAGTGGGCTTCCTTAGCGGGCCTACCTTTGCAAGATGCCTGGGGGAAACCCAGGCATTTATACCTTTACGATAAACAGCAGTTAACAGCAAAGTACCTTTAACCTGTCTTGTCTCGTCGTCTGAACCCACTTTATCCTCACGAGGGTCTCAGTGGTCTCTGGGGGGCTAATCCAGGTGTATCCAGTGGGATACACCTTGTACCAGTTCATCTCAAACAATCACTCTCACATTCACACCTATGGGCAATTTAGATTAACCAATTAACCTATCAGTGCATGTGTTTGGATGGTGTGAGGTACCTGGAGAAAACCCACATAGGTGAACATGCAAACTCCACACAGAAAGGTCTGGTGTGGGATTCAAACCAGGGTCCTTCTTGCTGTGAGGCACGAGTTGTAACCACTGTACCACTGTGCTGCCCTCTCTTATCATTGGGAAAACAGATTTTTGGTGACTGTGACCTTGACCTTTGACCTACATTCACCAACATTTCATGGGATCTATTCTGGACCACATCACACCTTTCCTGAAAATGTCATGGAAATTGGCCCAGCACTCAAACACAATACCACACTCTTTTTTTCCCCCGTTTTTTTTTTTTTGGGGGGGGGGGGGGTAAAAAAAAAATCACCATTATTTTATACTCTTTTTTCATATTTAGAAATATATTTTACTGGTGAATTCCATGTTTATAAATATTTTTTTTTCTGAGGGATCTGAGTACTTCCTCCACTACTGATGTATCAGGATACATCTAATAATGTATGTATCTAATAATGAAGGCATTTATCCTGATGACACATTTTAAAATCAATCACATGGCACAGCTGAACTTACTTGATTTGACTTTACGAATACTGGACTAATTGTTGATGTGTAAACCTCTGTCATTTGTAATGCTTCTCTAAATATCATCCTTTGAACAGCTTTGGTTCACTGAGGAGTAAGCATGTGGAAGGGTCTCCCAGTGCCAAGTGAGGGTACACATGTAGCTTAATGCTTAATTCTCCATGAACACATTTAATGGAAAAATCCATCCTAAATCACTCTGACACTGCTGCAGAAAAATAAGCACTGGCAGTGCACCTTGCACTTCTCCATTTCATTGTTTAGTTGTATATTTTCCATATTCCAGTGGAAGTGCCAAAATTTAGAAAACATGAAGTCACGAGTTATTTCCACTGCAGCTTCACAGGGTGTGAGCCAAGTTAGCAGGGAAATGTTTGGACTATTAAAACCTCAGCCTGTGTCAGTCTGGGAGAATTTAAGAGCAAGTGCATCTGCATTACTGCTGTGGCGTTTATAAATCTACAGACACTTTCCCACGTCTAATATAGACTGTGTCAATGTTTCACAATGTGCATGTGCTGCATGTCACAGAAAGGCCTGTTTTTAATATATTCGAATATTCAGACTTTGGGAGATTTGAGCAACTTTTAATTCAACCATATAAAGTGCGAACAATACTGGTCTACAAGTAAAATGCTTCTGGAATAATGATGGAATAATGAAATGTTCCCACATGCGTGTTAGTGATAAAGAAAACTCAAGTCTTAAATGATGGTTGGATCAAGATTCCAAGATAAGTCTGGGGTTAAAATGTGTAATTTTACTTTCATTTTACTGAATATTTTGTTCATTCCTGGTTTGTTTTATTGGCGATTTTGTTAATTTTTGTTCATTTTACTGAATATTTTGGTAATTTTACATATTTCCTCATTAACTCACAATAGCTTTGTATGTACATATTATTACGACTGTCAAGTGATTACATTTTTTAATCAGATTAATCACAGTGTTGCTTCGGATTAATATGGCTGATTAAATTATGTCAGTTGACTGGGGTGGATTGGATTTCCCACAAAATACACGAATATACACTAAGAAAAAAAATGCAGAGGATTTTTTTTTTTTTTTTTTTGCAAAACACGCTAAAATCCACTCAAATAAAAAAGTGATGAAAAACTCAAAATGTATTCAAAAGCTCGACTAAAATACAGAGAAGAACACCAAGAAATGTGTTAAAAAATCCAAAACATGATTTAAAAAAAAAAAATCAGATTCACTATTACGATGGATTAATCTGCGTTAATTGTGACAGCCCTATATATATACTACACAATGTTAGTGTATAATTGTTAAAATGCACAGAAACATTTTTCAGCCGCAGAAAAATTTTCAAATAAAAAAAAATTAATAACTAAGGATAACACTGGTCTACAACTAAAATGCTTCTGAAATAAAACTAATGAAATGTTCCCTCATGTATGTTAGTGATAAAGAAAACTCAAGTCTTAAATGTTGGTTGGATCAAGTTTCCAAGATAAGTCTTGGGTCAAAATGTGAAATTATTAGAATGAACAAGAGAATAGGTTTTAGTCCAAAGGAATATTAGTGTCAGATCTACTTCCAAACACTGTCTGTACATTATGATCCATTCACTTTACAGGTTCTTTCTAGTGGAATATTTACTAATCTATTGTTTACATGTAAATAAACCAGCATATATGTGGAATAACACACCAACATATATATTAAAAACATGAACTAACCAGCACTAGCGTCATTTATTTTCTGATTAATCTGATTAAAACATGTAACATTTAACACATTTAATGTCTGAAGAAGATACTTTCGAAAAAAATATTTTAGAGCAGTTTAATTATTGTATTATCCTCTGGAGTCAAAGCAGTGCATTGTTATCCACTGTAGGGGACAAGACTCAGTCAGTCATTTATTTTCTGAACCGCGTTAACTTACAGCAGGTTGGGGTGTGGTTGAGTGTGTGTGTGTGTGTGTGTGTGTGGGGGGGGGGGGGTTGTACTGGAGCCTATCCCAGTTTCCTATGGACGAAAGATCGTGGGGTTTATCCTGACTGTGTTTCCAGTTCACCGCAGGGCAGACAATAGGGTTTCACGATATTCATGGAGGAGTTCAGAGAAAGTTAGGAATGAATTTGGGAATGAAATTGGGAGCTTAACGACTGTTGTCGCTTCTGTAAAAATAATTTAAAGATTGCCGACATTTTCTCACATTCTTCACTCATCTTTGATAAAAGGAAACCTCCACTGGGTCGGCAGCCTTCTATCCACATTGTTGTTATTCTTTTATGGTTGTTTCCGGTTGGAATCACAGGATCACTTTGTTAGGCCCGCCCTCTGACTCTATACTTCACAGTGATTCGTCGGCCAGTTTCAGGTAAATCTAGCCAAAAGTTACGTTGAGCGTAGACTACTACTGTAGCACATTAGATTTGCTGTCGCTAGGGGCATCTAGCATGGCTAGGCTAGGTTTATAAGGCTTAAAAGTACTAAGTATATCTGCATATTTAAAACTAATATATGTTTAGTTAAAATATAAACAATACCATCGAGAAAAAATTTAATGAATGTGGTAAAACATTAAATCAGGTGATCAAAAAAAGTATGTGTAATTGATTAAATTCAATAAATAACATTCAGTAATAAATATGAGTACTGAGAATACAATTATTAAAGTATTACTAACATGATTGGAGTCGTGCGGTAGACTGCAGTGTGAGAAGAGGCTTAAAACAGACCTTTCTGTAAATGTGCTCTGCTTTAGAATAACACCAGAGCATGATTTGTGGTGAATGCATGGCAGCGCGGCTCAGAGGTTACGGCTGTTACCTCCCAGCAGTAACACCTGACCTAACTATAGCCTTTCTTTGTGAAGTCTGCACATTCACATAACTTTTTACTGGGTGCTCCCATTTCCTCCCACAGTCCAAACACATGGAGGTCAGGTGAACTGGAAAAGCTCCCCTGACTGAAGGTGCAGATGGAATACACTTCATCTGACCAGCCCACACTGACCCCACCAGGGAAAGAACAGGGCTTTTCAAATAAAGAGCCTCCCCGATAACAACTGACACCCCCCCCCCCTCATTATTTCTATAAATTAAATTCTAAAATGTAATGTTGGGGGGGACAACAATATATTTTAGAAACTAGGGATGGGACACAATTTTCAAATATTCGAATGTTCGTGACATGCTCGATAATAGAATACTAATTTCGAACGCTGCATTTCTTGTATTGCGTTTCACTTGGACAGAATGTCGTATTGACTGTCATTGTACGGTGGCTGACAGGAGCAAATGCATCGTATTGACAAAACACAAGAAAGATGAACTAAAAACACAAACACATAAAAGAAATGCAAGAGAAAAATGTTACAATAAAAGAAATGAAACAGAGCGCGGAGCATACCTCTCTGTGCCCGCAATGTCTGTGCCGTCGGAACGCGTGTTTAACCCTAACCCAATGCAGACCTCACCCCTTCAAATGAAGAGAGGTCTACCAAGGAGGTATTAAATTTGAGTCTGTTTGTTTGTTTATTTGGAATTTTGCATTGCGGTAAATGGAGGATAAATTTCAGAGTGATCCAGAATCCAGTATCTCTTCCGGATCACCACCAAAATGTAATCATTTGTTCCTTGTCACACCCCTAACACATCCTGAAAATATGATCAATATCCATTTAGAATTTTTTGCGTAATCATGCTGACAAACAAACAAACAGACTCAAATTTAATACCTCCTTGGAGGAGGTAATAATAATAATAATAATAATAATAATAATAATAATAATAATAATAATAATAATAATAATAATAATAATAATAATAATAGATTATATTTCTATTTCCTTATATTTTGTTTATACATTCTGTGTAAATTAAAAATTTCCAGCTCATGGCCTTGAGTAACATGATCTGTTTTTTGTGTAAAGTATATATGTGCACTTTCTTGTGTTTCATTTTCATTTTTTGATTACTAATGGTAAATGGACTGCATTTATATAGAGCTTTTCCACCTTCATGGTGCTCAAAGCGCTTTACATTAGCCTCTCATTCACCCATTCACACACACACTCATACACCAGTAGGTTTCTAAGGTCTATGGTAAGTCCTACTGGGGGCCTAAGTCAGGGTTCAGTGTCTTGCCCAAGGACACTTCAACATGTGGACAGCCAGAGCTGGGACGCGAACCACCAACCTCTCGGTCATTGGGCGACCCACTCTACCAACTGAACCACAGCCGCCCGATAATAAATATTATCAATTGGTGATCGATATTGAAAATTGTGCTGCACATGGCTGCATGACCCCATCTCGTTTTGCATCTCGATTTGTTGTCCTTGGACATGCAAAATAGCAAATACAGCTATCTGATTCTGAGTTTTGATTCTATAGCACTTTTCACAATTTATTTAACATTATTGATCCATTATTCATTCACTCTCACAATGTCAGTCTGATGGTGGTAAACTACATTTGTAGCTACAGTTGTCCTGACAGAAGTGTGGCTGCCAATTTGCGCCCACAAATGACCACCACCGAACATTCCTATGCATGAATTGCTTTGCCCAAGGACACAACGGACAGACTAGAACATGGCAGGATTTGACTAAACTTTAGTTTAGTTGTTTTTATTTTGAATATGTCAAACACAAAACATTTTACCTTTCAAAAGCCAATAATTGATAAAAATAACAAAACAAAGTTAATATAGTAGAAATAAAAAGTAAGAAATAAGTAACATATTCGAAGGGGAGTGGGAAGAAGTAAAAAAAAAGTATTATCTCCCACCCCTATTGTACTAAACAATAATACAAATGCCAATATATATATATATATATATATATATATAAATCTTCAACTAATGGACAACCCACTTTACCTCCTGAGCCATGGCCGCTCCTATCAAAAATGTAATGAAAAATATTAACAGTTTAACAACCCTAGTTACCAGTCAATACCAATAGAGTCTGAATGAATGAAATTCTATTAAAAAGTCTAATATCTCCATGTTTCTTTGGCTAATGAAGCCACAGTACTGGGGGTACTCAGAGGTTAACTCAAGCTGATCTAGAACACAGGTTGGTGGAACCAAATCCTTGTCAAACCATGAGTCTGAACATGTGCCGGTCCACCCTGCTGTCGACCCTGCTCTGTTCTCTGTTAGCTCCGACTTCACACGTTTACCTACACAAACTGTGACAATGCTATTTTGTTTACAGCATTGTTGTACAGCACATGTTTAAGGGTTAATTACTAGCAGACGGCGTGTCAGAGCGTGTGTTTGTAGGACGAGGAACTAGCAGCATGAAGGTGTTACACTCAAGACATCAGGGATGTTTCTTACTAAACGCAGACTACGACAATGTGTAGGGCCCCGCAGAGCCACTGGGGGCCCCACAGAGCCACGAGGGGCCCCACACGGCCATTAAGGGCCCCACAGAGCCACTAGCGGCCCCACAGAGCCACTTCCGCCCCATAAGGCCATTAGGGGACCCACAGAGCCACTAGGGCCCCCACAGAGCCACTAGAGGCCCCACAGAGCCACTAGGGGCCCCTAAAGCTTCTGTAGACAACAGTCTCATCTGACAATACACATTACCGTCTATATGCATATACATTTTTATGTAGCACAGAGACTTTTTTAACATGTTATGAATATTATCGTTATATGGTTATGATTGTTGCTGTGGTTATTTGATCTATTGTGTGGGACAGTAGTGTAGTTTATTGTGTGGGACAGTAGTGTAGTTTATTGTGTGGGACAGTAGTGTAGTTTATTGTGTGGGACAGTAGTGTAGTTTATTGTGTGGGACAGTAGTGTAGTTTATTGTGTGGGACAGTAGTGTAGTTTATTGTGTGGGACAGTAGTGTAGTTTATTGTGTGGGACAGTAGTGTAGTTTATTGTGTGGGACAGTAGTGTAGTTTATTGTGTGGGACAGTAGTGTAGTTTATTGTGTGGGACAGTAGTGTAGTTTATTGTGTGGGACAGTAGTGTAGTTTATTGTGTGGGACAGTACTGTAGTTTATTGTGTGGGACAGTACTGTAGTTTATTGTGTGGGACAGAAGCAGCATGCTGTGTTATGACAAGTCATGTGTTCTTGAATCCAGTGAGTATAAAAGCTGCTCATCAATTTCATAAAATGCTTCAACAGAACCAAAAGCAGAAGTCAGGGGGTTTGAACCCAAGTTAAGGCATAGATGGTTCTTTTAGTTCTTCAGTTGTAATAACTGCCGTTGCTCAAACACTCAATGCAGCCTATGGTAATGTTTACAAACCCAGTTACTTTTGAAAAGCATATTATTTAAGCTACGTTTAAAGAAAAAAAAAACAACTTAGTACTGATCCGCATAAATACACTGTCAATAGCTGTTAAACCAAGCCTGTCTGTGGCCATGTTACACAGATGACATCTCCACACGAGCCAATCAGAAGCCTTATGGAGAATCACTGATACTCCTACTTCCTGTTCCATTCCACAGAAGAAAGTGAAGCATGGCCAGTCCAGTGTGTGGAATGTGTCGGTATGAGCGCACTCTTTGATTGGTCACAAGAAGATGCGCAGTCGCTGATGTGTCTGCTGGTCTATGACTTGGATCAGCTTTATTTTGAAAAGCAAACTTGTGAATATAACTCTTAATAAAATAAATGCTGCTGTTCAGTGCATCCATGCTTGTCAGATGCTTCTCTCTGTGACGCGAAATTAGCCTAAAAGTCTATTTTTGTGTCTTTATATACAGTTTTTAAGAAGCTTCACTTTTGTTGGAGTTTTTATAAACGTGTCTGCAGAAAAAAAAAACTGTGTTTAAACAAAAGGCACAAATGAAGGCAAATGTCTGTGTTTTCAAAAATACCTGTGTTAGTGTAAACAGGGCCTATGTATAACATGTTTTTGTTAATAAATACAACATTTGAAATCAATTCTTGACTTTAGTTTTCATTGTTGCAGTAGAGTTATTGTATTTATTGTTTGACTGGTATTATGTGAGGGTCTGTGATGCAAATGTTGAACCACTGACACTTCATTTGAAGAAAACATGAATGAAGTCAAAATCGAAATATCTGTCAGAAAAATTGCAATAAATTTTTTTCTTAAAATTCTTCAGCCCTAATCTCAGGTATTGTTTCATTGCACTTTGGCAAAATAGGGGTCCCGGAATACCATCTTGCATAGTGGCTCCTATAATGCTATATTTGGCTCTGCTGGACTAGAGATGGGTGGTATGGATCAACCGTGGATCAGGTGGACGACGCAACAAAAAACTATATTTTTATTAAATATGGGTGGGTTGGGGTTGAAGCACTCAAATACAAATAAAAAACAATTAACATTTTGCATATTATTACAAAGGTAATTGAACAAAACTGACACTAAAATAAATTTTATCAGGCATTAGCCTGTTAATCTGGTCATTCACTGGCTGATTAGTTTAGACAGAACACAGATGACAGCAGCAAAGTCAGTGCATGAGATATTAAAAGCAGGCGATATTTTAGGGCGTATTCACATCGCACTCAGAAAATCCAGACTTTCAGACTTTCCAGGAAAGTTCGAACCTTATTGACAAGTGTGAAACCTCCCCCGAACCTTGGTCCGGACCAAAGACCGAGTCTTTGGTCCGAGCTGAGGAGGTAGTCTCGGTCCGGACCAAGGTTCGCTGGTGCACAGTGTGAACCGTCTGTTTAGGAAAGTCCGGACTATCGGACCAATTACGTCACAGTCACGTGCGCGGAATCTAGTCAACGTCCAAGCATGAGTCGCGGCAATACATGGGGAGACGAGGAAAGCAGGTATTTCATTGAAATTTGGTCGGATGATGATATAAAGACTGAATTGGAGACAAGCCGCTGGTGGGAACACTGGTACGAGAGTTGGCAACATTGCCAAAATAGGGCAAAAATTATGAAACTAGTAACTGGGTCCATTATCTGGGAGCATTTCCTGCAACAGTGTAGCGCGCTCATCTACTAACCAATCAGAGTCAAGTATAGAGAGCTGTACACGCATTGACGACATGACGTTCTAAAGTCCGTTGGTCCACTTGATTTAATACAGTGTGAATGAAGACTGTAAATAAAGTCTGGATTATAAGTACAGTGTGAAAAGGCAAAAAAAAGGTTCTGGTCCGAACCTTGGTCTGGACTTTACCATGTGAATACACCCTAAAACGGTTTCTGGAGGTGGAAAATTTAGACAACACGAGTTGAGGATGTGTTATCTGCAAAACGTGTGAATCCATTTTATGTATTTAAAAGTCATAAGACGGGCACGTCTAACATGGTTCATCACAGCTGGACTAAACAGAAAGAATCCCCAAGCTGTGATGACCCCAAGTGAGTGACACAAGAGGTCAAATCTAAGATAACCAATGCATGTGTGGACCTGTGCTGTTGTGATGTGTACCAGATATATGTAAGCATTTGGCAGATGCTTTTATCTAAAGTGACTTACAAGGGAAAGTGAGCAACCATGTTGTCTTAAATAGAAGAATCAATAAAAAAAAAAAACCAAAACAACTGCAGTGCAATTAAAAGCAAGGAACACAAAGCACAGTAGATAAAAAAACAATAATAAAAACAGATGTGCAAGTAAAACAGATAAGAGTACCAGGTTAAAAAGCATGTTTATTTAACAGGGACAGCACACATTAATGAACATTTCTATAAATGTGTCAGTATTAGCATAAAAAGCTAGTTTTCAAACATTGTCCTGATGTAATATGCCAGCATCCATAAAATAAAAAATATTTTCAAAGATAAGGTTCATGTTGTGTGGTAAGTGGAGATAATTTTGGAATAGCTGTAAATTTGAGATTTATTTTTAAACAAATGCTCCAGTTTACTACCAAGATATAGACTACTACTAAACTGTAATGTTTGAAAAAGACAATGGACAAAATCCTAACAGCCCAGGCATCTTCACTAGACCTAAAAACTAATCAAATTGTTCATGCAAATGGATAGTGGGCGGATAGAGATTTTAAGAAGCGGTTGCGGATGAAAATATACGTCAGGGATGTCAAACTTAATGTAGTTCAGGGGCCACATTTATCCAAATTTGATCCGAATTGGGCCGAACCAGTGAAATAATAAAATAATAATACATAAATAATGTCAGCTGCAAATATTTGTCATTATTTAAAAGTGAAAAAAGTTAAATTAAATAATGAAAATGTTTACATTGACAAATTATCCTTTCAAACAATATGAAAAACACGAAAGAAATTACATAATAAGCCTGAATTTTAACAATATTCTCCCTTTGTTTGTCATTTCCACATGTTCATTATAACTTCTAGATCATAGTGGATCAAATACAAATACAGTAAATATAGAAAATATCAGCCAGATTATTGTTAAAATTGCACTGACTTCTCTTGAAAAAACACTTTTTCATATATTTGCTCAAAATTATTCAAATATTTTATGAAATTATACTTCATTTTTGTGTAAATATGTGAAAATATTTACACAAAATTGGAGTTGTGATTATTTATAGATTATTATGATAGTATTTGACTGGTTCTGACCCACTTCAGATTGAATTGATCTGAATGTGGAACCTCAACTAAAATGATTAACGTCTTTAATGTCTATTTATGAATTTCATAAATTCACCCCAAGGGCCGGATTGGACACTTTGGCGGACCGGATTTGGCCCCCAGGCCTTGAGTTTGACACCTGTGATATACGTCATCAGTGCATCTCTATACTGGACATGTTGAAGTGGAGTACATATGAAGGAAATGAGCTTGTCTTGACTCAGCTAGGTCCAGCGTCAAGTACACACATGTGTTTACTTGGCTCTAATGCAGACGTTTTCGTCCCTGTTAAACTAATGGGATATCCTCAATCAGCAGACTGAGGAAGAGGAGGAGGAAGAGGAGGAGGAAGAGGAGGAGGAAGAGGAGGAGAATTGCGTTTCTGGCATACGAGTAAATAAAAGCCTGTATGTGCAGTGGTCAATGCATAGCTGGCAGACTTTACAGGCCTAAGTATTTTATAAACATATGTCGTCACTTTCTTTCCCCTTTTGCAAAATGTTCACAGTGCAGGAAAAACAGCAAATGAGAAAAAATAAACACAGGCGAAAACAAATTAACATGAGCGACACTGAAGAGAGAAACGCCCTAAGTGGTGACCTACACAACCATGAACACACCAACAGCAGTAAATAAGCAACGCTGCAAGTACTGCTGGGATCCTTCAGTAAAAGTACTAATATTACATAGTAAGAATAATTCACTGTTCGTAAAAGTTCAACATTCATAGTACGTATGAAACAGGAAACTGCCCCAAGTGTAAATGCTGTGTAGGCATTAGGGTGGGAATGTGAAAAAGTTCAGATGTACTGGAAGGCAGTATGATTAAGTACTCACATTCTGTACTTAAGTAGAAGTACAGCTACTTATGTGGAAAAAGTAGAAGTACTGATTCAACTCCTTTACTGAAATAAAATGAAACAAAAAAAAAAGTCAAACTACTTTTTTTGCCATAGATAAAATAATACTGTATGTATTCAACCCGGAAAAATCTGAAAAGTTTCAACAGTATCCAAAAATAAAGCCTTTAAAAAGTGAGTTACTGTGTAGATGTGTTTGTCAGGTCATAATACTCAGTTTAGTGGGTATGGAAAGAAAATTTGAGAAAAAATAGGGGGAAATTGAAATAAAAGTCATAATTTTTTACATTAAAGCAGAATTGTGAGATAAAAAAGTCAAAATTATGAAATAAAAAGGAAAGAATTATGAAATAAAAGTCATAATTTTTTTACATTAAAGCAGAATTGTGAGATAAAAAGTCAAAATTATGAAATAAAAAGTCATATGTAAGAGATAAAAAAAATGCATAATTATGACAATAAGGGTCAAAATTATGATATAAGTTCAAAATTGTGAGATAAAAAGTCAAAATTATGAAATAAAAAGGAAAAAAGTCTGTAATAAAAGTCAGAATTATGATATAGAAAGTCACAATTTCTGTTCTCCATTGATTGTCCCTCACAATTAATTAATTAAAATCATCATGAGATTAAAAAAAGTAATAACTGTGAGATAAAAAGTCTAAATATTAAGATAAAAAAAAATTCATAAAAATGATAACAAATGTACAATTATGACAAAAATAGTCAGAATTATGGCAATTATGAGATAAAAGTTATAAATATGAGCTAAAAAATGCATAATTATGAGATAAAATGCCAAAATTATAACATTAAAAGTCCTAATATGATATATAAAATAAAGTACATTTCTACCACTTATTTTTGTACTGTCACATCTTTTCAGTTTGAAAATGTCTGTTCTACGAATGTACTCGGTGTGACCTAAGAAACTTACCACAAATTATACTCATATAAATAAATAAACTGATTCTGATAAAGTACAGATATTTATGCAAAAATGTAGGGAGTAAAAGTAAAAGTTGGCAGAAAAATAAACCCTCAAGTAAAGTACAGATACTTTAAAAAAATGAAAAAAAAAACCTACTTAAATACAGAAACAAAGTACTTTTACTTGGTTACTTCTCAGCTCTGACCTTCACTATAACATGTACCTGGAAAAGAAAAGGCTTGAAAATGTCTTTTGTGAGCGAAGTGACACTTGAACCTAAATGAACATCCAGTGCAGTTGAAGGGAGGACGTTAAAAAGCTGCTAATTTCCCCTGTTCTCACTGAGTAAACATTCATTTCATGGCCAGTTGGACTCCGTTTGTGTCTGTTCTAATTAAGTCTTGAGAAAACAACGTGGCATCTTCCTTCAGCCAGGTTTTGGCCGATGGTCCGGTGGTCCCTTTGGCACTCCGTCGTCATCCCCACCCCTACCCTCCCTTACCCTCCCTACCCCAGACGCCCCACTATATACCGTGATGAATGGGTACAAGCTCCATTCAATTACGCCCAAAGTGCGAAGACACAGGAACAATGGAAACTGGCCTGGGCAGTGCGGTGCAGACCCCTCAGCATTCTTCACAACAATTTAGTCTAATTAGCATCAACTCCTGCCCCATCCATCATACTCCTCATGAAACATAAACAAACTGTCAGTTCTAGCGTAACAAACAGATCGCCCAGCTACTTAGCACAAATTATTCTTACATGAAACGCAGCTTCTCAGGCAACCCCCACCGCCACCCCCACCCCCACCCCCTCCTTCAGGCCATCTGGGGGAATGGAGAGCTATTAAAATTGAAGACATATGTTTCAGTCAAGTTCAACTCTCCGGAGTGCCGCCAATGGACACAGTGACAGTTTCCTCTGTTCGCTGGCGTTTGTCCGACGCTCTGGACGACCGCGGCAGACACTGAGTGACTGGCCTCGGTGGATTTAACCCTTTAACTCCTGAGAACAGGGTTACACCAGTTTGGGATTTTTCATTCTTTCTAGTATCGTTTTAGTTACTTTGGAACTTTTTTTCTCTAATTCAGTTCATTTTGATTCGATGTTTGAGGAGGTTTTCTATTATTTATTAGGTATCGGGGGTAGGGGGGGGTGTTTTCTGGATGCTTGGTTTTACTTTATTTTATTTATTTATGTTTTTTTTTTTTTAATTTAACGTCCTCATCAAATAAATATTTAAAGAAATAAATGGATCAGCTGGGTCATTGACTGAGCAGAGACATAAACATATGTACAGTATGTTGTTAGGGGAGTGTGGTCCAGTTCCATCCATTTTGGTCAAATATAAATAAACCAGCAGAAAACCAGATAGAAACATATAGAAAGCACATATTAACATATAGTAAACATTAACCATCAGTAAAATAAACAGAAACATATGAGCCAGATAGAAATACATTTAACCAGCTAACTAACAGTAAATTATAAATCCAAACATTGTAAAAAAGAAATAGTAAAATACCTTTTAAAATTCAAATTATATATTTTTTTTCTTTTTCAAAATCAGTTGCTTTTTGATACCCATTTATCTCCATACTACAGTAGGGCATTAATGACTTCAGTTTGTTTCAAGTTGACTTATCCGTCAATAACGTCGAAGTCGAGATGACGTGTCGTGATGATGTCATCACATTGTCAGTGGAGGAACAACACAGACACGGCTAAAAATAAAAAATTTTTTAATTAAAAAAAAAAACACGGACACACGTCTGTCCAACAATGAGCAACTTGTATTAAAGTTCAATGCAACGTAACAATGTCCACTGATGAGACACAAACATCAACATTTTAACACCAATAAAACAAAGGCTAACGTTAGCAAAAAGTTTTCTGTTAAATTTAACTGAACATTAGTAGGTGAACATTTGTCCACAGTTGGTCTGAACCCACGTCTGTTATACGTCCTCACTTTTTATATTAAGTGTAAAAAGTGTAAGTTCTCAGCCACCAAAACACACACCACACTGTCCACATAATGTTTGGAAAAAAGAGAGCGTGTTTTCTGCACTGCTGTTCATATCACTCAGGTTAGCCAGCGGATGTCGCTTCAGATGACTGTGTGTTTTTATATAAGGTTAAGTAATAGAGAGAGAGAGAGAGAGAGAGAGAGAGAGAGAGAGAGAGAGAGAGAGAGAGAGAGAGAGAGAGAGAGAGAGACTTATGCTTATGTTGCGGGAGTCGACGTACAGACTAGTCGACTTTTCTGTTAATGCTATACTCTTAAAGCAAACCCTCTTTAAATCCTGACACTATAACAGTTCCACAGACAAAAAAAATAAGCAACAAAATGTGCAAAAACAGTGATCAATAAAAATCAATAAAAAGAAAAAGATTAATAATAAACCAACAAAATAATAAGTAACATCAACAAAGTAAGATGTAAAAATAACAAAAACTGAAGAGAAATAATAAAATAAAAAAATAAATGTTGAAAAATAAAGAAAATAAGCAAAAAAATCAACAAAAACTAATACAGTACATCTCTCTCTCTCTCTCTCTCTCTCTCTCTCTCTCTCTCTCTCTCTCTCTCTCTCTCTCTCTCTATATATATATATATATATATATATATATATATATATATATATTGAGTATAATATGTAACATTTCACTGTTTGCATGAACAGGAAAAACTAACTTAGACTTTGTCACTTTGTCATGTGATAGTCTCATGTCTTCGTTTAACAGCCCATAAAAGCTTCAGTCACCACAACTTTTCCATGGCTGATTAAGTCACAGATTATTTTTAGCCTTTTTACATCCACTTTTTTTCATGGAACCCTTAGATGAGGCTTTGAACAGAAGTGTGAGGCCCAATCACATATAGACTGAACTTAAAGGAAACATCCTCTACTTTATGTTCAACATGTGGCTGACACACAAGCCAACCTGCATCACTTTAACCCTTTAAAACCTGGATGCTTTACTTTAAATATTCAGGAAAATTCCAAAAATATAAATAATAATTGAATTAAATTACGTTTAAAAAGACCCGATTGAGAGAAAAAGTCAAAATGATGACATTAAAGTTACAATTATGGGATAAGAAATGTATAAATATAAGAAAAAGTGTTGAAATTATGAGATTAAATGGTCCAATCAAGATAAAAATTCATGACCATTGTAACAACTGTGACAATGATGTCAGATCTTTTACCTTTGAGGATGTTTCTTTTGCCGACTGTAACAGGACTTTTGTAGTCTACAGACTGGAGTGAGTGTGGCTGTTTTTACATCAGACAAAGATGGTGGAACACAGGTACAGCATCAGGACAAATAATCCATATTACCCCATAGTGGCCCACTATCACCACTACTGATGGTAATAGAAGTGGTCCCCAAGACCCTTAGAGGTGAAGACCACCTTCGGACCCTCCTTCAAAGAGAGACTTTTTGGATTAGGCGACCTCCTACTATCTAAACCTGAATTAACTATTTATGATGTTTGTACTCATGTGTGTTTCTGATGTTTTAATATGAAAACTTTTTTATAGTATTTTTTAATAAGTAAAAATATATATATTTTAACATTTTTTTTAGTCTACAAACTTAAAAACCCATTCCAAGTCAAATTAAGCTTTTTTTTTTTTTATTAGATTTTTTAAAGAGTAAACATTTTAATTGTATTTTATATAGATATATTCATATGTATATTTTAGTGTGTATGTTTATTTAAATATGCATTTTTTTTAATTAGTTAATTGCCTGCTCCATTTGCATGATTGCAGACTCCGCCCCCTTCTGACAGCCTTATTTAACCTTATTTAACTTA
>CM035804.1:9719033-9721825 GCA_020466265.1 Siphamia tubifer | reverse complement strand
AAAAAACTGAGAAGAAAATATGGAGTTATTTAATAGATTATTATGCTCTTCATCCCACGGCTCACATTTGGCCCCCGGGCCACATGTTTGAGACCCCTAATCTATACAAACCATTTACATGCCCTTTTTTTTTGTAAGTCACCTCACACAATCTGATTTACATAATCAACTTTTTTCAAATATAAATTTATATTTCTGTTTACTTTAACTTCATACCTAAAGTATTTAATAGATGTGATAATATCTACTAATTATTATAGTAATATCTTAGTCATATCTGATAACTTCTTCATATAAAATGTGAAAAAGGTCATGAAAAAACAGTAATTATTAGGACTGAACTAAGGTTTGAACCAAAAAGTATAACTGCAAAACTTATCGCTCAAAAATAAACCAAAGTTTAATATTTAAGTACAACAAAAAAAAATGCTCATACTGTATGGGAGAAATTGAACAAATATCAAAATCATCAAATGAAAAAATACTCTAACAGAGGGAAAATCCTGATATACTCTCCTGAAACTGTCAATAGACAAAGTATGAAAGGAAAAGACAAAAGTGGACAAAAGACAAACTGGGTCTGAGAGTAAAAACCTCCACCAAGGCAGAAGAGAGGAGGTATGAAACTCAAGTCTGTTTGTTTGTTTGTTTGTTTGTTTGTTTGTTTGTTTGTCTATATTTCAGCAGGATTACAAAAAAAGTTCTGAAGAGATTTTTGATAACATTTTCAGGATGTGTTAGGAGTGTCACGAGGAACAAATAATTACATTTTATGGTGATTCAGAAGAGATCCTGGATTCTGGATCACAAATGTTACATTGTGGTAATTGGACAAAACATATTGGAATCTAACACAAATGAATTCATTCTCACTGTTTCACATGTGACTTATGTTGTGAAACAATGACTTCCTGAACCTCCTCATCTCTCCTCTCTCTGTTTTATATGTAATACTTGGTTGCCCTCTGCAGGACTCACACTCAAACTGACTCCTCATTACTTTTGTAGTTCAGAGGTGGTAAAAGTACTCACATTCTGTATTTAAGTAGAAGTACACTTACTTGTGTTAAAAATTCTCTGGTAAAAGTAAAAGTACTGATTCAACTCCTTTGCTTAAGTAAAAAAGTACAACTTCTGAATTGTAATAAAGTAAAAAGTGTAAACTGTATTTTTTTGCTATGGATGAAATAATACGTATTTAAAGAGGAAAAAACTGAAAAAAATATATATATATGATGTGTTTTATTGGGTCATGGTACTCAGTTTTGTGGGTTTGGACAGAACATTTTGGAAAAATTCTAAAGTCATGAAAATATTCTTTTTAAAAAAGAAACAAGGGGGGGGTGTAATTATGAGATTTAAAGAAAATATATTGTGAGATGAAAACAAAAAAAAATGATAATGTATATGCATGAGTACATATGTGTGTGTATTTTCCTAGACAGTAAACTCTACTGTACCTGTGACAGTGTTTTCCTCTGTGAGCATTTTCCTTAAACTCTGCTCATCCATGCAGTAACATGACATCATCCATTCTAGCGCCAAAGTAACTTTGTTCAGCAAAATAAACAGAAAAACAACTGTTACATAAATGAGTGTAAAGTCTATCTCTCTCTCTCTATCTCTCTCTCTCTGTCTGTCTGTCTGTCTGTCTCTCTCTCTCTCTCTCTCTCTCTGTCTCTCTCTCTCTCTCTCTCTCCCCCCCCCCCCCCCTCTCTCTCTCTCTGTCTCTCTCTCTTTGTCTGTCTCTTTCTCTCTCTGTCTGTCTCTCTCCCCCCCCCCCCCTCTCTCTCTCTCTTTGTCTGTCTCTTTCTCTCTCTGTCTGTCTCTCTCTCTGTCCCTCTCTCTTTGTCTCTCTCTCTCTCTATCTCTCTCTCTGTCTGTCTCTCAAATCAAATCAAATCAAATCAAAAGGTGCTTTATTGGCATGAAAAATGTTTACATTAATATTGCCAAAGCGCAGAGAACAGAAAAACAAATATCACATAATATAGACAATATAACATTAAAAAGTAGTAATAATAATAAAAATAACAAGTAAAATAGAATAAATATAAAAATAGAAGAAGAAAACAACTTTGTGGACCGGTGAGGAAATGTGCCGTTGTGTGCTGAGTACAATAATATATTTCACATTTAAAATGGCTACTGTGGTTAAATATCCATATATATGCACACACACGCATATACCCACACACATACCTACACGTACATGCGTATATGTACATATATACACACATACATACACATATCTATATGTATACACACACGTACATCCCTCACCATGGTCAGTATGATCAATATGATCGATAACGGTGTCATAACACCCTGTAACTTCACCCACTGTCTCTCAGGTTGTGGCACAACAGGATGTACCTGGCTGCAGATCTGGCTGCTGGTCCAGAACCTCCTCCCAGAACCACCTGCAGCTGATCTGCCTCCTCTAGGTCCTGGAACTCTGGGATCCAGAGATCCAGCTCCTTGAAAAATGCCCTTGGTTCTGACTCATACTTTGGGCATTTCAGGAGAAAGTGCACCTCTATCTCCACCTCGTCTGTCGTGCAGTGACCACATATCCGTTGCTCTTTTGGCAACCAGGACTTTTTGTGTCTCCCCTTTTCTATGGCCAGACTGTGGTCACTGAGCCTGTACTTGGTGAGGATCTGTCGCTGCTTTCTATCTCTGACAGTAGAGAGATATTCTTCACATTTATAATTTGTTTTTAGGGCCCGATAGACTTCTAGTTTGTTTTGAGTTTTGATTTCTGCGTTCCAATGTTCCAGATAGTTGCT
>CM035804.1:9666533-9714033 GCA_020466265.1 Siphamia tubifer | reverse complement strand
TGGCCATAAACATGGAGAAGCATGGTTTTCAACATCAAAAGTAAATTAAAGCAGTGTCGGAGGACTGCAGTGTCCCATTGTGTTCAATGTCTTCGCAGTAACTCGGTGTGAGTTGTCATTCCTTTCTGGCAGATGAAAAAAATTGGGAAAAGATGGATTATAAATATTAGAAGAATCGACTTCCGAATCACGAAACACACAAAGGTAGCTGTTACAATACAATCCCTTTTCCCGTTTGCTGGAGGGAGTAGGACATGACTTCAACATCATTGTTGGTCAAATGAGGCAGATCTTAAAGACAGTGAGTATAAAACACAGCCATATTTGCAGTCTAATGTAACACTATTGTAGTGGGTTAGTGTCACCAAAGATTTGTTTGCCAATATAAGCCAATCTGGAATTGTGACATCCGTATTGCGCCTGTAAATAAAAAGAGGAAAATTGACAGTGAGGGCAGTTAATTCCAGGACAGAAGGTAATTACGATATTTTTTAGCTGAAAACCAAGACACTTGTGTTTGTCTCATTTGTCCAAAGACTGCTGCCTTGTTTAAAAATTCAATGTAAAGAGAAACTACCAGACAAAACATGCTAACATACGACAAGTTAACCGGGCATTTTGTCACCATGGCAACGTTTCCATGATAATATGTCTGTAACTGCTGGTATTATGTATTTGTACATGTAACACAAAATATTACTGTTTGAATGATGGTGTAAAAGACAACACTCATATGTTTTAATGTGATCAGACTTTGCATTACTGAGTAATAGATGAGTAATGATTCTTCATATTAACATGAACATGGGGTTCAGATTTTTATCAACTCCACATCATCCACAGTTTGATTCTGTTACTGATTCCAGAGGGAAAAGAACTTTTTTAAAAAAAAGTTCTTTACATTTTAATAGCTTAGATTTGGTTATTTATAAATATTGTAACAATGAAGTTAAAACTGTTATAGAACACTGCATTCATATGTAATTTTTACTGTTTAAAATGTGTCAGAAGGGACCACTGGCCCCCAGTAATCTCAACATTATCAAATCTGGTCCTCTCTGAAAAAATAAAAGTTTGGGCACTCCTGTTTTACATGTATTCCTCTCCAAACACACCTGATTTAAATGATCAGCCTATTATCAAGCTCTGCAGTAGACTGATAATGAGTGTCAGGTGTGTTGAAATAGGGGAAACATCTAAAACAGGGATGGGGAACTCCAGGCCTCAAGGGCCGGTATCCTGCATGTTTTAAATGTTTCCCTCTTCCATCACACCTGGAAGCCATTACATCATTATCCAGCTTCTGTAGAGCTGGATGATGAGCTGATCATTAATTGAATCAGATGTGCTGGAAGAGGGAAATATTAAAAACATGCAGGATTCTGACTATTGAGGACCAGTGTTCCCTACCCCTGATCTAAAACATACGGGATAGTGTTCCTCCAGGACCAGGGTTGAGCACCACTGTCCTAGATTCCAATATTTCTTTTTCATTCTAATCATTTTCATTGGAGCAAAAGGATGTTGAACTTTACTTATTGTTCAGTTTGTCTTTATTGGCAGAATTCCTTCACAGTAACTATCTATACTAAATTATAAACTATGGTTTAAGCCTATGTCACGTTAATAAATGTATGAATTATCCTTAATAAATGTGTCACAGAGCAGGAATAGTGACATAAAAATAGTAAAGCTACTGATGATCACTTTCCTAAAATAACCACCTGAGGCATTAAAAAAAAAAAATCACAAAATACAAACATTTTTACCAGAAATTAATTATGGCATGATTTAAGAGAAAAGGGTAACCTTAACCCTAACCCTAAATCATAAAATGCTGATTGTAAAGCAGTTGCTAAAATAAACTAGAAACTAAGTACATCCCATGCTAATAGGATAGCATTTTGGTCATAAAAACACAAAAGTAAATGTGAATAATAGAACAAAAAAATCTCCTAAAAGTGGTCTGGATCAATACAGAAGAACTGAACTGATGAATAATATGTAAGAAATGGATTCAAATAAAAAAGTGGAATGAGAAAGAAGAAGAATATATGAGAAAAATGCTGAAGCTAGCTTAGCCTAGCTTCTTGGTAGTTTTAACCTCTATGCTAGCCGCCATGTTTTTCAAAGCTACTGTGTCAAGAGTCTTCCTGTGTTCTCCCTGGCCTCGCTATGATGATGTAACAACTGTTAAAATCACACCTAGTTATTCTGATCGGTTCGTCCATGATTTAGCTTTAACAACAGAATGTCTATGGTGGTTTAGCAGACCCATGTGTGCTCACGAAGCTGTGTTATGAATCCACTATCCAGTGTTTTGTCTCTGTCCTGAGGTTTTTCTGTCATTGTTTGTGTCCGGGCTTTTATTTTGTTATGTTGGTGTGTGCTCACCTTGTCTGGTTTTGCTTCCTGTCACCGGTGTTTTTTTCCCCTCCCAGTTAATCAGTGATTGTTTTCACTTGTTCCTTCTCCTTTCTTAGTGTGGAGTGTGTGTTGGTTCTCTGCTAGTCTGTACTGCCTTGGCTGTTACTTATGATCACTTATAACCTTGTCTTGGATCTCTGGCTTTTGGCTTTATGTCATGTCCTCTTGTTCTGGCATGTTTTTTCCCCAGTGTTTGACCTTTAACCTGATTCTGCCTGTTCCTTCCTGGTACCTTATCAGACATCTGATTCCTGGCTCGACCTCTTTCTGCTTTACGGTTACGTCTGTTGGATTTGCCCTTTACTAAGATCTGGACCGTGCGTGTACCGACCCTATAAATCACAAATCGCTAATAAATCACAAAACATGTATCAAAGAAACTCCAAACGCACATAATTGGTTATGATTTTAATTGAAGTACAGCAAATGTGTGATTCAGGGCATAAAGTAAAGTGGACCAGAAAATAATTATTTTCTCCTCATCCACTCATGTTACATTTTTCCTGAACTTAGGCCCAGTGGACCGACCGGAAAGGGGCGGAGACTTAGGCTCCCTATCACCTCAGTGGAGGAGAATACATGTTTTAATTGTATTAATAAATCCTACAAATCTGATTCCCTGTCTCTGAGTACTGCAGTTGGGTCAGTTTGCTCTGAATGTTTGTATCAAGCTGAGCGGAAACACACGAGTGTCGGCGAAAGCCAGGCTATCTAGTCCCGTCTGAATAAGAATTTAGATGGATTGATTAGAGTAATAACAAAGGGCAATGTATTATTAATGCAATATACACTTGACAATGTAAAATAATAATAATAATAATTTATTATTATTATTGTTATAATTATTATTTTACAAAACACACAAATGGAAAACATTTGTAATATATGTTTCAGATATATGAAACTCACATGTGCTGATTGGTGCTGTATTTTGAGTAGGGTAGGTCATGATGTACAGTAGCTTACAGTGAATTCTACCACCATCTATTTGTTGTGTGATGATGCTCATGTACTGCACATGCAAATAATAGCATCTTAGTGTACTAAAAACAAGTTATAAAAAATCAAAATAATACAACAATCCAGTGTATACAGTGTATGCTACATTTATGATGTCACTCATGGCATGGGCAGGGTGGGGGGGTCAATTTATGCCCCCCCCCCCCTCAATGTCAACATAATTTTTACACCCTTAGGATCCACTCTATGGCCTGTAAACATGAATAAATACTGTTTTTAATTCTCTCATTGTAGCATTTCATGCATCCACTATTGAAGTGATTAAAGAAGTGTTATCTGACAAAGGAATCAACACTACAGATGAAGGACCAAACTTTCTTCTGTATTTACCAGATTGCAGCACTTTGATCCGTCCAGCAGTTGACAGGTATGCTTGTAAAATAGTGGTAAATGGACTGTATTTATATAGTTCTTTTGCACCTTCATAGTGCTCAAAGCACTTTACATTAGCCTCACATTCACCCATTCACACACACACCAGTAGTTTTCTGTCAGTCCTACTGGGAGCCTGAGTCAGGGTTCAGTGTCTTGCCCAAGGACACTTTGACATCTGGACAGCCAGAGCTGGAAAATAGTTTTGATAGTTGACTTAATACGAGTCAGTATTTAAGACCTTTCTACATTGTTGCCCATAATGCTTTGGCTTGACTTCATGAAATAACTGCAACAATGTTATTTATTTTTGATAAAGTGCAAATCATACGTGGTCAAAGGTGATAACTGATGTGTATGAAAAAGAATAAAAAACAGGAATATGTTGTCCCATTATGAATATGTTTTTCTAACTTCATAGTCAATAGTCCATATTTCAATAATTTCATAATATTGCAATGAGAAACATCCAGCCATCTGTCAGAGTTATTTTGTGGTTGAACAGCTGAATGTTATCGATCACACCAACATAATCTTAAGTCAATTGAACTGTGCTGAGAAAACTGATTGCCATCAACCTGAATGAAATCTGTTGCAGCTGAATGTTTAAAGAACCTAACTGTCCACATGCCATAGTCTCAGTGTGCAGCATGAATAAACAGAGATGTAAAGAATGAAAAAGAAAAAAAGAAAAATGCGTACAAACTATTTAATAGAATAAAAACATCTATAAAACCACTAATATAATATTAAAACCAAAATACCAATGCCTGTACATAAATCAGTCAAAGTTAGTCTTCATACAATTTAATTAAACAAATTGCACTTCTAGGTCCTACCTTTGAAATTATATTCAACATTATTTACTATTTATTGATATTGAGGGAAGTTCTATACATTATAGTTCTATTACTCAGTCCTAGTTTAACATCTTGATTTAAATATTTGCATCTGGTGAAAGTATAACTTAAACTGGTCTTTATTCTACAGTGAGCTTGAATCAAAGATTTCGTGTCTTAACCTGTCTCATGTGGATTTGGTGAATCAAACCTGGAAGTATGGAGGGACAGAGGAGACCTACAAACGTATTTCAAATCTTATTAACAACTTCCCCTCATGCTGTATCACTGATGACCAGGGTCAGCCAGTATCCTGGATACTAGTGTATGATTTTGGTGTTATGGGGGTGTTATACACTGTACCAGAGCACAGAGGAAAAGGATACGCTAAAGTGGTGATCTACACTCTGGCCAAAAGGCTCCTCAATGAGGGTCTGTCAGTGTACAGTTTGGTTTTAGAGAAGAACCTGATATCCTACAGGCTCTTTAGGAGTATGGGCTTCATTGATAATCCCTTTCAGAGGAGCCAGGGATTTCACATTAACTATTGACTTCTACATTTAAAGGTGATTCAATGATGTTTTGAATGAAATGTAATGTGATTATGTTGATAAAATATGCATATGTTCATTATGGAAAAGAAATTCAAATGTTGTCTTAACTGATGCACTTTGAAGAACCTTGTTTATTCTGTTTAAATGCTCTTAGTCATGCTTTGAATGCATTACAGACAAATTGTTCAATAAAATAATAGAGCATTATTGTTACTTGACGACTCTTGTCATCTTTTTTTCCTGATGGCTACAATTTAATTCCAAGGCAACACACACATTAGGCAGTCACCAAACACTTGACCTTTCTGTCACACATTGCACTATTTATAATACTTATGTTTCCTGCATATGTCTTGTTACAAATAAAGACAAATATATTTTACAGCCCTGTCACAACACAGTTAAAAGTTGCATAAGACTTTTGCACAGTACTGTATGTTGACATGAGATTTATAGTAAACCCATTTATGTATTATTTTATGAACCTTGGCTTTATTCAACCAGAGAGATCAAAAATCTTTTTTTGTAAGAGAGAAGAAGGTAGCAGCAGCAGCCATATAAAAAAATGAGGATACACACATGAACAATAAAACAGAACAGGTATTAAGGCATAATGGCCTCTCACAAAAACAACTCAGACATTTCTCCCTCATTGCATTCTTTATGATACTCTTATAACACTGGTGTTACGGGCCGCAGGGAACACAAGCGCAGAACCACAGACACGTATTAGAGTTCAAGCAGTTTATTAATAACAGTCCACTTAAATAGATAATAATACAGAGTTCTGTGTAATGAGTACAGACTGGAGTCAGCAGACCTTCTCTCGTCCGAGAACGAAGCTGGATCAGAGTGGGATCCGGTGGCGAGGAGTGTAACGGAATCTGGTCCAGGTTCAGTACCAACAGGGTCAGGCAGAAACAGGTCTGGTAGACGGAACAGAAAAATATCAGAGGATTGGATCATGATAATCTGGCAAGGGACACAGGACAGAATGAAGTGTTAAATACTCTTCACCTGAGGAGCCCAGCTGAGCTCATCAGGTGTGTCGTATCACTAATGAACCCTGAAAGGTGAAAGAAACCAGGAAGAGAGAGAAACAAAGAAAACAAAAGGCTGAAAGATACAGAATATGACAACTGGTCTATGAGTAAAATGCTTCCGGAAAATAAAATTAATGAAATGTTGCCATGTGTTAGTGATAAAGAAAACTCAAGTCTTTAATACTGGTTGGCTCAAGTTTCCAAGATAAGTCTTGGATCAAAATGTGAAATTCTTAAAATGAACAAGAGAATAGGTTTTAGTCAAAAAGAATATTGGTCTCAGATCTATGTCAAAACACTGCCTGCACATTATGACCCATTCACTTTACATGTTCTTTCTAGTGGAATATTTACAATATTTACATAAACCATCATATATATTATAAACATGAGCTAACCAGCACTAAGGTAATGTGTTTTCTGATTCATCTGATTAAATTATGTAAGATTTAATTCATTTAATGTCTGAAGAAGAAAATGTAGACCTGTGTAATCATTCAGGGATGTGAGTGTTTCTGGTTTAAGAACTTTTTGTATATAATTGGAAAACTGTGGTGCATAATGTCTAAAATAAATACCTTTATTTAACAATGTCTGTGGTTTTGTCTGAACAGGTTCTACTTGTTGGAGTTTTTGTTTTTTTGTTTTTTTTATTAGGCCTAAGCCGCAACACGTTGGTGCAAGGACTATTGGGACAACATATTCCAAGCACACACACACACACACACAGCAGCTAGCACTTTCTGAGCATGTGTGTGGGGGGTTATATTTTTCCTGCTTGGATTTTTTTTTCTTCTGCCCTTTGACCTTACATTTGACCCCCTAAAATTGCATGAAACTTCATTAAATTTTGCAACCACTTCAGAAGGTTGAACAATTGGAAGTACATATAGGTTTCATAAATGTCAGTAAAGAAATGTGTCTACAGATATTTAATCCAATCCCATATTTCTTTATAATAATGCTCGTGAACATGTGGATAAAAAAGTTAAGGCCTCGTCCACACAGCAAAGTTTTTGAGTGAATCCAATAAAGTTTGTTATAGTTTCGGCCTCGTCTCCACATGGTACCGGTGTTTTGGTACCCAAAAACAATCTTTTGAGAACGGGTTCCAGAGTGGACAGATTTGGCAACGGTGCCGTTGCTTTTCCATCTTGACAAGTAAAGCAGATTTGTTGATGCCTAGCATCTACTCTATATCACAACCACATGATCAGAAGAAATAGCAGCTTCACATACAATATTAATTTGTAAACAAGACAGTGACCATCATGGTGGACACTAGAGTAGTGGTACTAATAATAATCTCTATTTATATACCACCTTTCAAGAACATAAAAGTCACAAGGTGCTTTACAAAAAGGAATAAAAGTAAAAACAGCATAAAAGGCATAAAACATCAAGGCATAAAACATACAGTAAAAGCAGCAAACAACAAGACAGACACAGACAAACAATGATGAAAAAAAATGTTCAAACAAAGGCCAGTTTAAACAAATGTCGTTATCTGCTTTTTAAAAGTGTCCATGTTATGAGGGGGTAAGGTGAATAAGGACACAGGTGCTCAGTGCTGAAGGGAAACAGATTTAATAACCAAACCCAACATAAAGACAGAGACAAGACCAAACCAAAACCTGGGCATAGAACGGCCAGAGTCCATGGGGATGATGAATGTCCGGGTTATGGTGACTGAGGAGATTGCAAAGTGTCCGGGTTATGGTGGTGACATTATTGAACAGTCCCGCACTGGCAACTGCAAGCCTCACTGCTTCTATAGTCGCAGATGAGGAATGACTTGCAGCTGCACAGTGCGGGGCCAGGTGAGTGGGGAGAGCACTGGGGGAAAGGTCACCGGAGCAGAGGTCATGACAGTCCAAAGTGTCCACAGATCTTAAATGTAGTGGTGGACGGTGTCCACAGAGTGGCTGCCACAACCTCAAAGGCGCAGTCTCCTTTGGTTTTTAGCCTGGAACGAGGAATCACCAGCAGGCCCTGATCAGAGGACCTTAGAGACCTGCTGGGGACATAAGGCTGCAGCATGTCTGTGATGTAGGCTGGTGCCTGTTTATGCAGAGATCTGTATGTAACTACAAGAACTTTAAATTGTATTCAAAATTTTATGGGTAGCCAGTGGAGAACACTTAAAATAGGGGTGACATGGGATCTTTTAGGAGACCTGGTCAACAGCCTGGCAGCAGCATTTTGCATCACTTTAGGAGATCCAAAGATGATTTTCTGAAGCAGTTAAAAAGCACGTTACAGTAATCCAATTGAGATGACACAAATGCATGGATTAACATTTCCATCATTGCTGGTGTTACAATAGGCCTAAGTTTGGCTATGATCATCAACTGGAAAAAGCAAGAGTGAGTCAAAGATTTGACATGCTGGTCCAGAGACAGGTTCTGGCCTACAGTGACACCAAGAATTTTAACTGCGGATTTAACCATCGATGTAAGAAAACCTAAATTATCACTAATCTTAGATGGGCAGAAATAAGGAGTTGAGTCTTGTCAGAATTTAGTTGTAAGAAATTATTAGTCATCCATTTTTTTATGGCCATCACACAGTCACTTAGAACTGACAGTGTTGGCAAGTTTATGGGGTTTAAATGAGAAATGAAACTGAATGTCGTCAGCATAACACTGATAACAGACCCCTTTACACTGATGAATTATTTACCCAAGACGAAACAAATAGAGGGAAAATAAAACTGGACCAAAGAATGAACCTTGGGGCACACTGCAGCGGAGGGATTCAGATGAGGATGTGAAGTTTCCAACAGATACTTCGCAACTCCTGTTAAAGAGGTAGGAAGAGAACCACTGCAGGGCTGACCCAGACACACCCACCCACTGCTCATGTCTCTCTAACAATATACAGTGGTCCACAGTATCAAATGCTGAGCTGAGATCCAACAGTACCACCACTGAACAATCACTTGTATCACTGCGCATCAGGAGGTGGTTAGAGACTCTCAGAAGGGCAGTTTCTGTAGAATACAGCCTACAAAAACCAGATTGAAATTGATCATAGATACATTGCTCTTCTAAGAGATAAAAGGCAGTTTGGAAATGTGTTTCTTGCTTCACAGCAAGAAGCACACTGGTTCGATTCCACCACCAGACCTTTCTGGTGGTGTCTACTGTATGTGGGTTTTCTCCAGTTTCCTCCCACCATCCAAACACATGCACTGATAGGTTAATTAGTTAATCTAAATTGTGATTGTTTGTCTATATATGTTCAGCCCTGAGATGAACTGGAGACTCATACAGGGTGTACCCCGCCTTCACCCATTGGCGCTTTATAAGTATAATTGAAATAGAAAATTAATCCACCAACATTCTGTGAAGCTGTGAAAAGCCACACACAGGCTTCTGTGGCCTGACACCACTCAGCTGGGGGTTTGCCCTTTCCTGTTTTTTTTTCTTGTTTAGAAACCACCTGACCGGAACAACACCAGAAAAGCCAATCGTTCAACCATAGCCCCTGTTCTAGCTCACAGAAAACAGCTTCTAACAAGACAACTATACCATAATTTTTCACAGAACTGACACACAATGCATTCAAACATAGTGGTGACCACAACAATATAAATTAAATAACCATAGAATTTAGCCTTTAAGGAGTTCCAAAGATTACAACTAATCCGATTTTTTTTTTTTTTTACGTAAAATTGGCTTGGATGTATGGGTCATTCTAATATTAGGTCATTGATTGATTTGTCTGTCTTTCTATGCTTGTTTTCTGTCTGTTTGTTTGTTTGTCTGTTTGTCAGTAGGTTTACACAAAAACTAATCGACCAATTTCCATGAAACGTTCAGGAAAGGTGTGAGGTGGTCCAGAATAGATCCCATGAAATTTTGGTGAATGTAGATCACCACCATGGGGCGGCACGGTGGTGCAGTGGTTAGCACTCGTGCCTCGAATCCCACACCAGGGCCTTTCTGTGTGGAGTTTGCATGTCCTCCCCGTGTCCGTGTGGGTTTTCGCCGGGCACTCCGGTTTCCTCCCACCATCCAAACACATGCACTGATAGGTTAATTGGTTAATCTAAAATTGACCATAGGTGTGAATGTGAGAGTGATTGTTTGTCTATGTATGTCAGCCCTGCAATGAACTGGCATCTCATACAGGGTGTACCCCGCCTTCGCCCATTGTAGCTGGATTAGGCCCCCAGTGACCCCCACGACCCTAGTGAGGATACAGCGGGTTCAGATAATGAATAGATCAAAGGTCACAGTCACCAAAAATGTGTTTTAGCAATGATAAGAGATAGGTCAAATAAGGTCAAATATGTGTCCCAAATAATCTGCCCACGGCCATGATGCAGACATAGCTAGGGAAGCATGATTACTGAAGAAATAGAAGGAAATCCAAAGTACATGGACAAATAACTGTAAAGTATTCATTAAGCTGAATGGTTCACCTGAGGAAGCCAAAGAACAGGTCATCAGAAACATGGAGGAGCTGGAGAAATTCCAGTAATGATCTGAACATGCTAGGTACCATCCACACACAACTCATCTTCATCTGGACCCAAAATGAATCATTAAACTGAGAGGAAAAATTATTATGATTAACTGGAACTGAGAAGCAGACTTCACCCAACACAAATAACAGGATATGGAACAGAACATAGACCTGGAGAATGATTTTTTTCTGTAATATGAACGACAGTGAAGAACAATTCAACCTGAACATTAACTCAAAAGACAAAATATCAATTATTCATGTCAACAGCAGAAGCTTCTATGCCAACTTTAATAACATCAAGGAATATCTGCAGACATTTTCAAAGACATTTAGCATTATTGCAATATTAGAAACTTGGATCAATACTGACAGACGGATGGACTTTGAACTAGAGGGTTATGAATTGAGGACTGTAAATTAAAAAAACAAAAAACAAAGGTGGGTGAGGAGTCGCAAGGGGTTACATGGATAAAAACTTAAAATTCCAAGTGCTTGAATGTATGACAACTATGGTTGACAATCTGGTAGAATGTTTAACTGTTGAAATATACCAGGAAAAGTATAAGAATATTATTGTTGGCTGTATATACAGGTACAAATATTGATGTTTTCAGATAATGGATGGAGTGTATGTTCACAAACAAAAGCAACAAAGTAATCTTCATATGTGGTGATTTTAATATCAATTTATTAAATCCAAACAAACACAAAGCAACAGAGGATTTTATTAATGTAATGTAAAGTTTACTTTTTTTTTTCCGAAAATCACCAGGCCACACCAGAATTACAACCAGCTGTATCACCTTGGTTGATAACATACACTAATGAGATGCAAAACAAAACTATAAGTGGAATACTAATTAAGTGACCATCTACCAGTATTTAACATCTATGATAATAATTACAGGAATAAAAAAACAGACAAACAAATAGAATATAGGAGCATTAGAAGAAACAATGAACAAATTCAAGAATGATTTACTAGCACAGGACTGGAAGGCCTTATATCAGCAAAAAAATATTATAATGCATATGAAATTTAATATATTTAAACAATTATACAATAAAAACATCCCAATTAAAGGATATAAAAGAAAACTGAAATATAGTAACTGTCCATGGATCATAAAGGGATTGCAAAATGCCTGTAAAAAGAAAAATGTATTATATAAGGAATTCATAAGGCTGAGAAGTAAAGAAGCTGAAATTTAATATAAAAGATATAAAAAAATATGTTAATTCATATATTTAGGACAAGTAAGAAAGACTATTATTGTAGAATATTAAATGTGAATAGATTATCCAGAGTATTTCATTGATAAAGATGATATAGTTTATAATAAAAGGGAGTTGGCTGAAGATTTTAATTTTATTTTTTGTAAATGTAGGACTCAATCTTGAAGAAAGTATCCCTGATCCTGGAGCACATGGACAAAATATGGATAGATTGATAGAGATAAATCCAAATTCAATGTTTCTCACACCAGTGGATGAGAAAAATATTCCAAATTGTATAAAAAAAAAAAAAAAGAAAATTGCCAAAGTCTAAAAAACTGGGAACAAACATCACTTCACCAACTATAGGCCCATTTCCTTATTAGCACAGTTTTCCAAAATACTTGAAAAACTCTTTAATAATAGACTGGAATAATTCATAATTAAACATAAATGACTCAGCGACAGTCAATACAGGTTCAGATCAAACAGGTCAACATCATTAGCAATAATAGAAGCCATAGAGGAAATCACAAATGCCATTGAACAAAAGAAATATGCCCTTGAAATATTTATTGATATAAAAAAAAATCTTTTAACAGAATCAATCACAACTTAATAATAACAAAACTGGAAAGATTTAGTATCAGAGGAATTGTATTAGACTGGATAACAAGTTACTTATATAAGAGGCAGCAGTTTGTGAAGTTGAGTGATGTTTGTCTTTGGGGTCCCCCAGGGGTCAGTGTTGGGCCCTAAATTATTCATTCTTTATAGAAATTATATTTGTAGAGTGTCACAAGTCCTGATGTTGGGGTTGTTTCTGGATGACACAAATATTTTCTGTTATGGGGATGATTTTAAAAAGTTGCTGGAGGACATCACAAAATCATTTAGTAAATTGAAAATATGGTTTGATAGAAATAAATTATCATTAGATTTAAATAAAACAAAAATAGTGGTATTTGGGAACTACAGAATTAACATTCAGGTACAGATGCAGATAAATGGGGTACAGATAGAGAGGGGGAAATTAATTCCTGGGAGTCATAATAGATGAAAAAAAAATCACTTGGAAACCACATATCAATTATATCCAGACCAAACTATCCAGAAGCTTCTCAGTATTAAATAAAGTAAAACCGGTTCTAAATCACAAATCACTCCGTGTCCTCTATTGTTACATATTTCAGTTACTGTGGCGAGATTTGGGCTAAAAATTACAGCAGTTCAATCTCTTCACTAACTATTCTGTAGAAAAGGGCAATACGGGTCATTAATAATGTGGGTTATCTGGATCACACACTGAAAATGACTCAAATTTACAAACTGTAAAATTCCAAACTGCTCTAATTATGTAAAAAATAACTGTCTACTACAAAATATACAAAACCTGTTGAGTAAACACCAGGAGGGTTATCATTTGTACAAACAGGAAATGATTTTGCATTTCATTCTGTGGGGTAAGACTGTGGAACAGTATGGGTGAGGAACTGAAACAATGTCCAAACATAGGATCATTTAAAACTAAATATAAAGAACATGTTTTCACAGGATACATGGATGAAATATAGAGGAACAGACACTAGGTATAAGGATGTGTTTATTTCATTTTCACTTTTCTTTTTTATTTATGTTCTGACCAGGATGTTCATTTCCATTATTCAAATATACATATGTATTATTATTAATATTAATACAGTATTTTGTTGTAGCAGTACTAGTACACAGTAAATTTTGCAGTGTTAAATCAACACTTAGAGAGTTTATTTAACTTCTTCTAGAGTGTATTTGGTCCCATTTTCTCCAAATTAACACTGCAAAATTTACTGTGTAGCAACTTGGGTAAGTGAATATCTATCTATCTATCTATCTATCTATCTATCTATCTATCTATCTATCTATCTATCTATCTATCTATCTATCTATCTATCTATCTATCTATCTATCTATCTATCTATCTATCTATCTATCTATCTATCTATCTATCTATCTATCTATCTATCTATCTATCTATCTATCTATCTATCTAAGTATGTGGGATTTTACCAATATTCTGTTACTGCATGTTTTGTGTATTTGTTCATCCATAGTGATCTGTAAATTGTGATGCACATGTATAAATGATAAACTAAGATGTAATTAACATTTCATTTATTTTTCTGCTGAATTTCAGGGATGGTTAATATTTGTTCATGTTATGTTCAAGGACAGTTCATAGATGGAAACATTTTCTTTCTGGATGTTTTACTTTTTTTCACTCAAAAACACAGAAAACTTTGGACTTGACGTTATTTACAAGTTGTTATTCTGTTATTATTTATATTATTTTACTAGTTTAGGTCAGTTTATATCATATTAGACTGAATGTGGCTCCTGAACTAAAATGAGTTTGTTTTACATGGATCCATTTTCAAACCCAAACCCTTTGACCAAACTCTGTAGAACCTGATAATGACCTTCAGCTCCTGGACGAGGGGAACATTTCAAACATGCAGGATAGTAGATCCAGGACTTGGACTGGACTCTCCAGGACCAGGACTGGACCACTGCTGCTCTGGTTGATCTTTTCTCACTCTTTTCCTCCGCTCATCCTTTTGTCCTCTGGTTTTCACTGTTGACCTTTGACCTGTAGTCTTCATGTTTCAGCTCTTTAGTATTTTTCAGTTTTTTAATGGAGGGTCTCAAAATAAAATTCTCTTTAGGACCCCACTTTGGTCAGGGGTGGCCCTGATGCTGATAATTATTCACTTTTCTGTGTTATGCTGAACAAGTCAGTGTCATATGACTGTGTGATCATACAGCAGTATTGAGTTAGCCAATCACAACACAGGTCTGAATTAGGCAGTGTTAGCAATTTTTAGTGACAAAATGGCTAACCTCACCCTGTCATGTCTCCTGTCCCCACCTTACTCTAAACTGTCTTGAAAACTTGAGAGCCCTGGTAGTAGAAGTAGTAGTTTTTGTAGTAGTAGTAGCAGCAGTAGTAGTAGTAGTGGTGGTAGTAGTAGTAGTAGTAGAAGTAGTAGTTTTTGTAGTAGTAGTAGTGGTGGTAGTAGTAGTAGTAGTAGTTGTAGCAGTAGTAGTATTAGTAGTTGTTGTATTAGTACTCAGGCACAGACTGGCACACTGCTCAGTGGCCTGACATGCCCCCCCCTCCACAAAAAAATCAGTGTGCCTGTCAACAATGGTAACATGCTTGGCGCTCGGCGGAGTCAGAGCAGTAGGGATTGGTTGTGTGTGTGTGTGTGTGTTTTCTTTTTAAAGAAACTCATTGTGATTGGTTAGTCGCTTTATAGGGAGTCTAAGTCTTCCGGTCGGTCCACTGGGCCTAAGTTCGGGAAAATGTAACATGAGTGGATGAGGAGAAAATAATTATTTTCTGGTCCACTTTACTTTATGCCCTGAATCACACATTTGCTGTACTTCAATTAAAATCATAACCAATGATGTGTGTTTGGAGTTTCTTTGATACGTGTTTTGTGATTTATTAGCGTGTAAAAATATGTCATTATTTGGACTCTGTTTGGACTACATATCAGACGTCACATAGCTGACGTCACAGCAGAATCTTTCCCTGCAAACTTTTCTAAACCGTATACCACCTTTTCTATTTTTCATTTGTAAATGCCTGTGTGTTTTGTGTCCTGGTGTAATCATAACACCATTTCCACATGTTCCCTCTACCGCTTCCCGACTGACGAGAGCTTGTCCCGCATGTTGGCTCTCACTCGACCAACTATCTCTCCCCCGGAGTAGCTGCCACTTTCCACATGCCCCGATTTAAAGTGGTTTTCTCCACGTTTGATGCTCTTGCCTTCGTCCTGAAAGAAGGAGGTGAAGCTCGCCAAAGTCACAGCCATTTTCAAAGAGTTTGATGGTGAAGCTTGGTGGTGACGTCATATTTGTGAGACGAACGTTGTAGTTCATTACTTACTCTCACATAAAACCTAACGTAACTTTGGATGCCTGTCCAAAGTGAGTGCTTTCTCAATGTGAAAATGTATCTTTAAAATTCACAGACATCATATGTGAAAACCGTAGCACATTTCAAACGGACCAGAAAATTACTTTAATCCCTCCATTGACTCGTGTTCATTTTTTTATGGCACTTAGGCACAATGACCTGGAAAGTGACCGGAAATAGAATCGCGTCAATTAGGCTCCCTATTTACTCCTGAGGATTTTTTTCATATATATATATACATATATATATATGTGTGTGTGTAACTATATAGCATTTTAATATTGAGTCAGGGAGAGAATGAGAGTAAAGTACTGTTGTCATGCATTAGTTTAATAGTGCAGTGTTGTGTCACAGCCAGTGCCAGTGTAATAGTATTATTTTAATTGCTGTCAGGAAATTACAAAAGGTATTTGGAGGGGAAAAAACTAAAATTTTACCTCTGTGGTGCTAGAAGTGGCCTGGATGCTGTGGGATATTCCCGGCCTGGAATCCTGATCCAGTCTGACCCTGGTAGTAATAGTAGTAGTAGTAGTAGTAGTAGTAGTAGTAGTAGTAGTAGTAGTAGTAGTAGTAGTAATAGCAATAATAGTAGTAGTAGTAGTAGTAGTAGTAGTAGTAATAGCAATAATAGTAGTAGTAGTAGTAGTAGTAGTAGTAGTAGTAGCAATAATAGTAGTAGTAGTACTAGTAGTAATAGTAGTAGTAGTTGTTGTTGTATTAGTAGTAGTTGTTATACCCCACATGTCCAGCAGATGGCATGTGTGTCTTTTGTTAGAACAGTCCAGTGTTGCAGCTGTGGTCATGATCATCAGGTACCAGTGAACTACTTTATACCCACACATCCACTCTGTGGAATTATCACAGAGTCACATTTCTTCCTGCTTCCACTTTGTCCACCTGTCTGTGGGTCAGTCACTTGTTTATACTTTGTCCACCTGTCTGTGGGTCAGTCACTTGTTTATACTTTGTCCACCTGTCTGTGGGTCAGTCACTTGTTTCCACGTTGTCCACCTGTCTGTGGGTCAGTCACTTGTTTCCACAGTGTCCACCTGTCTGTGGGTCAGTCACTTGTTTCTACTTTGTCCACCTGTCTGTGGGTCACTCACTTGTTTCCACAGTGTCCACCTGTCTGTGGGTCAGTCACTTGTTTCTACTTTGTCCACCTGTCTGTGGGTCAGTCACTTGTTTCTACTTTGTCCACCTGTCTGTGGGTCAGTCACTTGTTTCTACTTTGTCCACCTGTCTGTGGGTCACTCACTTGTTTCCACTTTGTCCACCTGTCTGTGGGTCAGTCACTTGTTTCCACTTTGTCCACCTGTCTGTGGGTCAGTCACTTGTTTCCACGTTGTCCACCTGTCTGTGGGTCAGTCACTTGTTTATACTTTGTCTACCTGTCTGTGGGTCAGTCACTTGTTTTTACTTTGTCCACCTGTCTGTGGGTCAGTCACTTGTTTCTACGTTGTCCACCTGTCTGTGGGTCAGTCACTTGTTATTACTTTGTCCACCTGTCTGTGGGTCAGTCACTTGTTATTACTTTGTCCACCTGTCTGTGGGTCAGTCACTTGTTATTACTTTGTCCACCTGTCTGTGGGTCAGTCACTTGTTTCCACGTTGTCCACCTGTCTGTGGGTCAGTTACTTGTTTATACTTTGTCCACCTGTCTGTGGGTCAGTCACTTGTTTCTACTTTGTCCACCTGTCTGTGGGTCAGTCACTTGTTTCTACTTTGTCCACCTGTCTGTGGGTCAGTCACTTGTTTCTACTTTGTCCACCTGTCTGTGGGTCAGTCACTTGTTTCTACTTTGTCCACCTGTCTGCTCATAATTTTGACGCTTTATCTCATAATGACTTTTATCTCAATTGTGCCATTTTTTGTAATGATAAAATTATAATTTTAATCACAATTAGGCATTTCTTATCTCATATTTATTACTGTTTATCTCGAAATTTTAACTTTATCTCACAATTGTGTCGTTTTATCCCAATATTCAGATTGTTTTTTTTAAACCTCATATTTAGGACTTCTTTTTTCTCATAATTATGGTTTTTTATCTCATGATTGTGATGTTTAATGTCATAATTTCAACTTTTATCTTCTAATGTTGACTTTTTATCTCATATTTACGACTTTTATCTTATGATTGTGACTTTTTAATCTCAAAATAATGTATTTTTTATGTCATATTTATGAGATTTTATCTCAATTGTCACTTTTCCCCAACATTTTTCCTAAATTTCCTTTCCATACCCACTGAACTGAGTACTATGCTCTGACCAAACACATTATCTACACACTGACTCAATTTTAAAGGCTTTATGTTTGATACTTTTGAAACTTTTCAGGATTTTCCTAGTTAAATAAGTATTATTTCATCCATGGCAAAAAATAAAATAAAGTAAATGCAGTTTTGTTTTGGTACTTTACTACAGTTCAGAAGTTGTACTTTTTTTACTTTTACTTCAATAAAGCAGTTGAATCAGTATTTCTACTTTCACCAGAGTATTTTCACACAAGTATCTGTACTTCTACTTAAGTACTTTTACCACTTCTGTGACAGACTTCTAAAGACTTCTACCAACTCCAACATTTTACTCAGTCACAGAAAACATGAGCAGCTACATTTTCGACAGGTTATCTGACATTTGACTTGTGCCTCTGTTTGTTTATGAGGATACAGTCAGTCTACTCAGTAATCTAATAACAGCACATAAAAGAAAAAGACGTTCATGTGCCCAAAAGTGGTTAATTGCGGGGGAATGTTTATGCACTTATGCATGATCTTAATGGATGAGGAAAGTCAAGGTATGACTCAACAATTCCTCGAGTTTAGCACATAACACGGCAGTGTGGTCTGTATCAACACCCCATTTGCACTTTAGGCACAAAAGAAACGCTTCGTAAAAAGGTGCATGATAAAAGTAGAGCTATCCATAGTAGACTGTTCCTCCTGAGACTCATTAAATAAACATTTTTGCCATTTTACATTAAATCGTCTTAATTGGAAACACAATGACGCAACCGTTTTTTCATATATATATATATATATATATATATATATATATATATATATATATATATATACATATATATATATATATATATATATATATATTTATATATATTTTACCTGAGATGGTAAAATTACTCACATTCTACTCAAGTACAACTTGTGTGAAAAAAATAAAATAAAAATAAAAGTAGAAGTACTGATTAATCTCCTCCACTTAAATAAAAGTAAAAAAGTACAATTTCTCAATTGTAATAAAGTGCAAAAGTAAAAAGTAAAACAGCTTTATTTCTGTTATGAACACAATAACACTTATTTAACCAGGAAAAATCTGAAAAGTTTCAAAAGTATCCAAAATAAAACATTTAAATGTAAGTTACTGTGGAGATAATGTGTTTGATCAGGTCACAGTCGCTTTAGTGGATATGGACAGACAGAAAATTTAGGGGAAAAAAAAAGTTACAACTGAGATAAAAAGTAATCGTGAGATTTTAAAAAAGTTAGAAATATGAGATTTTCCAAAATCATAATTTTCAGAGAAAACGTTCAAAATGATGAGAATAAAAGGTCAAATTTATAAGATAAAAACTCAAAAGTAAGAGACAAAGTTTCAAAATTATAAGGTAGTAAAGTCAAAATTGTGAAATAAAAACTCAGAAATGAGAGATAAAATATAAAAATTATGAGATAAAAGTCATAATTGTAATATATAAAGTCACAGTTTCCTCCACTCATGTCTCCTCTGAAGTCACTTATTATATATGTATAGTTTGAAAAAGTAACAAGTCTATTCTAAGAATATAAGGAGTATAAAGTACAGATATTTATGGAGGAAAAGTTAAAAGTTTCCAGAAAAATAAATACAGATACTTAAAAAAAAATCTACTTAAGTACAGTAACAAAGTACTTTTACTTAGTTACTTCCCACTTCTGTATATATAGTTTTCTGAGTGTCTCTGGTCCGAGACAAAGAGGAGGGGGCCGTGGTGAAGGTGGGGTAGAGTGGTGTGGGGTGGGGGTGGGGGTGTAAGGGGTCCAAATTAGGGCAGAATGAAATATTTAATACTAATGGATGCCAGGTGCCAGAAGAACAGATGTCAAGGTGATATATGTGTAAAAGTGTCGTAAATATTGTTGCTTTTTGTCCCCTCTCTCTCTCTCTCTCTCTCTGTCTCCCTCTCTCTCTCTGTCTCCCTCTCTCTCCCTGTCTGTCTCTCTATATATACTTAAACCCAGCCTTGGCCTCTGAAACACGACTACATAGGTCGTTAACCCGCGTTCGTCCTCATTAAGGGCCGCACTAAAGTCACCAGCGGGGCCTGTGAGGAGCCACAGAAGTGCTAACCTGCACAAAGACTTTTAATGGTGTCACTGCCCGTTTGAGGTGCACGATTAGAGGCATCAATGCAACAGGGGTTTTTTTGTTTAGTTTTTTTTTTTTTTAAATAGCCATCTGTAAAAAGCAGCAGCTCCATGTTAAAGCTCCATATAATCTTGTCTCATTTGTATCCAACAGCTGGAATCTAACTCACTTCCTATTTGGGACTAAATAACACTGGGTTAGTGGTGATGATGATGATGATGATGATGATGATGATGATGATGATGATGATGATGATGATGATGATGATATGATGAAGTGCCAAAGCTGGGAAGTAATAAAGTACAAGTGGTCTATTCCTGTACTTTTTATCTCATAATCGTGATTTTGTTATCTCAATTGTGCCATTTTATCTCATAAATTTGACTTTTTCTCAAAATTATGCATTTCTTATCGAAGAATTTTGACTTTTTGTCTTATAATTTTGACTTTTCCCCTCATAATTATGACATTTATAACGTGATTGTGTCATTTTATCTCATAATTTGACTTTTTAATCTCATAATCATACATTTTTATCTCACATTTATTACTTTTTCAAAACACATTCTGATGACTTTTTATCTCTTTTCTTTTTTCATTATTCCTACATTTTCTGTTAATATGAAACTGAGTACAAATGACACAATCACACACATTATCATTTTTAAGGCTTTATTTTTAGATACTTTGGAAACTATTATGTTTAAAAAAAATCTCATTAAATAACTATTATTTCATCCATGGCAAAAAAAAGTAGTTTTATTGTTTACTTTTATTATACTTCAGAAATTATCCTTTTTTTTTTTACTTTTACTTCAATAAAAGAGTTGAATCAGTACTTCTACTTTTACCACAGTATTTTTTTCACACAAGTAGCTGTACTTCTACTTAAGTACAGAATATGAGTACTTTTACCACCTCTGCAAAGTGGTGCACACTGGCCATGAGTGCATCTAACTGAGCATTTATTTATTTTCTCCTGAGTAATGGTAGTGTGTGTGTGTGTGTGTGTGTGTGTGTGTATGTGTGTGTGTGTGTGTGTGTGTGTGTGGGGGGGGGGGGGGCAGGTTTCCTGAGATGACAGACCTCCACAAACCCCACTGTGAAACAAGAAATCATAACCATAATAAGCTATTAGTGGTGAGTTGGATTTCCCCGCTGGATCTGATACTTACTGGGAACAGTAAAACCAAGAAGTGGGAACATTTCTTCACCACTATGGAGCTCACTTTCCCCTCGGAGAACATGAGCATCAACAGCGGCAGAGGCAGTCGCAGCCGCGGCAGGAGGGAGCGGTAGCAGCAGAGGCAACGGCAGGCGGCAGCCGGGAGCGGCAACGGGAGCGGCAACGGGAGCGGCAGAGGTAGTAGAAGCAGCGGCATGCGGCAGGCAGGAGCGGCAACGGGAGCGGCAGAGGTAGTAGAAGCAGAGGCATGCGGCAACGGGAGCGGCAGAGGTAGTAGAAGGAGTGGCATGCGGCAACGGGAGCGGCAGAGGTAGTAGAGGCAGTGGCATGCGGCAGGCAGGAGCGGCAACGGCACGTGGAGCCCCAGACAGACGCGGAGCTGCCTTTACACCAGTATGAATGTTGAATCTGTAAACGGATTAGAGGCAAAGCGTCTCGGTCCGGCTCCAATTATGCTTGTAACTGGACTCCTGCAAAGTGTCACTTGCAGATGCATGCTGGGGGAAGACAACACATATACTGCAATTTATCAATGTCATACACTTCATTTTCTGCGTTTTTGGTGATTTTTTTGGTTTTATTTTTACGCATTAACTTCAGTCCTCTTTTTACTACTTTGTGTGAATTTATGGAAAAGGAGACATGGACAAAGTTCAGAGGAAAGATGGAAGAATAAATCAATGTTTTCTAAATAATATAAGGGAAATCTATACCACGTCTGGACCAAGTTTATGTCCATTGACTGAAGGATCCGAACTGAACACACATTTAGCAACAACATTATATATATATATAAAAATTATATAAATATATATATATATATATATATATATATATATATATATATATATATATATATATATATATATATATATATATGATTTATTTGTTTGTTTGTTTGTTTGTTTTTCCTGACACCGGGTCATTAATCAGACGGAGTTCAAATTATTACTGTAATGATGATGATGATAGATATGACTATATTACCCTGTGTGTCTGTGTGTGTGTGTGTGTGTGTGTGTGTGTGTGTGTGTGTGTGTGTATGTCTGTGTGTGTGTATTTATACATCAGAGGTTCCTTATTTGAGCGCATTTTGGTGTTTTTTTTTTAAGCACCATGTTGTATCATTCTTGAAATAATTGATATCCTTATTTACGTCACGTAACCATGGTAACATTTTAAATGTAATACAAATATAATATTGTTCCTTACTGTGTTTGTTTATGTAGTATTATTGTCTTGTAGATCAACTGTCATTTACACACACACACACACACACACACACACACACACACCCTTTGAACCTCCATAAAATACACTTTTATTATTTACAAATGTGTTGTAACCCTGTGGCCTTTGAAAGTGTATTTCATTATTGTGGAATGATTTCAGGAATACGGAAAGAAGCATTATTGATTATTGATCATATTTATCAGATAATGTGATGAGAGTGATGATGATGATGGTGGTGATGATGATGATGATGATGATGATGATGATGATGATGATGATGATGATGATGATGATGATGATGATGATGATGATGATGATGATGATGATGATGATGATGATGGTTAAACCTAAAACAATTCTTCTGCTGATTTTTCCTCACTTTAAATCCACTTTTCTTGGGTTATTTTCTGGTTTCAAAACGCGAACATTAAATATTTTATTCACTTCACTTCAATTTTATTTGTAGAGCCCCAAATGTCAACATGGTTGTCCCATAGAGCTTTACAGATTTGATTAGATTTGATTTCATTTTGGGATTTCTGCTGTATTTTGTATATGTTTGATAAACGATGTTTGCCCACAAAACCGTAATATTTTTCTTTTCGGACGCATTTAACTTTTTTTATTCCTATTTATACAAACTTTTAATTGCCATCGAGCTGGTACAATGGTGCCATACTGAACCCCAGTCACAGTTTACCTGTTAACAATCCCAATCATTTCAAGACAAAACCAAAAAAGATTTTACTATGGGCAACAATGTAAATTAGTCAGTGGTATAAAATCTAAAATCCCTCATGATAACTAGATTATTTTCTGTGTAAATTAAATGTAAAATTATCATAAACAATGTAAAAATCAACCAATCAATCAATTGCAGTTTATTTATGTAACAGTTTAGAATAACATAAAAAAGACCAAAGTGCTTTACATGTAAAACACAGGATAAAAGAACTCAATCAAATATAATTAATAAATGTAAAAGATAATAAGACACTAACACAGAGATAAAAAAGAGTTTTTAAAAACACCAGCAGTTTAGCATAAAAGTGACAAAATAAACTGAAATAGAACGAGGCTTTTAGGAGTTTTAATAAATATTATTATTATAAAGCATTATTATTTAATTGTGTTAACACATGCAGATTTTGTTCTAAAAAAAAAAAAAAAAACACCACATAAACAAGACAGGTATTTTCTTCACAGGTATTTGCAGTAGTGACAACAACTGCTGAGAAAAACAAATACCCCTCATGTCTTCACTTGTTGAACATGTGGAAATTAAAAACACTTTGTGGTTCAGTGAGACAATAAGGTGGTTGTTACTCAATGTGAATGTTAAAGTAAATCTGTGTCTGTGCAGCAAAACTGGATGAATAATGATTAATAATAATGAAATTATTAGAAAATAAATGTCATGTGTGCTTCTGTTAATAAAGAACAGGATTAGTTCAAAGTTAAGTGGATGGACGTGTGTTCTGTTATTATAGAGAAGTGGCCTCGACATGGTGATAACTGAAATAATAAAGACACGCACAGCTTCTACAACTTACCTGAGGAGGATTTTTTTATCAGAGGTGGAAGTAACTAAGTAAAACAATACTTTGTTACTGCAATTATGTAGTTTTGTTTTTAGGTATCTGTACTTTACTGGAGTATTTATTTTTCTCTAAACTTTTGACTTTTCCTCCTACATTAGTTCATAAATATATGTACTTTATACTCCTTACATTTATATAAATATATGTACTTTATACTCCTTACATTTATATAAATATATGTACTTTATACTCCTTATATTTATATAAATATATGTACTTTATACTCCTTACATTTATATAAATATCTGTACTTTATACTCCTTATATTTATATAAATATATGTACTTTATACTCCTTATATTTATATAAATATATGTACTTTATACTCCTTACATTTATATAAATATCTGTACTTTATACTCCTTATATTTATATAAATATATGTACTTTATACTCCTTACATTTATATAAATATCTGTACTTTATACTCCTTATATTTATATAAATATATGTACTTTATACTTCTTATATTTATATAAATATATGTACTTTATACTCCTTACATACTCACAATAGACTTTTTCAAACTAAACAGATGTGACAGTACGAAAAATAAGTGACTTCAGAGAGAAAATCAGTGAAGGAGAGAAAGTGTGACTTTATATAATTATAATTAGGACTTTAATATAATTATATAATTATAATTATATAATTATAATTATGACTTTTTCTCATAATTATGCATTTATTATCTCATAATTTCTACTTTTTAATCTCATGATAATGACTTTTTATTGCAATTGTGTCTTTTTTCCCCCAATTTTTCCTACATTTCCTGTAACTGTGACCTGATCAAACACATTATTTACACAGTAACTCACTTTTAAAGGCTTTATTTTGTTTATATTTTTGAAACATTTCAGATTTTTCTTGGTTAAATAAGTACTATTTCATTCATGACAAAAAATGCAATTCTACTTAAAAAAAACAACAACAACAACAACTTTATTACTTTTGAAAAGTTGTGTTTTTTTTTTTCATTTTTACTTCAGTAAAGGAGTTGAATCAGTACTTTTACTTTTACCAGAGTATTTTTTCACAGTAGTGGCTGTACTTCTACTTCAGTACAGAATAGTAGTACTTTTACCACCTCTACTATTAATTTTACTCTTTTCTTTCGGAAAAAAAAACAATCATATAACGTGCAGAACTATACAAATAATAAACAAACAAACAAATAAATAAAAACAGAGGACACAAGACTCAGATGTTTGTCATCTGTTACAGAGCCAAAAAAAAACTGAAAAACCCTGAAAACAATTACAGCCAAAGCAAACATTTGACAAAACACAAACAAGTTACATAAACAGGGACAAGTGCAGGAAGTAGAAACAAAAAACAAACAAACAACACATAAACAAGCAAACAAACCTGTGTAAAGAATTAAAGGCTGCTGTATAATCTAAAAGATCTTCATAAGAATACATTTCATTGTGAATTTTCTAAATAAAATCATCATATCAGATTTGTCAACAACAACAACAAAAAAAAAACGCGCGTGGACAGCAGAGTAAACAGCTCGCGGGTCATGTGCTGCAAACACAGCTGTAGAAGAATCTGTCAGAAGTATAGGATGGTTTTGTGTGAAATATACCTTCATCATCAGAACATATGGAAACACAAGAAAAACTGTGTGATGCATGAAGTGTTTCAACAAAAGAACCCTAAAAAAAATAACCCAAATAAAAGGAAAGACTTCAGAACACACTTTATATTCACCACTGAAAAACCGTCAGGTTTAAAATAAAAATAAATAACATAAAAATAAATAGAAGAGAATAAAAAACTTCCCTGTAGTTTGTTCTATATGTACCACCGCACTTTACTCTGACTGTTCTACAGCCCTGTTCGCTTCTATATCATTATTTTTTTATTTTCTTACGGTAAACTGCACTGTGGGTGATAACACTTTTCCCTGCTTCTTTTTAGTTGTTGTTTTTTTTTTAACTCGCACCATGAAAACGAGGAAAGAAAATGCATGTGTACTATATGTTCTCTATATTCCTCCTGACACCATGCATTCTTATCCTAACATTTTACAGTTTTACTTGAAAATTATGTCCATTGTAAATGACATTCAATTAAAAAATAAATGATGACTAAATACAGATATTTTTTAAAATGTATTTGAACAAAACTATTGCGTTGTGAAGTTTCTAATCAAGGTAATTGTTTAATGTAAAAAACCTAAACTTTTCACTTTCTTGAGTGTCATATATATATATATATATATATATATATATATATATATATATATATATATATATATATATATATATATATATATGACTTGACTGAAGCATTGTCCAGACGGTGTTCATATGTTTTGCACAGTTCTGGGTCATCATTTAAAATAAACAGCATAAACATGATGCTATGAACCCCCTAAATTGCCCAAATTTCAATAATAATATTCTAAATAATAATGATAATAATAAGACAGTAGTTGTAATGGTGAGAGTCGGCCTGTACTGAACAGGCCAGAGTTCGGGTCCATCGTTCCATAATTTTCCTGACAAGTGATGCGTTGCGTTCACGGGCGGTACAACCTTCTATTCCCAATTCGACATGGACGATTTTTAGCCTGGTGAGTTGTACAGGCATGTGACAACCATGTAGAGGCTGGTAATCATGCGTGCAAGGCAGTCTGTTAGCGATGTGGCGTTCACTGACACACTAAAGGTCCGGTAAAAAAAAAAAAAGGAAAGAAAGAAAGAAAGAAAAAAAGGAAAAAGAAACAAAGTCGCCTAAATACATGTTTATTAAGATGGCTTTGAGTGTAAACGCTGGTTGTAGGCCACACTGAACGCACTGCAGCACATGTTAAACATCTACATCAGTGCATAGCCAACATGTCTTGACGGGATAATAATAAGCATATGCAGCTTCTTACCTTTACAGCAACATTTGACACAAAAAAAGTGGAGCACGTGACCACAAGCGTCATTATTATTACAACAAAAATCGAGCTGAACTGAGGCACATAATAATAATAATAATAATAATAATAATAATAATAATAATAATAATAATAATAATAATAATAATAATAATAATAATAATAATAATAATAATAATAATAATATAGTTTAGGAGCTTTGCGCATGGACTTCTATTCAATCCTTCTGAAACATCACATTAAGCAGATAAACTCATGTCAGAAACACTCAGATCATTTTCTCCCACTCACTCCCGGGGCCCACAGGGAGGACTGTGTTGCGTTCAAATGTAAAGAGCTGCAGATTGAGCAGTTTGCGCAGACCTTTGCTCCCACACGACTGACCTTTTGTTATTTCAGCCACCAGAAGGCACCTCAGTGCAAACAAGGCCAACACATTTCCCCTACAGTCAACATTATCTTTGACGCATTAGTGGCCTGGGAGCTGAGCAGGGTGGGCAGGTAGGTAAAAAAAAAAGACTATATTTACTATACATATATCGTAAGGTAAATAAAATGATGTATAAACACTAAATAATATATATATGTGTATATTTTAATGGGTCCATTTGCGCCTTTTCAGCAGCTCTGGCATCAGTGTGAAAGCGCAAAACCACTAAAGAGCAGTTACACAGATTTATTCTGAAAAAGGTGAAGAAAAAATAAACTAAAATGAACAAAAAGAAACGTTCATCCTGTTGTATATTCAGCTCACAGATCGGTACGTGCTGAAACAAACACACTGGGCTAGTGTGTGTACATGTTGTCTCCTCAGAGCTTTTCCTAGTGTTTAATGTCAGCATAAGTTTCTAACAATATTCCTAATTGTGCGGCTGTACGTAGACTGCGTCGTTTCATGTTTACATGCACGTTGATAGCTATAAGTTTTGCTGTGGCTTAAAAAAGAAGAAAAATGACACAAGGAAATGTAAAAAAAAAAAAAGGGAAAAAAAAGCGCACGTTTGAAATGGGAAAGGGTGAGTGAAGAAGGCGCAAAGTTATGGCGTGTTTGTTTCTCGTGTCGGGAAGCAACAAATCTTTATTATTGCTTTTGCAAGAAGTGGGGGGGTTTATGTTGTGCGGGTCCATACACGCAGGAGCAGGAAATATTACACAAAAATATCTTAATATTAAGTTATTGCTCTGACATGAAAAGACACGATTTTTTTTTATTAAATAAAAGCAACATATATGTTATATACATGTTTATTATTATGACATACTGTGGATAAGTGCAGTTTTCGGCCTGTTCGACGCATAGATTTAATTTAAATGGGAAAAAATAGAGAATTAAAACAACAGGTAAAGTGTTTATTAATATTTTAAATTATTGAAAATGTTGCATTTGAACGCCTCATTTGGTGTAAAATAAAATAACGCGATTTTGGAAGGTTTTTTGTCAGTTTCTTTTCTCAGTTATGTTTGATCCGCTAATGAGGCAAAGTGTTTTCATACAATTTACAAAATATCACCCAGCCGATGACAAAACCAATCATTCATTTCCTCCAATTTCCTTAATGATACCATTTAACAGGTTCAGATGAAGGTTGGAGGTGAGGCGTAAACACACACCCGTCCTCAGAGAAAACACTTAAACCCAGTCCAGAAACAAAGGGTTAAAACTTTACTTGTAATAATAAAAAAAAAGACAACAAAAAAAAAATATGAAATGATTAAAATGCGTAAAAGCGCACGGAAGTCATTTGTGAATTTGGACATTATTTTAAAACATCACTTTGTGTTTTTTTTTGTTTTGTTTTTTGTTACCCACGCCCATATTTTCAACATCAGCATCACAAGTGATAAAAAGGCGTGAAGATGATATGAAAAATCTTGCTATTTCTTTTTTCTACTCACCCTATCTGTGTCAATAACAAACACACTCATGGTGGTATATCCCCGGTTTTACTTTTTGGAGGGAGGAGGAGGAGGACTGGAAGGAGGAAGGGAGGGAGAAGAAGGAGGAGGTGTGTGTCTGTGTGTGTGTGTGTGTGTAGGGGGGGGTCTCTGTGGACTTGTCATGTCAAATTTTTTCAACCAATAGTGAGGGACTTCTCGGAAATCTCCAAACTCCAGTGGAAAGCCGCGCCAATGAGCTGCGCAGACGCATTAGAAGTCCAGCCTCCTCCTGTTTCCACAGATTGAAATGTAAGTCTGTCTGCAGAGCCGTCAGGAAACACACCGAGAATTTTGTCCCCTCTTGTTCCTTATCGCGCAAAGAAGAAGAAGAAGAAGAAAGAAGAAGAAGAAGAAGAAGAAGAAGAGGAGGAGGAAGAAGATTTTCTTGGACACTGTTTTGGGACACCGCCGGCCACGCTGGACGGGGAGCAGGATCCACGAAGGAGGCAGAAACCGGACACCGTTTTCTTCATTTGTGGCTTTAACACGATGGGTAAGTAGTACAGTGTTATGGCTAGTTTGTTAGTTAGTTGTTTATTTATTTATTTATTGTCAGAATGATGCTAGGAGTGTGTGTTGAAGGTGAGAAAACGCAGTGAAGTTTTGCGTAAAAATGCGATCGTTTTTTTTTTGTTTAGTTTTTTTTTTTTTTTTTGGTGACTGTGTTTTTGAGCAGAAAGGAAACAAACAGCGTGAATTATTCCATGTGTCAGTTACGGATGAGTTTTTAGTCACGGCTATTGGATATCCGTGTGAGGTTTAGCCTCAGCTAACAGTGAACTGTCAGCTCACACAGAATGTTCTCTCATTAAAAAAAAAAAAAGAACTAAAAGTGAGAAGTGCGCGTTTAAAGGTAAAAATAAAACATTGTTGTTCTGAGGTTCAGAAACGATAATATGTGAAAGAAAGGTCAAAAATACTGTATTTGAATGTCACTTTGTACCGGGACATTTTACAGACAATTTGAAAGATTAGTCTTGTTACATGACCACATTTTTTGCATTTTTTTTTTACATTTGAATTAATTGTTTTTGCTTTATTTGTACCATTTCACCAAAAACAAGGAGATGAATTAACTTTAATATTGAAATAAATGTTTGGATTGTAAATCATTGAAATTACATTACTGTGTTTTGACATGAAATAATGTCATTTTACACTTCATCTACAGTGAGACAATAAATTATTCTAATTGTTCTTACACATTCATCCAAAAGTTACTGTGAATATGGATTTAAAAGCAGTTGCGCACATCATGTTATATAGTATAGTATATGTGGTCGGCCTTCTACTACTACTACTTCTTCTTTTTTTTTTTTTTTTACTTAATCGCTGTCTCATTGTTCTGCCTTTTTCTTCTCCGTGTGTGTGTGTGTGGTGTGTGTGTGTGTGTGTGTTTGTTTTTCACACCAGAGCCAGCCTTCGGTGAGGTGAACCAACTCGGCGGAGTTTTCGTCAATGGCAGACCGCTCCCTAACGCCATCAGACTCCGGATCGTGGAGTTGGCCCAATTAGGGATTCGACCCTGTGACATCAGCAGACAGCTCAGGGTGTCCCACGGCTGCGTCAGTAAAATCCTGGCCCGGTATAATGAGACCGGTTCCATCCTCCCGGGGGCCATCGGGGGCAGTAAGCCGCGCGTCACCACGCCCACTGTGGTCAAACACATACGGACATACAAGCAAAGAGACCCGGGGATTTTTGCCTGGGAGATCCGGGATAGGCTACTCGCAGATGGGGGTTTGTGACAAATTCAACCTGCCCTCCGTCAGCTCCATCAGTCGGATCCTTCGCAACAAGATCGGGAATCTGTCCCAACAGAACCACCAGTACGAGTCGGGCAAACAGGCGCCGCACCCGCCACCGCAGCCCACTTTACCCTACAACCACTTATACTCATACCCGACCTCCAAAGTGCCCACTCCCCCGGCATGCCCACCCTACCTGGACACATGGCCATGCACAGGATATGGCCTTCGTCACACTCTGTCACAGATATTCTGGGGATACGGTCTATAACAGAGCAACAAAGTAAGCATGGATGCATGGAGGGTTCTTTATTTATCTATTTATTTCATCATATTTATCAACTTTTTTGGAGGCTTTTGAGAATATATAGGTGTGTGTGTGTGTGTTTGGTTGTTCTCTCAGTTACTTAAATAATTAATTGTGTACATTTTGGGTTGTTTTAACTGCTTATAATATTGATTAGAGAAGGGAAACCTGGTGTATTTCAGGTATTTTATGTATTTATAACACTACATTTATCCTGTTTCTGTAGTGAGTGCAATAGTGATAATATACAATGTGCGTGTTTCTGTTATTTAAATAATAAGTACACGCCTCTCCCACTTTGAGTACATTTTGGAACGTTTTAACCTCACACACCTCCACAGCTATTTGACCTGCCTGTTAAACTGGTGTAGTTAAGGCATTTGATTTATTTATGACGTCACATTTATCCTGTTTCTGGAGCCTTTTGATAATATATGTGTGCGCGTGTTTGATGTTTCTCTCAGTTACTTACATAGTTATTATAGGCTCCTTCTTTGAGCACAGTTTGGGACGTTTTATCCTCCTCTAATGCCATCTGACCTGCCTGTTAATACTGATTTGAGGAGTAGAAACCGGTCTAGTTCAGGCATTTCATTTATTTATATGTGTATTTATTACAATTTATTATTTATCCCGTTTCTAAAGGCTTTTGAGCGCAAGGGTGAAAATGTGTGTGTGTGTGTGTGTGTGTGTGTGTGTATTTGTGGGGAGGTGGGTTTTTAAATAGTTATTATAGACTCCCCCTTTGAGCACATTTTGGGTCGTTTTAAGCTCCTCCATTACCATTTGACCTGCCTATAATATTGATTAGAGGAGGTGAAAGCAGTGTAGTTCAAGCATGTCATTTATTTATTACACCATATTTATCCTGTTTCTGAATGTTTTTAACCGCAATAGTGAAACTATATTATGTGCGTGTGTTTGAGTTTTCTCTCAGGTACTTTAATAGATACCCCCCCCCCCCCCAAAAAAAAAAAACCTCTTTGAATACATTTTGGGGAACGTTTAAACCTTCTCTAAAACTATTTATCATGCTACTGTACAGTGGAAAAAGTTTAAACCTGCTCAACAAACAAAAAGAAAAGATGTTCAAATATCATATGTAAAATATTTGACTGCACAGAAACTAAATGTAAATGTTTTTCACAATCAAATCAATAACTTTTATCCCCTTTTAAATGACAATAATTACTTTAAATCAACAACATGCCTGTGACGCTTTATTGTTAGAGTGTAATACTGTTTTAAGGATGGAAACCCTGTGTAGTTCAGACATTTTATTTATTTATTTATTTATCTATTTATTACACGACATTTATCCTGTGCGCAAAAGTGACAGTATATATATATATATATATATATATATATATATATATATATATATATATATATATATATATATATATATATATATATATATATATATATATATATATATATATATATAGTATATATATATATATATATATATATATATATATGTGCGTGTGTTTGAGGGGAGGTGTATTTTTCTCTCAGTTACTTAAATAGTTATTATAGCCCCCCATCACCACCCCCTTTGAGTACATTTTGGGTGGTTTTAACCTCGCAGACCTTAATGCCATTTGACCTGCCTATTAATACTAATTTGAGGAGGGGGCACTGGTGTAGTTCAGGCATTTTATTTATTTATTTATTTATCTATTTATTACACAACAGTTGTCCAATTTCTGCGCAACAGTGACAATATATTTGTGCGTGCATTTAGGAGAGTTACTTATATTATTATTATTATTATTATTATTATTATTATTATTATTATTATTATTATTATTATTATTATTATTATTATTATTATTATTATTATTATTATTATTATTATTATTACACCCCCTCAACCTCCTCCCTCTTTGAGTACATTTTTGGGGACGTTTTAACCTCATCTAATGCCCTTTGACCTGCTGCTAATACTGATTAGAGGAGTAGAAACTAGTGTAGTTCAGTCATTTTATTTATTTATTTATTTATTTATTTATTTATTTATTTATTTATTTATTAAACTACATTTATCCCGTTTCTAAAGGCTTTTGAGCACAATAGTGAGAATATATGTGTGCGTGTGTTGGATTTTTATCTGTTACTTAAATAGTTATTATAACCCCCCCCCCCCCCCCCCCTCACACACACACACACACACACACACACACACACACACACACACACACACACACACACACACTCCTCCAGCCACTTTGAGTACATTTTGGGGACGTTTTAACCCCATCTGATGCCATTTGACCTGCCTGCTAATACTGATTTGAGCAGTGGAAAGTGGTGTAGTTCAGAAGCAGATGGTCATGCCTTGCACTTCTAATTAGGTGGCGGATGTGGAATATTAGAAGGATAGCAGAGGAGCAGAAGGAAGGCGCTGAGATGATCAGAAAATGGGTTTTGGAGACATTTTACGCGTCGAGTTGAGGTTCGGTGTTTGTTGTTTTTAAGGCCTCGACAGGCAGGACTGCATTCAGATCCAGATCGGAATCTAGATCGTGCACGTGTTATCTCTGTTCTATATGTGTGTGTGTGTGTGTGTGTTGTGCGTGTATATGTGTGTGTGCGCGCGCAGGTAGATAGCTTTGGCACATGCACACTCAATAAGACTACAACTGTTTTGGAAACAGTGAAACAGGATCCGGCATAAATCAGTGTTAATGGTCGGCTCGGTGTTGAGAAAGGGGATTTTTTTCCTCTTAGAGACTGTTTTCCAGTGGCAAAAAGAAGAAGAAGAAAAGAGGAAGAGGAGGAGGAATAAATGCTGTCAGTCCCTGCTGTTGTCACAGTTATCAGGCAGAAAACACACAGTCTTTTCAATGTGGTCAATTTAAACAAAAGCAAATCTATATCCACCAAAAAATCACACAGTGGGATGGAATGTGTTTTGAGAAGCTGCCTTTATAAACAATTTATGCATTTCCAAATTATTAGCAGATGTTTGTGGCAGGTTTTTTTTTTTTTTTTTTTTTTTTTTTGTCGAACACTGGGTTAAGTTTAAAGAACATTTGAGTGATTTTCGAGGGTTCATTTACACCGCAACCATTTCACACTAAGAGTGAGGATTTTAGAAAATTAATTCGTGGATTTATGCAAAATGACAACTGAGAAAGGGAGAAAATAATGAAAATTTTACACGTTCGTGTGAATTTAACAGTTTTAAAGGTCAAGTTTAATTTCGTTTTAAAGTCACGCGCGCGCAAAAAAAAACAAAAAACAAAAAACACACACTCGGCGGTTATGTCATGTACAGGTAGAAAAGAAAATGTGGTTGTAAACACACATATACCACTTTGAAAAACTTTAGAAATGTAGGGTTTTTTTTTGTAGAGCTGTGCCGTAGTTGAGGTTTTCTTCTAAACTGTAGAATATTATACCGGATGTCCCATAAGTCTTCATATATAGGAAAAATAAAAGTTTATTTATATAATATGTTCTGTATGACTGACATTTCAATTCGTTTCTCTTTATTCAAATGCATTCTTTAGGTTATCTGGTAGAATTATATATGTATGGGATGTATTATATGTGCATGGAGACTTATGAGGACACCCTCTATAATGGAAATATAATTTATCCACAGCAGGAAGGCGGTCGTTTCGTGTATAACTGGGTATAAAATATCATTCTGTGTTTTTTTTTTGTTTTGTTTTAAAAGAAAGACACATATAAGCATAAATAATAGTTTAAGGCCTGCTACAGATCTCACAGACTCAACAATTTTACGCAGACATTGTACACCTATAGGAAATATACGAAAGTCTTATTTTATTACATTTTTATTTAACCCTTTGATGCATGAATTATTAAATCCTTAGTTAAATTTTTTTCCCCTATGTGTTTTTAATTCCTCTTTAGGCTGAAAAAAAAGTAATGTAATTAATAAACCTATTTATTATGGCGTTACAAAAATGTCAGAACACTATGAAATAAAACATTTCCAATGCAGTATTTGTTTCAGAACAGACTGTTAATTACAGTCTAATAACAATGTAATGTATAGCAATGTATTTACAGGTAAACATGTTAATGCAGATCAGGTATTAAGAACAGAGCAGTTACAATAATGATATGAACTGACTGATATGGAACTAATACAATAAAACCCATGAATATAAAATAGAACAGCGGTAGAATAACTGTCCACTGGAGTGACCAGTACTCAACATACTGGGGGGGGGGGTGATTAAAAAATGTGTGCATGTTAAACACAAGGAGGCCCATTGTCACATGAGCTGTGACAATGTTTGTGCGTAAAATGACAAATGGCTGTTCTTAGTGCAAATCATCATGTTTTATGCTGCTGCTGCTGCTGCTGCTGCTGCTGCTGCTGCTGCTGCTGCTGCTGCTGCTGCTGCTGCTGCTGCTGCTGCTGCTGCTGCTGCTGCTGCTGCATGGGCCCTGATGGATGCTCTTTTTTTTCCTATAATCGTAAAGATAAGCAACCCTTGTGAAACAAAAATATATTTGTCCATATACTGACTATCAACATATTACTGTATGAAATTGAACATAAAAATATATGTATATAATATAGAGAAAACTATAATGTGTCAATATATTACAATATAGTTAAAAATACATAAGGAATTGGTGCATTCCATATATTGAGAGATATATGACAATATATGTACTCATATATGTTAATATATATTTACTAATACTCTTCATAATATATGAATGCACATACATATATACCTATTGTGTGACATGTATTACTAAATATATGTAATTATTTATTTGGTAATACACTTCACAATATAAGCAGAATAAAATTGAGTTAAATATCAGGCAGTTTTTGTCCTCAGTGCAACTTTATATACGATCATATATCATATATTGCAGTATATTGGATAATATATGCACTACTTTTCTATATATGGGAATATATTTTTGAATATAATGCATTATATTTTTCAATATATTACCATATATTTTTCTTTCATAAGGGAAAAACAACCAAAAAAAATCCTCCTTCTGACTTCTTCCCTCTCTTCTCCTCTGTCTGTCTTATGTCTGTCTCTCCAGTTAGTGACAGTCCATCCTTTTCCAGCACCAAACTAGAAGAATGGAGCGCATTAAACAGGACTAATTTCCCTCCAGCAAGCTCTTCGCTAGTCAATGGCGTGGATAAACCGCATTTAGAACCTGAAGCAAAATACACACAGGTAAAGAAAAGAAGGACATGTCATATTTTTGTAACCAAACCATCTACAGTAGGGGTGTCAAACTTCAGTTCAGGGGCCACATTAAACTAAATTTACCACTAAAATAATAACATAATATCTAAATAATGTCAACGCCAAACGTTTTAGAACACAAAAAGCTAAATAATGTGAATAACATGAATAAAGTGACACGTTTTCAGAAAATGAAATGCAATTTTAACAAGATTGTGTCTCAGTTTATCATTTACAACATACAGATTATTTATTAGTGGATCTACAAATACACAAAACATTAAATAACAGGCAGAACAAGTTAAACAACTTATACTTTGGACATTTCAAAATGTTCACATTTGTTCAGGTTAATCATACTTTTGTGAAATGATAGTTTGTTTTATTGTAAATACAGTAAAATGAAATGAAAATGTTTAAATTAACAAAGAGCAAAATGACTATATACTATTTTACTGATCAAATATATTCACTATCATTTTTGTATTTCACATTTTTATCCCCGGGGCCAGACTTGACCCTTCTGGGGCCAGATTTGGCCCCCGGGCCACATATTTGACACCTCTGATCTACACTAATAATTAGATTCATGAGTATTTTAGAGTATTTTAATAATTACATGGGCTGGAAATGTGCCTTTTTGCAGCATTAATGCGCTTCCTTCCTTCTGTCCTCTTTATTTTGACTTTACAACTTACACTGGCAGCACCTTCTGCTTTTATGGTCAGCGTTTTCATGAACCATTATAGTGTAAATTTGCAGTTTGGTATCCTGGCTGTTGAAATTATTAGTCCTTCTGTTTTAACACTCACAAACTGGCTTTAGAGACAAAACAAGAAAAATGTAATATGTGCATGTGAGTGTTTTTTTTGTTTGTTTGTTTTGGTTCCAGGGTGAATTATTATCCTGGTGCATCTCTAATATTAGTAGTAGTACTCCTATTCTGGACTGAAGTACAAGTACAGATACTTTTGTGGAAAAATACTGTGGTGAAAGTAGAAGTACTGATTTAATGCCTTTACATAAGTAAAAACATAAAAGTAAAAAAATAAAAAAATATTTACAATGGATGAAATATTTATTTAACCAAGAAAGATCAGAAAAGTTTCTAAAGTATCTAAAAATAAAGCCCTTAAAAGTGAATTACTATGTAGAAAATGTGTTTGATCAGGCCATAGTACTCCATTTTGTCGGCATGGGCAGGAAATTTAGGAAAAATGGGGTGGAAGTGTCACAATTGAGATAAAAAAAAGTCATAAATATGAGATAAAAAGTCAAAATTATCAGGTAAAATGTCATAAATATTAAATAAGAAATGCATAGTTATGATAAAAAGAGCTGAAATTGTGAGATAAAAATGCAAAAACCACATAAAAAGTCATAATTATGACATAGAAAGCTTTGATTCTGCAATTTTGTTTTGATTTTCCCTTTGAAACGTTAGTGTTTTAGCGTTCTGTCTAGTTTGAAAAAGAGTCTGTTGTGAGAATGTAAGGAGTATAAAGTACATATATTTATATAAATGTAAGGAGTATAAAGTACATATATTTATATAAATGTAAGGAGTATAAAGTACATATATTTATATAAATGTAAGGAGTATAAAGTACATATATTTATATAAATATAAGGAGTATAAAGTACATATATTTATATAAATGTAAGGAGTATAAAGTACATATATTTATATAAATGTAAGGAGTATAAAGTACATATATTTATATAAATATAAGGAGTATAAAGTACATATATTTATATAAATATAAGGAGTATAAAGTACATATATTTATATAAATGTAAGGAGTATAAAGTACACATATTTATATAAATGTAAGGAGTATAAAGTACATATATTTATATAAATGTAAGGAGTATAAAGTACATATATTTATATAAATGTAAGGAGTATAAAGTACAATATATTTATATAAATGTAAGGAGTATAAAGTACATATATTTATATAAATGTAAGGAGTATAAAGTACATATATTTATATAAATATAAGGAGTATAAAGTACATATATTTATATAAATATAAGGAGTATAAAGTACATATATTTATATAAATGTAAGGAGTATAAAGTACATATATTTATATAAATGTAAGGAGTATAAAGTACATATATTTATATAAATGTAAGGAGTATAAAGTACATATATTTATATAAATGTAAGGAGTATAAAGTACATATATTTATATAAATATAAGGAGTATAAAGTACATATATTTATATAAATATAAGGAGTATAAAGTACATATATTTATATAAATGTAAGGAGTATAAAGTACATATATTTATGAACTAATGTAGGGAGGAAAAGTCAAAAGTTTCCAGAAAATAAATACTCTATTTAAAGTACTGATACCTAAAAAAAAATACAGTATTGTAGTAGTTTTGCTTAGTTACTTCCCAGCTCTGAATATAATAATTTCAGGGTTGTAATCCACAGTAGAAGACACACGGCTCTTCACGTTTCCATATTTTACAAGCTTTCATTTTGCATAAGGATAAAAATGTTGTCATGTTTTGATTAGAATCTAAAGTCGTACAGAAACAGGCCTTTATTTTCTGGATTCTTTTACACATTGAGTTGTTTAAATCAATCCATAAAATATAAATCATAATTATGATTAATATATGTATTCATATTTAATTAATAATTTTAATGAAGTGTCACAGAGTAAAGAAAAAGAAACAACCATGGAAGAAAACAAATAAATAAATAATTGACACAGCAGTCTTTTTTTTTAATTCTATAATAAGGAACTATAGGAGGAAGTAAAACTAATCAAATCCAACTTTTCACAACAAAACTGACAACATTATGTTACAACTGGAAGATACTAAATGTAAAGAGCAACTAAACCATATGGATTTATTAATTAAAACATTTCTATTTAATAGTATACTTTCAGTTACAGACATATTGTCCCTCTTAATTAATTGAGTTTTAATACTTTTCATTTTTTTATGAATAAATGTCTTTATTTTCTAGTTCAAAAAATGTGATAATTAGTAAATGCGTTAAAGTCCTATAGTTATTTTTTTGTATATTTAATTTTTTGTAAATGGTGGCACAGGTAAAAGCACTCGTTAGTTCCTTTCTGTTTTTGTCCGCGCGTGCCAACATCACCCCCCCCCTAAAAAACCCAGCAGTTTCATGGTGAATTATTTCTTCAGTATCTTTATCAGACATAGTTTTCACGGTCGTTGTGTAGAAAACAGAGCCGACAGTGTGACACAAAAAACACAAGTCAGCCATTACATGTAGAAAATAACAACTCTATAAATGATATTTATTACATGAAAAACAAAGGATAGTGCTGCCATTGAAAAGACTGGAGGATTAATCCTGCTTTTGTCCTTGACACAGTGCTTATTACACTGAATATGTCATGTGTTTTTAGTGAAGGAAATGACAAATACTTTTAAATTTACACTTAAGTCATGTTCTTCAAACTTTTCTAGTATTTTCTCCCTGATTTTCCCTCAATTCGATTGAAATGGGCCCAAAAAAAACGGTATTTAAATGACATTTTAGACACAATTTGACAGATTAGTGTTGTTACATGACTCCCATTTTTATATTTAAATTCATTTTTACTTTATATTTCATGCGTTTACACTTAGTCTTTAGTGAAGGAGACACATGTAACACATGAAACATACAAATGTACATTTTAAATCATCTTCTTCCACATTTGTCTTGTACTATTTTTCCTCATTTCGATTGAAATGAGGAAAAACACGGTGTTTAAATGTCCCTAACGGGACATTTTAGAGATAATTTGACAGACTATTGCTGCTACATGACTCCCGTTTTTAAGTTTAAATATTTTTTTTGCTTTATTTGGACAATAAGAGATGATCTAAAACTGGGAGATATTTGATATTGTCATAAATGTCAGTCATTTAAAGTCGTGTTTCTGACTCAGTTTCGCGTCACTTTGTCAAAGGCCTGGATGTTAGAAAAGTACTTCCACCTCTGCATGGGATGGTCGGGGTCAGACCTTGCACCCATGGGTCCCTCTTGTTTGTTTGGTTTCCTCATTAAAAGGGACTGAATGTGAGTCGCGCACGTGACGATGTTCGGCACAAACTCAAAGCCGTTTTTTTTTACTGCAAATATTATGGATAAAATATTATTAAAGTCACTTCGACCATAGATAATATATAATTAAATTAATCCCATTATTATTGTGACTATTTAAAGGTCTTATTAAAGCCTTATTTGCGGTGCACACAATGAGACAATTGCGGGACTAAATATTAATTCGTATTTGAAGAAGCAAGTTTTATTTCAATTAACTCTTCTTTATTCTAAATAGATAAACATTTGTCAAATAAATATCATTAAAATGTCTTCATTAACAAACGAAGATAAAAATCCGTGGTCTATATTTAGATTGAACTTTTTTCTTAGTGTTGGCCTGTCGCTTCTGTGGACTCTTTATTTATTTATTTATTTATTTAATTAATTTAAATCAGTTTTGTTTCTGATGTATGTAATGTTGTTCCACAGAATGTTTTCAGTAAATGTCATATTTATTTTGAAAAAGCTTTATAGAAGGGGTCTGCAGAAAATGACAGGTTGGTCGTGCACAGTGAATGTTTGCATGGTGTTGGTTCAGACAGGTGTGTGACTCACATGTGTCATTTGTGAACCTCGTGTTGTACACTGTGTTTTATGTTGAAAGGTGTTTCCTGTTGTGTGGCTCAGTCCATTATATCCTCCTGAGACCCAGTCTGTCCTTTGTAGTAGACAAGAGTTTCAAAGCTTTACTTAAAAATAAATAAAGGAATAAAAATGTCCACTGAAATATATATATATATATATATATATATATATATATATATATATATATATATATATATATATATATATATATATATGTGTGTGTGTGTGTGTGTGTGTGTGTGTGTGTGTGTGTTAAAAGAGTTATTATCATTATTATTCTGTTTCCAATTAAGGGAATTATTTAATGTAAAATGGTAAAAATGTTTATTTACTGGGTCTCAGGAGGATATACTTGTATATTTGTAGCTTTTTTTATATTTAACTTTAAAAAAAACTTTTTTATGAGTGAACAGAACATTTACTTTTAATGAAAAAGATATTTAGCTGCTGTCGCTGAAAGCCCTCAACTCTCTCTCTCTCTCTCTCGCTCTCTCGCTCTCTCTCTCTCTCTCTCTCTCTCTCTCTCTCTCTCTCTCTCTCTCTCTCTCTCTCTCTATATATATATATATATATATATATATATATATATATATATATATATATATATATATCATGGAAGCAAAAGCATTAAGGCCACAAGCACCGTCATGTACCCACAGACACCTTCACACACCCAGGACAGACCCACAGACACCCAGGACAGTCCCACAGACACCCAGGACAGACCCACAGACACCCAGGACAGTCCCACAGACACCCAGGACAGACCCACAGACACCCAGGACAGTCCCACAGACACCCAGGACAGACCCACAGTCACTCAGGACAGACCCACAGACACTCAGGACAGACCCACAGTCACTCAGGACAGACCCACAGACACTCAGGACAGACCCACAGTCACTCAGGACAGACCTGCACACACCCACAGACCCACAGATACCCACAGACACCCAGGACAAACCCACAGACCCACACACACCCACAAATCCCCAAATCCATTTTTCTTCTTCACTCTATAGTAACTAGTTTTCTTTCTTTCTTTCTTTTTTTTTTTTTTTGAACGATCACCACAAATGTCCACTCTGGTGTGTATCTACTAGAAAACCAAACAACCCAATGACTGCGTCACTCCAGTGAGTTTTTGAAAACTAAGTCAAAGCAGCAGAAATAGTAGAAATAATTGTCAGTAGTTTGGTGCAGACCACCCAGGAACATTGCAGTGCTTTGGTGAATTCCTCCAGTTCATGTCCTGCCAGAAAAGCAAAGCTCATTCATTCATGCTTTCCCTTCGCCTCCTTCTCTATCATATTTCCCCTCTTCCTGCCCTTTCACTCTCAATCTCTCATGACATCTGTTTTGTGGCGCCCCCCCCACCCCCCCACCCACACCCACCCACCCTGTCTGCCATTGTCTGGCTTGGTATATCTGCACCACCAGAGAAAAGAAATGTACTTTTTCTATAGAAAACAAAGTCATCCTACATATACACATGTCCAATCCTGGTTTCTGTACATGTCTAATGTGTTCCAGGGACATGAGGGTGCATAATTGATACTCAAAATTGGAAAAAAATGGGTTTTTTATGTGGTGGCTGTGATATCCAAGTTAGAATTTAAGCCTGTGCTGTTTATAATTTAACCAACTTCACTTCTGCCTTTAACGTTTTTCCGTAGTTTACCTCAGATTTTTTCCATTACAGGACAGCTGGTTGTGTGTGTGTGTGTGTGTGTGTGTGTGTGCATGTGTGTGTGTGTGTGTGCATGTGTGTGTGTGTGTGTGTGTGTGTTGATACCTGAGATAAAATTAAATCACCTAAATCCTCTCATAAATAGTTAGATATTATTTAATATAATATCACTACTGCTGTGGTGATATTATCATATAGACAGATGGATAGACAGACAGACAGATACATTTTTGTCATTATACAAACAAATGTACAATAAGATTTAAGCATATCTTTCAGTGTAACACATATAAAAGAGAAAATAAAAGCATAAAAATTCTAGATTTCTATAATAAATCATGTGTAACGTCTACAACGTGTGTAAAATAAGATAAAAATAGAATATGTAGGTAAATATTTAAAAATAAAAAAAATACATTAAAAAAATGCTAACTCATAAAAATATAGATTTTTACTCGTATTCATGGTTAAAATTTCAAAACATATAAGAAAAAATGACCATAATTTTCTGATTATCTTTAATAGTTGACAAAATCAAAACAGTGGCATGAAGAAAAAGATGAATTTAACTTTAATAACCTCACAATCTCCTGAAACGTATTATTATTATTATTATTATTTTTTTTTAAAGTTCTATTGTTTTATTAAAAGGTAAATAAAGACTGAAGTGAAAACCCTGAACGTTAAAACTTGAGCCTCAAACTGGGAGACTGGCAGCACTTTTCATCTTAATTCCTTTCTAGAAGCTTAACGTGAGTCATGAGCTGCGACCGCTGCCAATGTGTTCACATACTGAAGGATCATCTACATTTAAAACCAACTGCCTCTGTTTTTACACAAGCTCCATTAACAGCATCACAATAAAAACAAACCTATAGAATCTACTCAAGAAAAGTCAGGCGACAAATTTCACTCATTATGGTTTGACTTCATATTTTCTGTCACTAGTTTTAACAACTGTAACACGAAAAAAAAAAAACAAAAGAGGTCAAATCCACCTAAAATATCCCATTTTATTACACAACTAATTAAACAGAAAACATCAGGCATACAAACTTTTAATTGTCAATAGAAAGACGTTCATGTATTTAACTTAGGGTTGGATGTTATCACTGTTAATGTTGATACTTAAGTGAGTGTTAGTAACGATTATAGACTAACTATTAGAAGCATGTGAAGAATGAAAGCCCAAGATTTCAGTATTATGTTTAATTTTATCCACCTTCAAATAAAACACCACTACAGAGGGTCATGTAATAAAGGAGCAACTTAATTCATGATACAAGAATAGAAGAATATAAATTAAAAAAACACATTTAAAACAACCATAACTATCTTATATCTTCCTGAGATCCAGGAAAGTAAAAGTTTTGGGGTGTTTTTACATTAAATAATTGACTTTTTTGGAAACACTATAATGCAACCGTTTTTTTTGCAGATGCATTTAAAAAAATTGTATGGAATATCCTTTTCCTCCAAATGTTTTCTATTTGCTTCATATATATATATATATATATATATATATATATATATATATATATATATATATATATATATATATATATATATATATATATATATATATATATATACATACAGTCAAGAAAGTGAAAAGTTTAGGTTTTTTACATTAAACAATTACCTTGATTAGAAACTTCACAACGCAATAGTTTTGTTCAAATACATTTTAAAAAATATCTGTATTTAGTCATCATTTATTTTTTAATTGAATGTCATTTACAATGGACATAATTTTCAAGTAAAACTGTAAAATGTTAGGATAAGAATGCATGGTGTCAGGAGGAATATAGAGAACATATAGTACACATGCATTTTCTTTCCTCGTTTTCATGGTGCGAGTTAAAAAAAAAACAAAAAACTAAAAAGAAGCAGGGAAAAGTGCTGCCTTATTAACTCAGAACACTGTAAAAAAAAACATCAAAACTGTCTCAACTAGTTTGTCCCAATGCATGCTGGGAAATTCCCTCACCTGCTCCTCCAACATGTCACAATATTATGGGGTAGATTTTATTATATTATTTCAAGCAGCAATTGTTTGAACTAAAATGTCACAATTTATTTTAGAAAGTATCTTCTTCAGACATTAAATGTGTTAAATCTTTACATATTTTAATCAGTTGAATCATAAAACAAATGACTTTAGTATTGGTTAGTTCATGTTTTTATTATATAATGGTGTGTTATTCCACATATATGATGGTTTATGTACATGTATACAATACAACGGATTAGTAAATATTCCAGTAAAAATAACCTGTAAAGTGAATGGATCATAATGTGTTTGAAGTAGATCTAGTAGATCTGACACTAATATTTATTTGGACTAAAACCTATCTCTTGTTCATTCTAACAATTTCACATTTTGACCCCAGACTGATCTTAGAAACTTGATCCAACCAGCATTTAAGACTTAAGTTTTCTTTATCACTACCACATGTGGGAACATTTCATTAGTTTTATTCCAGAAGCATTTGACTTATAGACCAGTGTTATTGGACAGTGTTAAAGGTGACCAGAAATGTAAAAAAAAATAACAAGAAAATGAACAAAAATGACCAAAATAACCAATAAAATAGACCAAAACCAACAGCAAATGTGTGGAATAAGAAAATACTTCAACAAAAATGACCAGAATAATCAATAAAATGAAGAAAAATGCCAAAAATATTCTTTAAAATGAACACAAATAACCAGAATAATAAATAAAATGGACAAAAATTACCAAAATATGCTGTAAAATGAATACAAATGACCAGAATAATAAATACAATGGACAAAAATGACACAAACATTCAGTAAAATGAACAAAAATTACCAAAATTGTCAATAAAATGAAAAGTAAAATTTGACATTTTGACCCCAGGCTTATCTTGGAAACTTGATCCAACCAGTATTTAAGACTTGAGTTTTCTTTATCACTAACACACATGTGGGAACATTTTATTCCTGTATAAAACCAGTGTTATAATAGATTTCACTGGTGAGTGTTATTGTAGAATAGAATAGAATAGAATAGAACCCTTCAACGCAATCAAAACCTTTGTAAACATACTCAACAACATTTACTGTGAAAATCAGTTTGGCAGTTGGACAGATGTGTGTGTGTGTGTGTGTGTGTGTGTGTGTGTGTGAGTGTGTGTGTGTGGGAGGAGGTTATTGCACATGGTACATGTGCACACGGGGGGGGGGGGTATTGTTGGAAAGCTATGGGAGTTATTAAGGAAATTAATTTAAAATACAGATCTTTGATTTTAAGTGTATTAATGTCTAATATAAATTTCCTATGCTCACCTTTGACCTTTATTTTACCTTTGAATGCCTTTGTGCCATTAATGATATATATATATATATATATATATATATATATATATATATATATATATATATATATATATATATATATATATATATATATATATATATATATATATAATATATATATATATATATATATATATATATATATATATATATATATATATATATATATATATATATAATTTGGTTTCATTATCTATGAACATATTTGAAAAACAAATCATTTAATTTCAGAATGATTCTAAAATTCATAAAAAATACATTAAAATATTCATGATTCTGATGAACATAACGTTGAATGAAATGTGGTTCAACCCTCACAAAAAAAACAAAAGCAGTTAAAGTCTAAAATAATAACAAATAAATAAATAAAAAAATGGTACAATATGATTGGTTAGATGCTTGTGTTATTTTTTGAAAGCAGTTTTTGAAGGATCACCTATAAATGACATAGTCCTGTGGACGGTTAAATGAAAAAAAACTCTATATTTTTGACATTTTTCCAGTGCAGCATATTTTCACAGCTGAACTTTCCTTTTCTTCGCAGACGCCGAATGGCTTGCCCACAGTGAACAGTTATGTCACAGCACCCAGCATCCCTCCTTACCACCCTCCCACCCAAGTGTCACCCTACATGGGGTACAGCGCCACCACGTCGGCTTATGTGACCGGAGCCACATGGCAGCCGGCCAATGGCAGTGCTCTATCTCCCCACAGCTGTGACATCACAGCCCCTTTGGCCTTCAAGAGCGATGACCGCCAACCGTGACGCCATCCACCCGCTCACAGCCTCGGCGTTGTGAAGGAGTTCAAGAATAGACTGATGAGAAGAGAGAGAGAGAGAGAGAGAGAGAGAGAGAGAGAGAGAGAGAATGGGTCACCTCACTCTGTTCTCTATGAAGGGACTCCGCCTCCAGGAACCATATTTGTGTCATTCTGTGACTGTACTGTACTGTCCTCCCCACTTCCCTACACAACTAAGCTAGCCAGGCTAAAGACAAAGCTAGCCAAGCTAAAGACAAAGCTAGCCAGGCTAAAGACAAAGCTAGCCAAGCTAAAGACAAAGCTAGCCAGGCTAAAGACAAAGCTAGCCAAGCTAAAGACAAAGCTAGCCAGGCTAAAGACAAAGCTAGCCAGGCTAAAGACAAAGCTAGCCAGGCTAAAGACACAACAGGGAATAAAGACAAGCAGCCTGTACGTTTTCAACACGTCTTGTCTGAACGAACTTGCAGGACAAGTGTACTTACTGAAGGACTGGCTCTGAAACCAAACCATCTGTCACACAATTCCTGTCAGATTCTTTTTTACTGCACACTTCACTGCAAAAATGTCTTGGGGCAAAATGGGGGTAATGTATAATTTCACCAATAAGCAATCAAAAGAAG
>CM035804.1:9648367-9666433 GCA_020466265.1 Siphamia tubifer | reverse complement strand
TTGGAGCATGTTTAAGCAGTGATGGCTGAGTGCATTTACACTTCAGTAATGACTTCCTGGCTTTAACGCTTCCAGCTTATCCTCTTAACATCCAGCAGCTCATGACAACCTGTTTTAGTGTTAAATTTGTGGAGTTTAGGACTTACTTATATTCTCTAGGAGTTAGGCTTAGGAAGTAATGAAGTAAAAGTACTACATTATTATTATTATTTTTTTTTGGTATCTGTACTTTACGTGAGTATTTATTTTTCTGTAAACGTTTGACTTTTCCTCCTACATTAGTTCATAAATATATGTACTTTATTCTCCTTACATTTATATAAATATATGTACTTTATACTCCTTACATTTATATAAATATATGTACTTTATACTCCTTACATTTATATAAATATATGTACTTTATACTCCTTACATTTATATAAATATCTGTACTTTATACTCCTTACATTTATATAAATATATACGTACTTTATACTCCTTACATTTATATAAATATCTGTACTTTATACTCCTTATATTTATATAAATATCTGTACTTTATACTCCTTACATTTATATAAATATATGTACTTTATACTCCTTACATTTATGTAAATATATGTACTTTATACTCCTTACATTTATATAAATATATGTACTTTATACTCCTTTTATTTATATAAATATCTGTACTTTATACTCCTTATATTTATATAAATATATGTACTTTATACTCCTTACATTTATATAAATATATGTACTTTATACTCCTTACATTTATGTAAATATATGTACTTTATACTCCTTACATTTATATAAATATCTGTACTTTATACTCCTTACATTTATGTAAATATATGTACTTTATACTCCTTATATTTATATAAATATATGTACTTTATACTCCTTACATTTATATAAATATATGTACTTTATACTCCTTACATTTATGTAAATATATGTACTTTATACTCCTTACATTTATATAAATATATGTACTTTATACTCCTTACATTTATATAAATATATGTACTTTATACTCCTTACATTTATATAAATATATGTACTTTATACTCCTTACATTCTCACAATAGACTCGTTACTTTTTCAAACTAAACAGATGTGACAGTACGATAAATAAGTGACTTCACAGGGGAAACTTTTTTATCTCAGTTGTGCAGTTTTTATATCATAATTTCAACTCTATCTCATACATGTGCATTTTTTTATCTTATATTTTTATGACTTTTTTTTCCTCTTAATGATGATCAATTGTTATTTTTTCCCCATTCGTCCATTATTTTCTGCCCATAGTACCCATAATTTTGACTTTATTTCATCATTTTGACTCTTTTTCTCATAATTGTGGATTTTTTATGTCATATTTATGACTTTATATGTCATGATTTTGACTTTTCTTTATCTCACAATGATGACATTTTATCTCAGTTGTGACCCCCCCCCCCTCCCCATTTTTCCAAAATGTTCTGTCCATATCCACTAAACTGAGTACTAACACATTATCTACACAATAACTTGCTTTTAAAGACTTTATTTTTTTTATACTTTTAAAACCTTTGTGATATTGTTTCCTGGTTAAATATCCATTTCATCCATGGCAAAAAATAAATAAATAAATACATAAATGTAGTTTTCAGTTCAGTTACATTTTATTTTGAGCACACAAAATCATCAAAACATCAATTATCACTTTATATTGATTTACCATTAACACAAGCATCCATAACCATTTATTAACACATTGTCACCTCACACAATCTGATTATAATCAGTTCAGTTCAATCCACTTTGAATATGCAACAAACAAAACAAACGCACTCTGCCCCCAATAAAAAACAAAAAAACAAAAAAGGACATGCACATGCATAAATGTAATTTTTATTTTTTTTACTATACATACATAAAAAGATAAAAAAGTCCAAATTATGAGACAAAAAATAATCAAATATTAGGTAAGAAATACATAATTATGTGATTAAAAAGTCCAAATTATGAAATAAAAAAAATCATCATTATGAGTTTTTTAAAGGGATAAATATGAAGTTTAAAAAAAAGTAGAATTGTATGATTAAAAAGTCAAAACAAATTATCCTAATTATCCTATTATATACATATGTATATATATATATATACTGTATATATATATATATATATATATATATATATATATATATAAATGTAAGCCAATCGATTGCCTTAATTATTTTAATTTGATGAAACTTCAATAATACAAGTTTCCAGAAGTTAAAATGTAGATGCTTATTAAAATATAGTTGAATTAAAACATTTCTTATTATTCTAAGGTTCTGTCAGTCCTACTGGGACCCTGAGTCAGGGTTCAGTGTCTTTGCCCAAGGGCACTAGGGTTGTGGACAGCCAGAGCCGGGACGTGAACCACCAACCCTTCAGTGATTGGACAACCCGCTCTACCACTGAATAAAATGACTGTGTTTGTGATTGTAATTGTTTTGTCATAGATCTCTGTGGTTATTTACAGTGTTCTGAAATTATATTGAATCATCTACTACATGAGTTAAGTTTTTTTTTTCTTATTTGAACCAATAGAAATAACAGAACAATATCATTCTCAGCATTTAATGACTTAATTCTACTAAGTTTTACCTCATCTATGTGTTTTAATTTGTTCACTTATATCCACAATAAAATAATATTAGTTCGTAGTACTTAAAATACTTAAAAAGAAGAACGTGTTACAGCAAGTGAATATATTTTATTTCTGAAACTTTCAGTATTGACAACTGAATATATTTAATTATTCTGAACATTGGGGTTCACAGTGTATATATATATATATATATATATATAAAGTCACTGTCACATCTGATTATTTTGAACAAGTATCAAGTCTATTGTGAGAATATAAAGAGTATAAAGTACAGATATTTATGAACTAATGTAGGGAGGAAAAGTCAAAAGTTTACAGAAAAATAAATACTCTAGTAAAGTACAAATACCTGAAAAACATCTATTTAAGTCCAGTAATGAAGTAGTTGTACTCAGTTACTCCCCAGCTCTACCAGTCGGACCACCCTGTCAGCGTCTCCACTCTCTCTCCTCTACTGTATCTGCTTCTACCATGAATAGTTTGTGGACTAAAAGATTGTATCACTCTCCAGGAATGTCCGCTGGTTTTTCGCTCCCTGCATCATTTGCATTTATCTACCTTGCAGTCTTTTTGTTTACCCGCAAAGATTGTATGTTTGGAGGTCTGTCCCATGATGCATCCCAAAATGTCAGCCAGCAGAGGTTTCATTCCAAGCCCACAGTAGACTGTTGGATTTATCTACTGCTAAATGTCCATGGCTCTCAGTACTTCCTTTAAATCCAGCAGCACAGTGTGTGGATCTACTGTGGGACAGTGAAGACAATTCAATATATTCACTTGTCAATACTCAAAGTTTCAGAAATAGTAGAGGACACCTGGTACCATATATGTCAATCCCAAATGAGAACATCAAGTTCTAGAAACTGGAGGAACTTTTACTGGAAAAATGTAGTATGGTTCTTTATAACCCTGCTGGAGGAAATGTGGAGAAGAGAATATAGACCATGACAATGCAAGAAACTGACACAATATTGGGAAGGAATTTGGGAAGACTATTGGGTTATAGACTCCCGAAAAACAGTCTTGTTTTGTATCTGGGGTACTTAAATGATCAAAGTATTTTGTGTCAAGACAAATACATAATACGAATTTGTCTGGGTGCCTCGAAAAAAGCCATTACTCGTAAATGGTCCAATGAAGACCCCCCCCATCCTTGAAGAATGGGAGAGACATTGTAAATGACATTCACGCCACGGAGAGACTGACATTTACTCTGCGATTGTAATTGGCAACGTGGGAAAAACATTGGAAAAAGTGGAATATATATATATATATATATATATATATATATATATATATATATGAATATGACTGACACCCTGTTGTAACTGTTGTAAGTTGTAAATTGTATTAAACTTTTAATAAAATTTAAGTTTAAAAATAAATAAATAGTACTACTAACTCATATGTATTCAGTTGGGGGGTCTCAAAAATGCGGCCCAGGGGTCAAATGCGGCCCGCCAATGGTTCCAATGTGGTCCTTTGGGATGAAGAGAATATTATGTGACTCCATATTTTATTCTTAGTTTTTTATTTGCCTATAAATGATGACAATTTTCAATTTTGTCATAATTTTACTGCAAAAAAATTCAATAAAATTCTGTAAATATTTACATTCATAAACTATCCTATAACAATAAAATGTTAATAACCTCAACAAATCAATTTTATTCCATTTGTGTTTTACTTTGTTCATGTCACTTAATATTATGTTGGTTTTATTGTTCTTTTTTTTTTATTGATCACTGACTGTTTTTTTTTTATTTTATTGCTTATTTTTTTCTTCTTTTTTTAACTGTGGAACTGCTAAGTTCTCAGGAGTTAAAGGGTTAAAGATGAATCACAGCACAGTTCCATCCCCTTGTGTTAATGTCCATCCACGCTTTTTTATTTGCCTATAAATGATGACAATTTTCGATTTTGTCATAGTTTTACTGCAAAAAATTATATAAAATTCTGAAAATATTTACATTCATAAACTATCCTATAACTATTAAAATGTCAATAACCTCAACAAATAAGAACAACCTGAAATATCCAAAGAAAATTAGACACAATTTGAACCATTTTCTTCTTCTGTTATAAAGAGTTTAGTGTCTTTGTAAAACTGATCCATAATAAAACACATGGACAAATGATAAATTGAGGCAGAATGTTGGTAAAATTGTCCTTATTTTCCTTATGAAATTTCACTTGTTTTGGATTTGGATAATTTATAAAAGTATTTTTACAGTTTAATGTATTTTTTTCACACTAAAACAATGACAAAAATTTGGAAGTATATATATATATATATATATATATATATATATATATATATATATATATATATATATATATATATATAAATATTTTTTTACATTGTGTTGCTTATTTGGTTTATTTTTCTACATGTACTTTTTTCTTTTATTATTTTTCTTCAATTTTATTCCATTTGTGTCTCACTTAATATTATGTTGGTTTTATTGTTCTTTTTTTATTGATCACTGACTGTTTTTTTTTTATTTTATTGCTTATTTTTGTTCTTCTTTTTTTAACTGTGGAGCTGCTAAGTTCTCAGGAGTTAAAGGGTTAAAGATGAATCACAGCGCAGTTCCATCCTCTTGTGTTAATGTCCATCCACGCTGCTCTAAACGGCATAAAGGAAATGGGGTGGGGGGGGGGGGGGGTGTTGAGCCTATCCATATAGACACAGGGTGTTAACAACTAATTAAAGAATTTACTACCTCACTAAAACTCCATTATTGCTGTTCCCTCCCAATTATTGGCTCTATTATCAGCTTTTATGGACTTAGGTGAAAAAGTTGTGCTTGTTTTTGGCCAAGTGGTCAGCTCCGTCTGTTTTTAGAAGATCACACTTGTGCGTTTCCAAGGCAACAACCTGTGTTTTTTTTTTTGTATGATAGAAGACGTTTTTTCTTCTTCACACTCCCTTTTTGAGCGCATCATTTGTTGGCCTTACATGTGTTCTGTTAGGAAGCTTTGTATTGTCGGACACATTTATGTTGATTAATCACATTTTATAAATAAATGAAAATGAAAATCATAGAATCATATACAGTACAGTGGGTGATTCGCATGAAACTAATAATAAAAAATAAAAAAACAACAGCCCTCAGAAAATTTTGACCATTGTCTACATGAATAACAAACAAATTGACAATTAAAATAATTGAATAGATTTTAAGTATTTCAAATTTAATGACAAACTATTAATTTTATTAAGTAAATTTAAACATAATATTTAAATCCAAAATAATGAAATTATTAGTTGAATTATTTGGGACTTACTTAAAACTTGGCACATGTTGAATAAATCCAAATCAATTTTAAGGGGAAAACTGTCCAATATTTACTAGTTATCTGGAAAATACTAATTCAGATATACTAAATATATACATTTACACTTACTAAGGTGGAATTAATTCATGTTCCTTAATATCTGGATGATAGTGATTTATACATTGTTGACTTTACTGATAAAATAGAATGAATTTCTATTCAGTGATTTTCAGCTGATGTTATTCAAACAAAAATTATGTATTTGTTAATTTATTTATTCACATTTATTGTATGTATGTGCTGCGTGTGTATCTATCTATCTATCTATCTATCTATCTATCTATCTATCTATCTATCTATCTATCTATCTATCTATCTATCTATCTATCTATCTATCTATCTATCTATCTATCTATCTATCTATCTATCTATCTATCTATCTATCTATCTATCTATCTATCTATCTATCTATCTATCTATCTATCTATCTATCTATCTATCTATCTATCTATCTATCTATCTATCTATCTATCTATCTATCTATCTATCTATCTATCTATCTATCTATCTATAAAAAGTACAACTTCTCAACTGTAATAAAGAAGTCAAAAGTTAAACTACTTTTTTTTTTTTTTACTATTAATCAAATAATATTTACTTAACCAGGAAAAATCATAAAAGTTTCAAAAGTATCCAAAAATAAAGCCTTTAAAAGTGAGTTAGTGTGTATATAATGTGTTTGATCAGGTGTAGTGGGTATAGACAGAACATTTAAGAATCTTTATTAAAAAGAGCACAGTTGAGATTAAAAAAAAAAGGTCAAAATTACATGTTAAAAAGTCTTAAATATTAGATAAGAAATGCACAATTATGAGAAAAAGAATGAACATTATGAAATAAAAAGTGAAAATTTTGCTATAGATAGAGACAGAGTTATCTTTGAACATGTATTTTCTTATAATAAATGGAATATGCTTCTGCAGTTTCACTCTTTTGCATCTTTTTCTCCAGAACCAGCATGTGCTTCTAATCTGTCCATCTCACCTTGTCTGAGTATTAATCAATCTCTGTCTCTCATCCGTCCACTAGGTGACAGTAATGACTCAGCTCTCTCTCTCTCTCTCTCTCTCTCTCTCTCTCTCTCTCTTTCTCTCTCTCTCTCTCTCTTTCTCTCTCTCTCTCTCTCTCTCTCTCTCTCTCTCCCCTCTGGGCCTGTGTGATGGGATGAGGTGTAATCTTTTGTTTACACAAGGTGAATTGGTTAAAAAGGAGAGGTCAGAGGTGGGGTGGGGTGTATCAGTAGTAGTGATGTGGTGACGTAGCGGTGGAAGTAAATGATGGTGGTGTCTACAGTGGGAAGTACACTCACTTACCCATTGACTATTCTGTTTCCCATCACTCAGCAGCATATAAAGGTTCACCATAATGGCCTGGTCCTTGTGCTCTGCGGAAGCCATTAGTGAGTAGGTAGGTAATGCTTTATTTATATAGCACTTTCATCAAGCTAGAACGGAGAAAAAATAAGTCAGAAAATAGGTTTGCCTCTAAAATGATGAAATAAAAAATAATAAATATGGTTGCGTAGACTGGGTCATTGTTAATTTTCGAAACATTTTCATCATAATTTTCATCAACGACCTATTTTTCCCCGACGAAATCAAGACCACGATGAAAAATAGAGCATGCTTTTGGACTTTTTTGGCAAATCTTGGCCCATTTGACCTGGATCTGACCTGTTAAAGGAGACCTATTCTACTCAGTTTTAACTATCATTATGTGAGTGTTCAGCACCTACAGACAGTGTTCGAATTATCCTTCCAGCTTCGTGGGGGGGGGGGGGGGGGGGTCACATGTCAGATTTGTGCCATGCCCACGTACCACTGACTTTTTTCTAAAGCGTCTAACACTACAGTGAAATTAGGCTATGCTAACCACCTATACTGTACATGAAGTCATTGCTAACACACGTATACGTATACATACATTGCCTCTGTATTCATAATGCAACACTTACATAGCTAGCAGACAACACAACACATATCATCGACCGTAGCATTAGCGCACTGGGAGCCAAGACATAGAATCTTCTTGTATTTAGTCTAGACCTTTCACGCCACGAACCAATTGCGCGTAAAAATATATGCACAAGGAAGACACTCAAATGCCCGCACGTACACGCCAACCAACACATCTGTGTGCATCAGCTGGTTACTGTCTACTGCTAATAAAGCCAAGATAGCTAGGCTAAAGGGAATATTAGCAAACCAAAATGCATGGTGCAATATAGACAGAATGGAGCTGTGTTATGACAGGTTTTTTACATTTGTACCCACCAGTAACACCTATGAGAAGAATGCCTGAGAAACTTCAGCAGAATTTCTCTCGGGTAGGGTGAAACCATTTCGGAATTCCAATGGCGGTTGACGGTGTTTTTCTAAGTATGTAATAATGAATTATAAATTAGCTTTATTTACTCTTAGTACACAGACAGGAATAGTAGAAAAAGACACATTTTTCAAAGATGTGAATTTAAGAACAAATCGATTATTTTTTAACCCCCCCAAAGTATCCTTTTTGTCCCATTTGGGAGGTACCAAGTCACATTCGGGGAGGGCTGTACCCCCCGGTGCCCCCCATAATTCAAACCCTGCCTACAGAGAAGCTTTCCAGCTCAAAAAACTCATCCTAACATTCACAAAAGTCCAGATCCAAGCCGATTTCTGCCTATGCCTGAAATAGCTTCTGGACAATCTCACTGCTCTCTGATTGGTTCACTCACTGGAGGCTTCCAGGGGAGCAGAGCGAGAGGCAGACTGAGGTTTTCAGGTCCGCCCCCACATGTGTATTTGTTTACTGTGTGATACTGTTAGGCTAACATAGGCTACTGTACACAGAGCTAAGTTACATACTTATCGGTTTTAATATACATTTAATATACACTATTAAACCGGGACAAATCAATCACGTTAATATTTTGGACCACTCACAAGTTACATTACAGTTTGAATTATATGCTGGGTGGGCGTGTTTTGGGCTGGTTCCACACTGTTGGAGCATTCGTCCCAATTGGACGCTTCAACCTGACGTCAGGTTTTATACACATCTTGCAACAAGCTGTTTAGAGCGACAGGAAACCACGTTGCAGAATAACGGCATAAACACTATTGCTCATGTTTTGTACGTTTGCTGATGTTTGCAGTCGACATCGACATTATAACATTGTATGTATGTAGAAAAACAGGGATCAGCATAATAGGTCTCCTTTAATGACATTCTAAATCCGACCCAGGTCACTTTCATATATGGTAGTAAATCCGATAAGTGTCCGATATGTTGCAATGCGACTTCAGTTGCATTTCTCCGACTTTTCCAGTTACTTCTGGGATTGATAAACGTAAAGACCCGGAGGTACGATATTATGAGTTTACCGCTCGTTTAATGAATTTACAAGTCCCACAGACACATAAACATGTGACTATCTACAGGTTGACCTTTGACCTTTAGCACCACAGTGTTTTCAGTCATTAGGCTTTAGATGCTAAACCTTGAACTCTATCTTTGAACTTTCTCTGCACCAAAGGCACATACTGGGTGGCTGGGTCATCCAATGACCGAGAGGTTGGTGGTTCCACATGTTGAAGTGTCCTTGGGCAAGACACTGAACCCTGACTTAGGCTCTCAGTAGGACTGACAGAACCTACTGGTGTATGAGTGTGAATGTGAGGCTAATGTAAAGAGCTTTGAGCACCATGAAGGTGGAAAAGAACTATATAAGTGAGGAACATTTACTATGGGCTGGATTTACAGCAGCTAAGAAAATGCTGTCATTGAGATGACAACACTGGGAAGACTTGTTATGATGGAGAGATCTGTGGCCTGGATGCATGGAGCCAACAAAAATAGAATTAATCAATGAGATGCAGCATATAATAATAATAATAATAATAATAATAATAATAATAATAATAATAATAATAATAATAACAATAACAATAATAATAAAACTTTATTTGTATAGCACCTTTTATACAAAAACTGCAGCCTAAAGTGCTTCACATTGATGAAAAATTAAAATACAATTTTAAGAAATAAGAAATACATTAAGATTTGATTGCACAAAATTAAAAGTACAGGTAAACTGATTATACATACATTATAAAATTTAAATAAAATAAATATGAAACGCATTAAAATTTAATTATGCACAAAATATAAAGAATATAATGTAAATTTGAATAGGATGACTTATTTTATTGAGTCATATTTTCAAGGGTGTATATTTATTTCTAATATTTATCTAATAGTTTGATATGTGGGAGGGGTTAGGTAGGGGTCGCCATGGGGTGGAGTTGGAGAGGATTATATGTGTGGGTGTTTAAAATGAGTTTCTCTGTATGTGTTGTATTTTATTGTACATCAGTATGTTGATAAAATAAAAAAAGGTAACTGCTAACTATGAATATAGTACGAATTCACGAGTGGGAAGTTCACATGCTTGACTGACATTCCAGTACCCCCCCCCAAGGGTACAGGGGGATTGTTTTTCAGTTGTATTGTTTGTTTGTTTATTTGTAAACAATTTTTACACAAAAACTACTAGATTCCTTCCTATGACACTTTCAGGTGTCAGGTGGTCCACAATAGATCCCATACAATTTTGGAGAATGTAGGTCAAAGGTCACCAACTACAAAAGCACTCTGACAGCGCACACCGCAGCGTGTACAGCGCAGGGTCCAGATCAACACTAAAATCTAATCATTTATTGATCTCCTCATTACCACCATGCCCTGAACATTTTATCAGAATCCATTGTTTTCGAGTTATATTTTACGCAAAACCAACAAAACTGACAAAAACATAACCTCCTTGGCGGAAGTAAAAAAAATAAAAAAGTGTTTTTGCAATGATAAGTCATAGGTAATATCAGGTCAAATGTGTGTAAGGGGGGCGGGGTTTGTTGTGACTGGCATCATTATTATTGTAATTGTATTATTTTAAGTAATACTGTGTTCATACAGAACTATGGACAAAGAAATCATGTCCACAACAAGTAGTGTCAGATACAACAAACCCCGCCCCTCATTTATGATAGCTTATTTTAGCACTGATCCACCTGACATCATCATGTCTGCGTGTACTGATGGGGGAAAAAAGATTTTAAGAACTGGTTCCAGCCACATTAAACCCCGCCCCCCTCACACATATTTGACCTGATTTGCCCTATTTCTTATCACTGCTAAAACACGTTCTTGGTACTGTGACCTTTGACCTACATTAACCAAAATTTTGTGGAATATATTCTTGACCCCCTCCCACCTTTTCTGAACATGTCATGGAAATTGGTCCAGTAGTTTTTGTGTAAAGCCGCTGACAAACAAACTAACTTAACAAACTTAGCCCTCATAGTTTCTCCTGAAACTGTGTAGGTCAAGCATTTATATCGATCATATATATATATATATATATATATATATATATATATATATATATATATACATTTGGTCCGGCCCCCTGAACAATACCAGAGACCATTTAGACTTTTTTAATATGTGTGTATTTGTATTTGATAATCAAGTTGGATTTTTACAATAAAATATTTTCATTATTAATGAAGCAGAGAGTGTGGGGTTGTCTCCAGGATTTGGTTCAGAGTGACAAGGTGTGGGTTGTGGTTCTGATTAAAGAACACAGATACAGATGTCCTTATTGAAGGTTTATTCACTGTGGTCTGTAATAATACACAGTAACACTCACTATAACAATATATACATACAATAATAAATGAACTAAGACTATATGAGTCACTCAGATGTATTACATGGGTCATGGAACACACAAATCACCTAACAGAAATCACAGATGACAGCTAGCAATGCTAGCAGCTAGCAATGCTAGCTGCTAGCAATGCTAGCTGCTAGCAATGCTAGCAGCTAGCAATGCTAGCTGCTAGCAATGCTAGCTGCTAGCAATGCTAGCTGCTAGCAATGCTAGCTGCTAGCATATTATCGTATTAGCTTAAACAACACACCAGCGCTAAACAGCATTAGCTTATACAGTACAACATGCTAACATCTACCTGAACTGTACTGTGTTATTTATTTCACCTTGTGGCATCTACACACAGTAATAAACCAGGAATAGATGAATAAAAAAGAGAAAAAGAAGCGGAGATGGTGAACTTGGAACTGTTACCTACAACACAGCGGCTAATAAAACACGGACTACGATCATAACCGTTATAACATCAGTGGTGCGTTCACAAGCATGGGACATTTGAAAACTTACAGAAAAGGAGTTATTCCTGAACAAATATAACCAAACAATCAAATAAACAATTAAACTGTGTGGGCTTTCTAACAATTAACTATTATTAACTAGTTATGAGGATAAAGCGGGTTCAGATGACGATACGAGACGATAATATATAATAATAATATAATTTAATAATCATTTAAAAGTGAGTTACTGTGTAGATAATGTGTTTGATTGTGTCATGATACTCAGTTTAGTGAGTATGGACAGGACATTTAGGAAAACTTCAAAAGTCATAAATATTAAATAACAACGCATAATTATGAGATTAAAAAAAAATCTAAATTGGGAGATAAAATGTCAAAAGTATGAGAAAAAAAATCTGAATACTAAGAAAAAAAGTCAAAATTACGATATAATAAGTCCATTTCTGAATTACAACTTGTATTTCAAACTGTCACATTTGTCTATTTTGAAAAAGTAATGAGTCTTTTCTGAGAATATAACAAGTATAAAGTACAGATATTTATACAAAAATGAAGGGAGTAAAAGTAAATTGTCAGAAAAAAAATACTCAAGTAAAATACAGATACCTAAAAACTGTACTGAAGTACAGTAAAGGAAGTACTTCTACTTAAGTACTTAAAAATAAACATGTATAGTCCATATCCAGCTGTATACACCAGTAGGAAATGGTGCAGATGAAAGTACCATTAACTTCAATCACATTCCTGTTCCTTATATTCCTTTTACAGCCTCCTTTAACTGTGAAGCTGTTCCCAAAATGTCTTTCATTTCACAACTGGGATCTGTATTATTTAACCAATGTTAGTTTTTAGAGGTAAACATAGCATTTACTTTTTCCTTTTCCATCACTGTCTGTATGTGGTGTGAGATTTACATAATGTTGAAATTATTTAACATGTACAAACTAGAACGTTGTTAGACCTTAACCACAAATGACTGCAGTGATTACTGCCAATAGAAATGTACACACACACACACACACACACACACACACACACACTGATTTTTGATGAAGACGTGACAGTTTAAAAACTAATTAGCTTGAATTAATTAGTATTTCAGTTTAACTTTGGGACAATAAAAACCTGCTTACTGTACGTGTGCAACAATAATTAACAGTAAAGAGTTTGATGTGTGAAAATACAACTGTATGTGTGTTTTGTCATTGTCTTGGTTACTGGTAATTTGTGGATTTTAAATATAACGACTGTTATGAAGTGTCATTTAGTTTCAAGACAGAAACAACTCAGCATGTCTTCATTAATATTTGAATGATGGGAGAAGATGTTTTAATTAAAGTTAACTGATCAAAGCTTTTGGAGCAACACTTTAAAAATGCTGTGTTGTTTTTTCAGGTTGTATTTGATCTTTAGGTCTGTGTGTGTGTGTGTGTGTGTGTGTGTTTGTGTGTGTCTGTGTATTACTATCTTTATGGGGACATTGATCTGGTTATACAGTTAATTCAGGTCCCCACAAGGGTTACATCTAAATCCAGGTCCCCAATTTATGCAAATGATGTCCCCTATAAACACATTAACTAGTTTTTTTTCTTAAAGTCCCCATAAATCTTGAAGTAAATGGGTGCAAAGCCAAACATGTATTTTTAAAAAAAAATTGAAATCATTTGTTTGTTTATTTATTTAGTTTTTATATATTTATTTATTAAATTATTTTTATTTTTTATTTTTTTATTATCATATAGTTTTTAAAAATGTGTTTACACTCACTATCCAAAGCATTTTTACCTACAAGGGATTATTACAAACTTGGTGAGTCATGGAAACCTGTGTGTGTGTATGTGTGTGTGTATGTGTGTGTGTGTGTGTGTGTGTGTGTGTGTGTGTATGTCTGTTTTACTATCTTTATGGGGACATTGATCTGGTTATACAGTTACACCAAGGGTTACATCTAAATTCAGGTCCCCATTTGTCACATATAATTCTGTGTGAAGTACAGGAATTTATGCAAACGATGTCCCCTATAAAGACATGAACTAGTTTTTTTTTTCTTGAAGTCCCCATAAAGCTTGAAGGAAATGGGTTCAAAGTCAAACGTGTTTATCAAAAAATTTTAATGTGTTTGTTTGTTTATTAATTTAATTTTTATTAATTTATTTTTTCAATATTTTTTTTTCATTTAATTTTTTTTACTGTCATAGTTTTAAAAACGCTCACTATCCAAAGCATTTTTACCTTCAAGTGATGATTACAAATGTGGTCCTCATGAGTCATGGAAACCTGTGTGTGTGTGTGTGTGTGTGTGTGTGTTAATGTAATAGTGCAGACAGTTAAGTGTTAGGGGAAGTCCACAGGTCATTTAACACTCACAGGTTGTCAGGTGAAAATTGTTTAACACCAGCTTCTGTGGTTTCCATGTTTTTATTGAAATTACATATGACTTTCAGATGACAGTTTTATTTTCAAATCTTATGATACGCTTTGGAGTAGTTGGATCTGTAGATCACTATGGATGTAAACTCTAAACAAACAAACAAACAAAGTATTATGGGGTATGGTGTGTGTAGACGTCATTTAGAGCCAGTATGACAAAGTTAGAGGAAGAAACTGTTATGAAGGACACATGAATGACACCACTGCTGCAGCCAAAAAGAGGGAGGGGTTAAACATGACAACCTGGCAATTGTAACAAAGTCAAAAACAAACAAACAATAGAAATTTTTTTTTTTTTCACATTTTCTTACATGAATGTGGGAGTGATTGGTTGTTCAGCTCTGTCATGTCCAGGGTCAACCCCACATTCACACTGACATAGCTGAAATGGACTCAATGTGACCCCCATGACCCTGGTGAGGATAAAGCAGCTTGGATCAATAGGTGGGTGGATGGATGGATGGATGGATGGATGGATGGGTGAGTGAATTGATGGATGGATGGATGGATGGATGGATGGATGGATGGATGGATGGGTGAGTGAATTGATGGATGGATGGATGGATGGATGGATGGATGGATGGATGGGTGAGTGAATTGATGGATGAGTGAATTGATGGATGGATGGATGGATGGATGGATGGATGGATGGATGGATGGATGGATGGATGGATGGATGGATGGATGGATGGATGGTGGGTGAATTGATGGATGGATGGATGGATGGATGGATGGATGGATGGATGAATGGGTGGGCAGGTGGATGGATGGGTGGGCAGGTGGATGGATGGGTGGATGGATGGGTGGGCAGGTGGATGGATGAATGGATGGATGGGTGGGCAGGTGAATGGATGAATGGATGAATGGGTGGGCAGGTGAATGGGTGGATGGATGGATGGATGGATGAATGGGTGGGCAGGTGGATGGACGGGTGAACAGGTGGATGGATGGATGGATGGATGGATGTTTCGTATCCCCTGTTACTAACATTGTAGTTTAAAGCTGCAGCAGGTTTTCCTCTGTGCTCATATTTGTAGACGTGTGAGGCGGCCTGTCGGCCTGTCGGCCCTTTTGTTCCAGGATTACCACAGTGTATTCAGAAGATGACAGGTGTCCTGCAGGAGTTGGAAAGCATTTGTTTAAAAAGCGATACTTGTGAAAAAACAGCAGCAGGCTGAGGTGAGGCTGGCCACTTCCTCTTAAGCATCAGTTACAGCAGGTTTTGCATCCAGTTTGTGTCCATTTCTGCTGCACCTCCACCTGCTTCCGCACTCCTGGAGCAGACATTTGCATCACTATAGGAACATTGTGACCACAGGCGTAAAAAAAAAAAAACAGTGACAGTAATAATGGAAGGAGGGAGGGTATTGGACAACCAAAAATTGTGATTTCAGACGACACAGTTTTGGAAACGTCGAGCCTAATTTTTACTAGTGAACGACGAGATAAGGTTTGGATGGTAACAGTTAAACTAATAAATAAATAAACGTCCACCTTCTGGTTTTTTCTCTTTTTTTAATTTTCTTCTCTTCCCGTTTCTCTCACCTCCTTTTATTTTTCATTTTTCTTCCTTTTTTTCTCCTTTTTTCTTTTTCCTCTTATTTTCTTTTTTAATTCCTATTTATCCTTTTTTCCACCTTTTTTCTTTTTCTCCTTTTTTTCTTTTGCTTTTTTCCCTTTGTTCCTCTCCCCTCCTTTTGTTTTAAAATTGTCTTCCTTTTTCTCTATTTTTCTCCCTTCTTTTTCCTCTTTTATTTTCTTTTTCCCCTTTTTTTTCTTTTTTACTTTTTTCCCCACCTTTTTTAAAAACAAATTTTCTCCTTTTTTTCCTTTTCTTTTTCCCTTTTTTCCTCTTCCCATTTCCCTCCCCTCATTTTTATATTTAATTTTTCGTCCTTTTTCTTAATTTTTTCCTTTTTTCCTTTTTCTCCTTTTTTCCATTTATTTTTTCCCTTTTTTCCTCTTCCCATTTCTCTCCCCTCCTTTTCATATTTCAATTCCCCCCTTTTTTCTTCTTTTATTTTTTTTCCACCTCTATTCTTTTCTTTTCTTTTTTCCTTTTTTGTTTTTTCCACCTGTTTTCATTTTTTTAAATGTTTTTCCTTCGTCCTGTCAGTAAATGTGGTATTTATTGTTCAAATGTTATTATCTCAGTTTCTATGATATTTACAAATGTTGCTAAACTACTGCAAATTGATTTGAAGAAAATTCAAAATATCTGCCAGACGTATTGTAATTAATTTTTTTTCTTTAAATCGTTCAGCCGTAGCGCCGCAGTATCACCTCTGTCTGTCTGTCTGTCTGTGTGTCTGTGTGTCTGTCTGTCTGTCTGTCTGTCTGTCTGTCTGTCAGCAGCTCATCACTGTAGCACATCACCTCAGTCTGTACAGGTTTGACCCAGTCAGCAGAACGCACCTCACACTCAAACACTGACACTTTACCATCAATTTCATAGTTCATCTTAAGTTTGACAGACGGGGACATACCCAGGCTGTCTATGCTTATAGCCACTGGGGAGAAAAGTACCATGACGCCTGACTTCCAATAATAAATCTAAAGTGGAGACAGCACACTCAACTGAAAAGTCAATTCATCATTGACACACTGACTTTTAAAACAGGATTGCTACAGCTGTTGTCAGTGTCCTCTGTGTGTGTGTGTGTGTGTGTGTGTGTGTGTGTGTGTGTGTTTGTGTGTGCATGTATCTTTATGGGGACAATGATATGCTTACACAGTCATGTCATGCGGACCAAAATTCAAGTCCACACGAGGGTTAAATGTAAATAGTGAAAACTGTGTGAAGTATTCAAATTTATGCAAGTTATGTTCTCTATAAACACATGTGCAAAGCAAAATATGTATTTTTCAAAGGTTTCAAGCTTGTTTTTGTAATTGTATTATTTCATTTGACTTATTTTTATGTTTTAATTACTTTTTTATTTTAATTTTTTATTTATTCCATGTATTTTAATAATTTATATATATATATATATATATATATATATATATATATATATATATATATATACAAAAAAGAAAAAAAATCCAAGGCACTCTCTTATAAGTGAAAATTAAAAAGCCTTTATTAAATTGGTTTGGTAAAATAAAACCATATAAAAACCCCAACGCGTTTTGACATCATAGCCTTCATCAGGGAGTCATATATATATATATATATATATATATATATATATATATATATATATATATATATATATATATATATTAAAAAAATGTAAGTTACATTTTTTTTAATTTCCTTAAAAAAAGATATGCTTACGCTCAATACCTAATGGACACTTTACCTACAAGTGATTATTATTATTATTATTATTATTATTATTATTATTATTATTATTATTATTATTATTATTATTATTATTATTATTATTATTATTATTATTATTATTATTATTATTATTATTATTATTATAAACTTCATCCTCATGACACATTGAAACACATTGTGTGTAAATGGTAAATGT